>JAHRHZ010000043.1:27586130-27658601 GCA_024137785.1 Ginglymostoma cirratum
CCCCCATCCCCCATCCCCCATCCCCCATCCCCCATCCCCCATCCCCCTCCCGGGCCTCTTCTAGTGTCACAATGACACCACAATTCTCACCTCCCTGGAGCCTTCAGACCGATGGCCTAAACATAAAACTGGTGAATTGTAAAACCTTCCCTCACCTGGCCTCATCCTGTGTCCAGCCCTCCCTCTCATCCCTGACACAACCTGTCCATCTTTTCTCTCTCCTGTCTGCACCAACCATCCCGCTGACCGATCCCCACCACTCCCCGCTGCGTTCACCTATCACCATCCCACCTACCTTCCCCAGACCCAACCCGCTATTTATTTCCCAGCTCCCTTCCCCCTCCCCATTTCTGAAGAAGGATCCCGACCCGAAACGTCAACTTTCCTGCTCCCCTGATGCTGCCTGGCCTGCTGTGTTCCTCCAGCTCCACACTGTGTTGTCTCTGATGTTGCCACTGGAGTCTCTGACTCCAGCATCTGCCGTTCTTGCTAACTCTGAGGGATAAAATAGTTGATAGGGTAGGAATTAATTCATAAAGCAAGACAAACTTGTTGGCAGTATCAGTCAATTTTGTATATGGTCCAGCAATAATCTCCTAACAAGGGAACCTAAAAACTTCAACGAGCATTGAACTTTTTAACAAAGCTGTCTTAAAGGTATGAATTTGCATTTCCATCCTAATAATTTATCACTCTTCTAATATTTCAGACAGCTGGTTTCACATTTTTGAAAGCGATCAGACATATGAGTTTGATTTGATTTATTATTGTCACATATCAAGATACAGTTTAAAAAAAAGTATTGTTTTGCATGCTATCCAGACAAATCATATCTTACATAAGTACCTCAGGGTAATAGAATGTAGAATATAATGTTACAGCTACAAAGAAGGTGCAGAGAAGATCAACTAGAACAACGTTAACAGTATTTACAGCACATAAACAGGCATTCAGCCACACAGGTTTATGCAGGTGCATCCCACCTCCCATTATTTTCCCTTATCACTATATCCTTCTATTCACTCATCTATGTATCCAACCGTCTCTTCAACATATCCATGATGTTTGCCCCAGCTACATATTCCTCGTGGGATTGGAGTCAAAGTAAACGTAGGCATTTTGAGGATTCGTGGTATACCTTTTAAATGGTACCACACTGGAGGTGTAGGTGGTTATTGCTCTAAATTGCTTGCAAAACCAATTTATATCATATTTGAAGATGTTCTGAGAAGTGGGGTGGTGTTCCTCCGTTCGAGCAGGAAGTGGAAAGGAGTGAAATAGTGACTGAACCTTGCACCTGTTTGGTGTCCTAACTGATTCCAGCAGATTCTGCTTAGGAAGCATCTTTCATATGACTCAGCAACGTGGAAGCAGTTTATTTACCATTGAACCAAGGATTCAGACAGAATTGTTTTTATGTCTGTGTTCAAAAAGAAACAGTTAAACCACCTCAAATATTTTGAAAGAATATGTTTACGCTTACTTTGTTATTAAAAGTCTTCATTTTCTTAAATTACAGCCAAGGAAGAAATTTTCTTATCCTGCATTTAAAGAAGGTAATCTTCAAATATCTGCCTAAATGTACTGTACAGTGAGTCAGGTTCAACAAGAAAAAGGACAGAAATATATTGATATGGAACCTGTTACGAATTCAGAACATCTCAAAACTGACACTGTTGTAATATACCAAACACAACACTAACTTTGTGCAGAGCAAGACCCTAGATGCAGTGCTGCAATATAATAATGACCAGAGAATCTGTTTTAGTGCTGTTACTCAAAGGTTATCTCATACCCGTGGCACTGGGAGAACTCAACTGCTATTGTTCATAGGTGAATGGTTTTAGTCCCTTACCTAGGGAAAGATTTACTGGTATTGGAGGCAGTCAGGAGGAAGTTCACTAGGTTAATTCTAGTTTGTTAGTTAATTAATTCAATAAGGGATTCAAGGGTTATAAGGATGAGACAAAAAATGGAGTTTGAGATTATCAGATCAGCTATGATCTCATTGAATGTCAGAGCAGGTCTGATGGATCAAACGGCTCATTCCGCTGCTACATCTTATGGGTGCTGAAACAAGGGAGCATACATACACTCAGCTTAACGTTTCATCTAGTGATGGTCACTGGATCGACCATAAATTGTTTACCCAAAGAAGTAGCAAATTTAATCAGACAAGATGTCAAGTTCTAGGTGATTTCCGCAGGCTTCCGCAATTTGCCTTAGCATCTTCTGGGTTTGAGAGGGAGGAGATGGAAGTTAGACTTCCTGCTTCTAATCATTACCCACCAATTCCTGCTGGAAAGTATGTTTGTGTTGATTTTAATTGAAGACCTTTCAGATTTGGGTGTAATGGGCTTTAAGATCAGAGAGTCTGGTGCCATTTATTGCACTAACACACTAAGCATATTCATAAGGGCAGGTGCTGGAGGACAACCAGTATCTACAGAATCCATACCTTGTATATTCAAGAGGGTGAGATGAATGGTTTGAAATGTAATAACATGTAACAGTGCTTTTGTTCTTTATCCCCATGAAGTGTCAGGGCCCTGTGATTCTGAGGATCTCCTTGATGGAATCATATTTGCAGCAAGTTACCTTGGATCAACACAGCTGTTCTCTGACAAAAATCCATCAACTAATGTTCGAATGTCTCAAGCACAGGAAGCAGTGGGGAGGATAAAGGTACTTGTGAAAAATATTCCAATTAATATTTCTTTTGAGCATATTTTTTAATGTCAGCAGTTTGCAATGTGATAAACTATTCACTTTGAAGTTAGAGCAGCATTCTTTTGCTGTGTTCGTTGTGATATCGGTCAGGCAGACCAAGAGGTTGCTGGTGGTTTGCAACTTAAACTGTACTTTTAACTGATCTAGGATGTGATACAATAAGCCCTCCCTTAGCATTGACTCATTTAATGTTGTTCTGCTGTAATATTATTAATACAGTGGTGTCAATATGTCATCTTGATGTTACAAGTTTCACTTTCCACCCATCAGCCACCACATCCAACGTATCATCCTCAAGCACTTCTGTCAACTCCAATTAGACCCCATCACCTGGAACATCTTCCACTCCCCACCCTTCTCTGTTTTCCACAAGGACCATTCCCTTCACCACTCCTTAGTTCGCACCACAATCCCCAGCAACCACTCCAACCCGCCTGGTATCTTCCCCTGTAACTGTAAAAGATGCAACACCAGCCCACACGCCACCTCCCTCACCACCATCCAGGGCTGTAACCAGCCCTTTCAAGTGAGACAGAGCTTCACCTGCATCTCCTCCAATCTAGTCTATTGCATCAGGAGCATCTGATGCAATCTTCTCTACATTGGTGAGACCAAACGTAGGCTAGGTAACAGTTTTGTCAAACATCTTCGCTTAGCCCGTTATAGGCAGTCGCTGCCACTTTCAACCCCCCACTCCCCCTCCAACACGTCCATCTTCAGCCCCCTTCCAGTGTTGCAGCTACTCAAAGCAAATTTGAAGATCAACACCTTATCTTCCGCCTGGACACCCTACAGCCCGGACAGCTCAACATTGAGTTCTTCAATTTCAAATAACCTTCCCACCCATCCCCGGCTTCCTTTCCAGCCTCACTTCCTCCCCTCCTTTCCAGCCACCAACCTCCCGTTGACCAACCAGGTCGTACATACTACCAGTGTCCACTTATAACCACCATTCTGCTGCCACCCTCCGTCTCTCTGTTTATCTGCAGCTCCCCCTACCCCCACATCCAGTCCTGAAGAAGGGTATTACTCAAAAGGTTGACTTCTCCTTTCATCCAGGTGATGCCTGGCTTGCTGTGTTCTTCCAGCCTCCTGTTTGTTTTCCTCACTTTTAATTTTGTTGGCCCCAGAGATCCTGTTCTGTGGGCCACCAACTCAAATGAAACCATGACTTCCCCCCCCGCCGCCCCCACAACTCCCACCCCCGCTCTTGGAGTTCCTCATTCTCCCTGCAATTCACCCCTCCACCCTCAAAAACAAACTCTCATTTCCACCATCCATTCCCACTTTTGAAGTCCCCAGTGCCTATTGTGTCCACTGGGGACTACGGTCCCTCTGTGTGTGGTTCCCTGGCTTTAGTCTACTCCTGCCCTTTCTGCCACTCCCTCTTCTCAGTAACTCCTGTTCCTGCCCTCTGTTCGTACCTTTAAATTTCACACTGCCTTTGCCACCATCTCCTTAGCTGCTACTTCTCTTTTGGCTCCATGGAGAGAAGTCGGTCCCTGCAGGTAGTCCTGGGAATTCAACAGCCGCCTGTACCAACCAACTTCTGCCACTTGATGGAGCTCTATCATTCTAAAACCACTGTAGGTGACTGTAATGTTAATTTATTCAAGCATAAAATGTACAATAAAACTTGCTTTATGTATATGTATATTTTATAATTTGGCATTTATTTTAATGTAAAGACTCTTGCTTATGGGTGTAGACATTGGGAATGAACAGCATTTAAACAAACTGTTTTAGGCTTAGTATGTTTAAACTTACTGTTGTTTTCTACTGAGAAAGGTCTTATTAGACCTAATTAAACAGTATTTCTTTAAAATTAAGTGTTTTATCAATTATTTCCATTGGGAATGCACAGTACTACATGTATACGTTATGATATTTGAACTTGTACGTCTTTTTCCTGTGCAAGAAATGTTGAAAGTATCCTGTCTCCAGTTTTAGCGGTTTTCCTGGGAGCCTATGTTTCACTTAAAAGTCTCTATTTTCAGGAATACACCCACAACATTAAGTGAGGACTCTGCACCAGAGCTGCCCTCTGTGTCCCTGGTTAGGGAGATAACGTAAAAGAAATTAGGTTCCCAGATTCTTTCTGCTGTTCACTGCATAAAAAACATGATATGGTCATCAAGGAACCATTTGGTTTTGTTTTGCAATGTCTCTCAGTTGTACACATTGCCAAAATTAACTCTGAAATGTAGCTCCTGCTACCTGAAAACTCCAATGGAGCAGAGCAATTTGTAAGAGGAAATATTGGGCATACAGATGGAGTAGCTATCTTTGTTTATTCATCAGGCACCAGAAGGAGAGTCACAGCCAATGACCGCAGTGGATCTGTTCATATCAACACAGCGAATTAAAGTACTAAATGCAGAAACACAGGTAACAGAAGGATTAGCTATTTAGTAATATACCTAGGGTATAAGATGTACTTTTCTCAGCTTCTGCTATTTTACTTTTGGTCATCACAATGCTGGTTGATCACGCTACTCCATTTCATCCTATCCAACATCTATTTCTCATTCAACTCTATCGTTGGTGAAACTCCTACTGCTGCATTTTCCCATTTGGTCTTGGTCATTTCCTTATTTCTGGCAGTCCCATCTCAATCAGTCAGCTCACTACATTTCCTGTTTTACTCCACCACACATGACTGTATCATTTAACTCGCTACTTAACTACAGATAACTATTTTCTTTAATACTTCCACAATCTTCAGTGATTGCTTAATACGCTGGTTCCTGATTTTGTGTCTTCTCAGTAACGTATTGATCTTAGAATTCACATCTTACTAGTATCCAGTTGTTATCCCTCTCTACTTGATGTTTCCCATGTTAATGCACTATATAACAATGAGTCTCACAGCTTTCTTGTAAATTCTTCCCTTTGGTTTCGACAATAGATTTCTTTATAAAACACTGTACTGCACTTCTTCCACTTACTCCAACCAGAGCTAATCGGTTGTTAGTTTACATTTCCAAACTTCCATTTCCTGCCACCATTGATCCCAGATACTTGAAACTATATAGTTTTTACCAATCGTCATCCGTAATCTCTATACCTTTTCCTTGGCCCTCTTTCCTAGCCTCAAACTGATGGTCCAGAAGTTGGGTCTTTGGTTTCTGCTCCCGTGGTGAGGTGAAAGGAGTCTGAGTGCCATTGCAAAAAGGCATCATTTGATCAAGTGTAGTATCAAGCTGCCCAAGTACCACCAGAGTCAATGGGAATTGAGGGAAATCGCTCCACTAGTTGGAGCAATGTCTAGCACAAAGAATGATGGTTTTGATTATTGGAAGTTAATCATCTTAGTACCCAGATAATGCTGAAGTGGTTCCTCAGGGTAGTGTCCTAAGTTCAGCCTGCTTCAGCTAGTTCAACAATGAGCTACCCTTTATCGGTAGAAGTGGGCGTGTTCAGTATTCAACATAATTCGACACTTCAGTTATTGAAACAGCCAGCAGGATCTAGGTATGTTGATAAATGGCAAAACCAAATTCATGCCATGCAAAAGCCAGTGATCTCCTCCAACAAGAGAGAATCTAACCATCACCTTCTTGATATCCAATAGCACTGGCATCACAGAATCCTCCGCTATCAATGTCGTCTGGGTTCCCATTGACCAGAAACTGAACTGGACCAGCCATGTACGTTCTATGGCTATAGGAACAGCTCAGAGCTGATTTCTGTGGCAAACAGCTTACTTCATATCTCCCCAAAGCCTGTCCAGTGTCGGCAAGGCACGTGTCAGGAATGTGATGGAAAATTCTGAACCTGCCTGGACAACGTTCACGAAGGTTGACACGATCCAGAACAAAGCAGCTTGCTTGATTTACACTCCATCTGCCACCTTCAGTATTCATTCCCTCCACCACTGATGCACAGTCAGCAGTGTATACCATGTACAAGATGCAACAACCCACCTAGGGTCCTTTTGACAGCACCTTCCAAACCTGTGACCCCATCCACCAGGAAGGATGAGGTCAGCAACTGCATGGAAACAACACCACCTTCAAGTTCCTTTATAAGGCATGCAGGATTCTGGCTCAGAAATATATCACCGTTGCTTCACTGTTGTGGGTCATAATGGTGGCACTGCCTTCCTGACAGCACAGTGTGTTTGCCCCAAGATTCAGGAAGGCAGCTCACCGCAACTAAATTTTCACAAATAGATGCCGGCTCAGCCAATGCTATCCAAATCTCCCAACCAAATAAAACAAAGCAAGTCTTCCAGTGCTTTACATTAGTTCTTCAAATAGAGGATTAAGGGCCAAATGCTGGAAAATGGGACTAAGTCAGATTGGGATGTCTGTTTGGCACTGGTGAGTTGGACAGAAGGGTCTGTTTCTGTGCTGTATGACTCTGTGGCTGTGTTTACTCATGAGAGAACAGTTGAGGTTATGTTTGGCATCCCATCTGAAACATTGTGCTTCCGATTGTGCGCAGAAATGTAGGTTGCATCGTGCAGTCCAAAAAATGTCTCTCATTGCTCCCCCTCAACCCAAGCAATGAAGAAGTCAATGGTTATTTTACAGGTTTGTTTTTAGAAAGTTTAAGTAGATAATGAAATTTTCAAATGCCTGTAGACTTACTGAAATCCCAGTGGTAGAGCTGAATAGCCCCATCTTTAGTTGAAAAATATTTAGTCTCTATGACAACTGATTGCAGGCCTGTATCATTGGTTTATTACAAATCAAATCCCTGTTACTGTAGGAAGCCCTGATGGATCACCCTCTACAGACCATTTCGTACATTGCAGATATTGGAACTACAATAGTTTTCATGGCTCGTCGACGAATGCCACGTAAATTGCCAGACCAGGAGATCAGGAACTCACCTGCTGGAAAGCGAGAGTACAAGATGATATGCCATGTCTTTGAATCAGAAGATGTGAGTAGCATAGATCTTTAAACAGTGGTCTCTGGACTAGAGGACATTCTTGCAGTTTGACTTGTGGGAGTCTTGTATTTATTGCAGTGTTTAATTTACATTGCTTTATATTCATGCTTTTTTTAACCGTAGCAATAGTGCTGATTTTATTTGGTTAAAACAAGGTAAGTGTTGATTTTGCCAGTACTTAGCACAAAAAAACTGATAAATTTGTTCCAGAACTCCTGTAAAGCACCTGTATGCAAGTATGCTTGAACACATCCCATTTTATGATCCATCTGTATCTGTTGCAGTATTAACTGAACATCCAACGTGTCCTTCTTGAGCAAAAACTTAGTTTTCTGCCTTTGCTTGCAGGCATCACTTATCGCACAAGCTATAGGCCAAGCTTTCACTGTGGCTTACCAGCAGTTTCTGAATGCTAATGGTATCAACCCTGTGGATCTGAGTCCTAATGAATACAATGATTTACTTGACACAGAATTTTACAATGGGGATCTCGTGCATTTTTCCAAGTCAGAGAACTCCAAAGAGGTGAGCATCCAATGTGAAAGTGAAGTGAATAAAAATGTGGTTCTGAGGAAGGGTCACCGGACGCGAATCGTTAACTTTATTTTTGCCTTCACAGATGCTGCCAGACCTGCTGAGCTTTTCCAGCAACTTTGTTTTTGTTCCTGATTTACAGCATCCGCAGTCTTTCAGTTTTTAAAAATGTGGTTATACCTGTTTCAATGTTAAGAGGGTCTTTGAGAATACCTAGGGAGGGAAATTTTGGTTTGTAAAAAATAACCGGTGGAAGGAGACTTGGTAATGTTTTATTACTATTATGTGTTACCAAAATCATCCTAAGAATTTGGGTTGCCAGTTTTTCTCTACGTCTGTCCTGGAGGCGCTGGCTTTTGATTGTTTATTCATCCACGATGTAGGTGACTTCCACTACCTGCTGAAATGTTTGTTCATCGTTTGTAAGCATACAGTCTTCTAGTGAGTGGTGTGTTCCAGCCAAAACTGACGATTCCTTTCTTGCATTAACCTACTACCAAGGGCCACCATGTAGTAATCAGCAATAAATTCGTAGGTCGACCTCTTTCCCTCAATCTAAGTCTATAATTTCCAGGATGCTTAGGCCAGTTATAGTGATTTTACTACTGAAATTGACTGTTAGCACAGACTAGAATTGTGTCTGAAGACCACTTAGTCTTTGACTTTTAGTATGGGCTTAGTTTTAAGCAAACATTGTATTCATTAATTTGTGCCCTGATAGAGGGAGAGGCAATAAAGTAAGCAAGGAAGAGAAGTAATTACACATGAATTTTAGACAATAGTGCCTAAAAATTAACGTTAAAAAGTTATTTCACTCTGGAATCCTCACAATCGTGCTCTAGTGTAATTCAATATCATTCTAGATTCATGAACCATAAGAGTGGTGGAGCGGTAGTCGATTTTAGAATAAACTTGAGATAAAAGCAGAAAAATTTCTAACAAGACCACAGTCAAACTGTGCAATGGTCATGAGAGCTGCTAGTGCCTGTGGAACAGCAATTGAATGCCCTCAAGAAATGAGGGGAGAAATTTGGGAAGATGGAGAGACTGCTGGTTGAAAATTGTTTCCCATGTTTTTGTGCACCCAACCCAGTTCTTCTCACTTGAGAATTCATGCCAGTTAAACTGTGTGATGATGTTTTTACTGAGCAAATTTCCACTGTGAATGTGAGTGAATTAATGCAGTTCTGGTTTCAACATAGGTCCGTATAGAGAAAGCGAAGGGAGAGATCCTTGGCCTTGTAATTGTGGAGTCAGGCTGGGGCTCCATCCTTCCCACAGTGGTGATAGCCAATCTCATGCATGGTGGGCCAACGGAGCGATCAGGAGAGCTGAATATCGGTGACCAAATCATTTCTGTGAATGGCACTAGTTTAGTTGGACTACCACTCACCACCTGTCAGGGAATAATCAAGGTACTGTATTCCTGCAGCACTGCAGTTTCTGAGCATCACTTCCTTTAGTTATCTTGTTGCCTTAAGGTACAATTTCCTAAGCATAAATGACTTTAGTTGTAAGTTGTAGTCAGTTTCTCCAGTATAACTTTATGCGTTGATACAAGCATTTGAGTACAACTTTCTTAGCGGTATCAGTTGGATTTCATGCTGGCTCTGATATTGAGCCGCACAGACCAAGTGGGTCTTGGATTCAATCTAAGCTACGTGGTGATAGTGAATTGCAGTTGATTTTAACATTCTTGAACTATGAATGGGCAGTGATCCAATGACTCATCAAATGATCACTACCAGGAAATGCAAGTGTATGTATGTCAAGCAAAGACACAGTTGTGTTTGAACAGACAGATGACATTCTGTTGTCTAGGCTTGCATATAAATACTACCCAATTCTGTATGGTACTGGAAGTGCATTGACATGCTGGGATTGCATTGCAAAAATCGGTGCCCTCAGCAGGGATGGAGAGAGAGTTGGTCAGACCTTGGGGATAAAGTATCAGATTTTTATTAAATGCTTTGGTGTTAGGGACAAGGTACTGGCATGGATAGAGGACTGACTGACTGGCAGAAGGTAGAGAGTGGGAATAAAGGGATCTTTTTCAGGATGGTAGCCGGTGACTACTGGCATTCCAAAGAAGCCAGTGTTGTGGCCACAGCTGTTCAAATTATACAGTAACCATCAGGATGAAGGAATTGAGGGCATTGTTGCCAAGTTTGCAGATGACACAAATATAGGTGGAGGAACGGGTGGTGTTGAGGAAGTGGGGAGGCTGCAGAATGACATGGACAGGCTGGAAGAGTGGACAAAGAAGTGGGCCCTGTTTAGATGATTGGACAATGGAAAGGAGGGAGGTGGAATTGGGTATTGTCAGTGTATCTGTGGCAGCTAACTCCATGTCTTCAGATAGTATTACCCAGGAGCAACATGACATCTCCAAACTATTTGAGAAATATGCTCACCGATTTTACTGGTTTGTTTACTCCTCAGCTACCTGGAAGGCACTTTTAGACACTAAACCATACAGATTGGGAAGTCCAATATTTAAGCTTAGTTGCCTATACAGTTGGGCTGCGACAGTAGTCCTGTGTGCTCTGATATTGGGAGAGAAAAATCAAACAGACATCCAGTACAGCATCTAGATAAGTGTGTGTATCTGGCATTCAGACAATGACAGGAAATAAAAACACAAAATGCTGGAAATACTCAGATCATGTAGAATCTGTGGAGGAGAAACAATGTTTAAGATTGTCTCTCCTTAAATCTTGTTTGACCTTCAGAGTGTTTTCCATTTTTGTTTCAAATTTGAAACCTCTGTAGTATTCTGTTTTTGTATTTGTGATTAGATATGGTTTGCTGGTAGTCTTCCCAATCGTGAAAAAGAAGCTGCTGTACAGTTTTCAGCACGAGGAGAGTGGTTTGCTGCATCCATGAGGTTGCACCTCAGCCAAGCAATGAAAAACAACTAAATGTATAAATTATTAAGCGAATGGGTAATAACTGCTGTTCAGTGCAATAGATTGATTAAGTGGTTACAACACAAAAGGCAGCTATTAATTTCGCTTCTCTATGCTTTCCATGTAGTCCTAATTTTCTTTGAGTACTTGGGTAATAGCCTTTTCAAAGCCCCACTTGTGCCTGACCACTCTGTGTATAAAAGGTTTTTCTCTCGTATCTTGCCATTGACTCATCTGTCAGTCACCTTTAAGAATGTCCTCTGGTTCTTGACAGCCTGTCATAAGAACAGTAATTATTCTGTCTAGGTCCCTCAATTTTGAACATGATTAAAAAATGTCCTCCACAACACCCACCTCCTCCATTCTATTCACTTGACTGAAGTTCTTCATTGCTAGAGCATTTCATGTGAATCTTTTGTGGTCACTTTTAAAAGTCTGATGAGTGCAACATGAAACACTTCAACTTTGTGCCTCTTCTTAAACAATGTTTTACCTCTTTTAAAACCTGACATCCTCCTTAAAAGCAGTGCTTAGTATTAGGCAGAACACAGTAGTTAAGGTTGAAGCAGAGTTTTGTGAATGTTCATCACAACTTGCTTTTTTATTCTGTCTCGATGTTTATCACATTTAAAAGATTTTGTATCACCAAGACTGGGCTGCAGTTGCTAGGTTTATCTTTGCATCCTTTTATAAAGTCGAGTGTTTTTTATTCAATGTGACTGTCTATTAAGATAAGGAATGGTGAATGATGCTGAGCATACTTTGCATGGTTTTTGTGGTGATCTTGCTGTTTGTTTTACACCAGTTTTTATTTGACGTTTAACACATTGCTTTTAAAGGACTTGAAATACCAGTCTGAAGTGACACTCAACATTGTACGTTGTCCTCCGGTCACCACAGCAATTATCAAACGACCAGACCAAAAGCACCAGCTTGGATTTAGTGTACAGGATGGCATTGTAAGTAAATATTGTGAACCACTTTTACACAAATTACTTGAGCAGGCCCAAAGGAATTTCTAGCTTCTCAGGCTCTGCCATTTTGTAGAAAAAGCTATTAGCACAGTTGAGAGAAAAGAGCACAAAAATTTCAGCATTTTCCTCATGCCAGGTATCAAAGGAAGGAAAATAATTCAAACTTTTAAACATTTGTTTACCTTGTTTCATTTTGACTCTCGCTTTTAATTGTTGTTTCCTGTTGATAGTGTTGATAGAGATACAATGTTGATAGAGCAGGGAGCAGTAACTAGTATCCTCCAGATGATAACTTGGCACCAAACAGATGCACTGGCCATTGTGATGCTGGAAGCTTCATTGTGGTTAGATGAGATAATTTGTATGTAGTACAGAAAGTATTAAGGTCGATATTCAGTTTGAGTCAAATCTAATTTATCGGCATGATGTTGAGCTTAGAATTCACCTGCATTCCTGAGGGAAGTTAAGTGTCATTCTCCTTTCTGTCTCTTGCACTGATAAGAAAGGATATCTAATTATTAATTAAGTTAGGATCTTTGTTAATGTTTAGTTACATCGATAAAGATAACACCTTACTGACTTTTCTGGGACCTTGCTGAATGGAAATTTGCCTATGTTTCCTGTATTACAACAATGACTGAATGTAACAAAAGTAGTCAGTTGGCTGTTTTGCAGCATGATCAGATGATGTTTACCACTGTATTTTACTGTGGTGTTCATTGTAGAATGCAAGTGGCGATAAACCTTCCTTCCGTCCCCCTCGTCTACCCCCCCTCTCCTCTCTCCCTTTCCCCCCCCCCTTTCTTCCCACCCCCCTTCCAGCGCGTGGAGGGTGGGGGCACGCACCCCAGTGCCCACAGGGTGGGGGGTGGGGAGGGAATCAGGACCAGGCATGCGCCGCAGAGGACCATCCATCCCAACCGGAAGTCTCCCCCCACCTCCACAACCCAGGTGGATAGAGTTGTTAAGAAGGCGTGTGGTGTGTTAGCTTTCATTAATAGAGAGATTGAGTTCAAGAGCCGTGAAGTTATGCCCCAGCTACACAAAAGCCTGGTTCAGCCTCATCTGGAGTATTGTGACCAGTTCTGGTTGCTTCATTACAGGACAGATGTGGAAACGTTGGAAAAGGTGCAGAGGAGATTAACCAGGATGTTGCCTGGAATGGAGGGAAGGTCTTTCAAGGAAAGGTTGAGAGAGCTAGGATTTTTCTCTTTGGAACGATGAAGGATGAGAGGTGACTTGATAGAGGCGTACAAAATGATCAGAGGTATAGATAGAATGAACAGCCAGAGACTTTTTCCTAGGGTGGAGGTAGCTATTATGAGGGGGCATAGTTCTGAAGTGAGTGGTGGTAGATATCGGGGAGACGTCAGAGGTAGGTTCTTTACTCAGAGAGTTGTAGGGGCGTGGAATGCATTGCCGGAGAGGGTAGTGGAGTCAGCCTCGTTAGGGTCATTTAAGCTGCTATTAGATATGCATTTGAATGATAGTATAAGGTAGGGATGGAGGTTAGATAGATCTTAGGTTTAGCGTAAAAGTTCAGCACATGGGCCAAAGGGCCTGTACTGTGCTGTACAGTTCTATGTTCTAAGTTCCTTCCCCCGCCCCCCTCCCCCCCTTCCCTTTCCTGTCTTTCTGTCATTCTCTCTCGCCTTTGTGTAAATTGTAATTCTTACGAAGGCCTGGCATTGTGTGGTAGGTTGTAGTTGCAGCATGTTCACGTCTCTTTGTCAATCCTAGCAAGTTACCTGTTTTAAAGTGGAGCATGCGTCTCCAATGCAGGAGGTAGGTCACTGCCATTTAAAGTGGTCACTGTAATCCAGCTACACATGGGCAGTTACACATTTGATGGCACATCATTAATCTGGTGTAAAAGCTCTCCATGCACTTTCAAAAAGTTGCAAGCCACGCATTGTCTTTGCTGTATTGTAAGGCTTCTATGCCTGAAAAGCTGATGGCCTTTCATATTAATGTTTCACTATAATGTACAATCAGATACATTTACGTAGAATTCAAAGTAGTCTTCTGCTAGAAGATTTCATTTATGTCAGTTATTTTCTAATTCATTGCTAATTGGTCTTGAATCAGGAGCAGTTTTGTGCAATTAATCTATGCCTATTAGGAGTTACTTGACAGTGTCTAAACTATCTTCATTTTAGACCATTGTCATTGAATGTCTGACCCGGTAGTATCCAATGAGTGTTGGGAGTGAGTTACAGGGACTATAACCTAATCAGAAATTGAAACCTGCACTGACGTCATCTGAACCTGCCAGTCAGTTCAGTCTTAAACTTACTCCTGAGCAACTTGTTTTATAAAATCCTGTTTTATTTTAAATTTCTCCAATCTGTGGTGTGTGCTGTATGTGCTTTCTGAAATGCCCATTTGAAATCTGCATTAACCCCTTTATGTACACTGTCTAAGTTCATTTCAGCCAAGTGTTCCTTCCCCAAGCTGGCTGCAGCTCCGTGGGTTCATTTTCCTTCTGTTGCTTGAGAAAGTTGAGATTAACTATTGTGATTCAAGACTACCTTGTGGCTTTTTGATTGGACAGTTAAATCTTCTGAAAAGCCTCTGAGGTGACCCAGAGGGAGAAGAAACATTACCAAATTATTTTTAGGTTTATGATTTTAATTTCTCAAAAATAGAATTTTTACAGAACAGTAACAGGCCATGTGGCCCTTCATGTCAGTGCTAGTTCTGTGCAAGAGTTTTTGATCTAGTACCACTCCCCTGCCTTTTCCCTGAAGTGCTGCAAAAATGTTTGCTCATCAGATAATGATTCAATTCTCTGGTAAGATCATAATACAAATTAAAAGAAAAACTCTGAAGATCCTAAAAATGGGGAAAGAAAAAAAAAAGGAAAGGGCAACAAGGTGAGCATAATTTTTATTTTGAAGGCTATAAGATTGTCCTTGATGTGAAATCAGCAGCAGTTCAATAACCGAACAAGTTAATGTTGCTACGTATACTGTTGGCTTCTTGATTCAGATCTACAGTCTCATGAGAGGTGGAATTGCAGAGCGAGGTGGAATCCGAGTAGGACACCGCATTATTGAAATAAATGGACAAAGTGTTGTTGCAACTCCACATGATAAGATTGTGCAAAGGCTGTCAAATGCCACTGGTGAGGTAAGTGGCAAAAATACGGTGCAGGTATTAAAAGAATTGTCTTATCTCTGTTTATTGAGAAGTATCCTATTTTGATGGCTAGCAATGTGACTCCATGCTGAACCCAGAGTGATGTTGAGTCAGTATTAGGGTTGCTACAGTTGTTGTTAATCTGTCTTAGTTAGGCAAGGTCAAAAAATCAGTCGCCTTTCCTGCTTATGATCATTGTCCAGTGGACTTAATGCAATATGCACCTAGGTGGTTATTGCATTAGGGTAGAGCTGATTTAGGCTGTGATTTCCCCTTCCATTGTTATATTACCTGCCACTAGGAAGAAAAGCTGAAGTCCATGAAAGTATGCCTTAGAAAGAAACTGCAATTTGAGGAGTGGCATGGAACCAAAATTCCAAATTAATGGTTAAGTCATCATTAACTTGCGTCGGTTCCCTAGGACAACAGGCCAAAGAAATTATGCTGTCCTTGCATTTGTTCCCATGTCAAGTGTTGCTGTGTCAAACTTCTATGACCATTGTTTTAGATCTCTCAATTATCCACCAATATTCACTCAAGGAATCCCCATATGGTGGATAATTGTACTTCACTAATTTGGATTCCATGTAAGTAATATTTTGCCATTTAACAATCCATATTTTTAAAACATTGTAGTCTTCCTGTCAAAGCATATACCTGAAGCCAGTATGTTAGAAAAGCAAACTTCTGAGAGGGTATGGTTTGGGCAATTAGTCATTTTCCCTGCTGTTGCCCTCCTGACGACTGGTTTCTTGCTCAAAGTGGTGTGTTGCGTTAATGAGCTTGGCCAAGTGTCAGGAATTAGCTATTTCCAGAGAAGTGCCATTGTCCAATCCATTTCTAATGAGATGATGCATTTGCGTTCTCTGAAAGAAATCAGAAGGAATGTTGGACCTTGAGAAAGGCCCATCTAGCATCCTGTTGGAATTTAGAAGAGTCAGAGGTGACTTAATTGAAACATATAAGATCCTGAAGGGACTTGACCAGGTGGATTTTGAAAAGATATTTCCTCTTGTGGGAGAATCAAGAACTAGGGATCATTGTTTAAAAATGGAGATGAGCAAACTTTTCCTGAGGATTGAGAGACTTTGGAATTCTCTTCCTCAAAAGGCAGTGGATGCCAAATCTTTAAATATTTTAAGGCAGAGGGAGATTTATTCTGTTGGTAATCAAGAATCTAAGACTATTGGGAATGTGCAGAAATGTAGAATTGAGATTAAAATCAGATCAGATATGATCTCATTGAATGGCAGAACAAGCTCAAAGGACTGAGGGGCCTACTGTTGTTCGTATGTTTGAATGAGTCACTGATCATACTTAAGAGCACTAAACTGGTTTTGCATCCCCTTCCAACCTCATCCCAAACAAGGGCACTAAGGACAATGGAATAATTCCAAAAGCAGAGATCAAACCTGGGCCCTCTAATCTGAGGTTCAATACTGCCTGGAAAACGACTTGTGTTTGCATGAAGACAAGAGATTTAGAAATGGTATGGATACTTATACTGTGATAACTGTTTTTCCATTTCTAGATACACATAAAGACGATGCCAGCAGCAACGTACCGACTGCTAACAGGACAGGAGCAACCAATATACATATAACAAAAGGGACATCACTCGTAACTAGCTCAAACATTTCAGGATGTACTGCTTCTACTTTAACAAGGCTTGGTTTGCTGTGCCGTGATAGTATTAGACACCATTCTCAATTTACACATTCAAGAGATGACTTAACACAACCGTTCTACTCTGCACTAAATTGAGTGCTATCTAAGAGCTGAGAGCTGCAGCAGCGCCACAAGCCAATGTGAAAGAGGAGGAAATAAGTTAGCCTCTCGGGCAGGAAGTCTGTGTGCTACGTACCAATGATTCTGTCACCGAGATGCGGTGCAGTAATATGTGTTACAAGGAGTTTGCACCAAAACTTCTGTCATATCACCAGCACGAACTAGTTATCAATGGCATCTATAAGCACCTCTATCATTTTATTTATGTGGAAACACATGTTGATTAATTTTATCATTACTCAGGATAAGGGCTTAACTATTTTAACTAACAGATTTATTTAAAAATGCATAAGTTAAGGGCTAGCTTGTAATACACAAACCAGTGTACCATATTTTTGTTCAAACACATACGGGATAATATATGTTGGCATGCAAAGACTATGGAGGTATATATGACGTGGTTTTGTGTGATGGTGCCTTTCCAACTGTGTGACTTCCTAAGATGAAGGATCCAGATTCAATTTCCATTCTTGAGTTTTGCTCTGGGTATACACATTGCAGTTACAACCCGTGTATAGATATTTAAAAATTCAAGGCACAACTCTGGGTGCTAAAATTAGCATCTCTAAACAAGAAAACAAAATATCAGCCTGCTGTCCCTGGTTGCTATCGAGGGATTTATTGCTGGAAATTGCACACCTGGATGATAGATGCTTTTTTTTTTTGAAGTTATTGAAGGGCTGCTTACACTTGTGGAATTGCACCCATAACCAGGTTCAGTGCCCATCAACTTGCATCCCAGCAAGTGTCAGCGGCATCCATGGGACCACACCTCGCCAGTATATAGTGCAGTTTACATATATTCATTTAGGACACCTCTGTTTGAGTTCACATTTTATTCACATACACCCAGGGGTTTGAAGTGTGACGGAATTCAAAAACAAAACTGTGTCTAATTCTAATTCTGAGGAGGAATTTGTCATTCAGAAACTTTATAAAATGAACAAATCTTGTTAGGGTTCAGTCACTCCCGCTGGAACGTTTATGGACAGGAGGGTTGGGGTGGATGTGATGCATTACATAGTAGACCACGCTACCAGCTCTGACTGTCTAGGTTCACATGAAGAATGATCATGTGATTAATGGCTGGGGGATGTGTGGAATTACTGCCTTTGGAGGTTACCCCTGTATCAGTTATTCACTAGGAGAATGAAGGAAAGTAGTGTTGGTTGGTGAGGGGTTGGAATTAAATGCTTTGAAAAGATTCTGAGAATACCTCAGTTCGGAATATTTACCTTTGGTGCCTTGAAAAGCAACGTGAAGCTTGTTCTGGTATTTGACATGCGTAGGGTGTTGATTAAGAACTATACTTGACTTGATGCAAATGAATATAGCAGTGTTGTGATGTTTCATAATTCACAAGAGCTTACTGTTTTTTGTTAAGTAAAGGTCTACCAATGTGGCTTAAGTGGTAACGGCTCGTCATCTGTTACTGATCAATGAACTGGTAGATCCCCTGTTTAACATTGGTCTGTGCTGAATTAGCTGATCTCAGCTGCGACAGTTGGCAGGGGAGTGGGAATGGTGGAATGCCACAGTTCCCCTCAGCTTGCCAGGTTCATGCACCTAGTCAGTATAATTTTCCTGCTGGAATATTCATTGGTGTGCATTGAGAGTTAGAGATAGGGAGTGTCAACAGGCACTATGTGCAATTCATAGACCTGTGGAATTGTAGTCGGGCAGGAGTCAGGGTTTTCAAGCAAGAGGGAGGAAACTTGAGTTTTGGGAAATACTATAAGTGGCAATGCACCAGAACTATTGAGCTGTAACCTTCTATTATATGAATTACATCAGTACTTGTTGATCAGCAAACTGCTGTAATCAGAGTTGATCCATGTGGTATTTAACATACACCTGTATGCTGCCTTTTTGTTTGTGGGTCTGCCCAGAATTGTTCCAAAGGAATGTGTGACATGAAAATGAGAGAATGAGCAAATTGTTGAGAGTTTCAAGTAATTATATCATAGTGCTTCCTTCATACTTATTTACAATTTTCATTGCAATAAAGAATTATTATGGTATGAGCACATTCCTTTCTTTAAAAGGCTTCTATATGATTTTTTCTGTTTAGTTGAATTCTATCAATTGCTATAAAATGGTAAGCATTTCATCAGAAAGAGCTTTCAATAATGTAACTCCGTTCGTCCAGAACCCTAACCGTAACCTATTGTATCCAAAGCATTACCCAAAAGCATTACCCATTTTCTAAACTGGGCCAGAATCCTGGCTTCAGCCACACTTCTGGGTAGTCTGCTAAACTTGATGCAAGTAATTATTTTCTGGCATCTGTCTTAGTTTAAGCCATCTCCACTCTGAAGATGTACATGTACATGAAAGTATTGTTTATAATTTAATTGAAAGCACTTGAATGATGTCTCTGAGAGGGTTCTCGGAGACATCTGAGAATATTCTCCAAGGGGAGAGTGACAGGCAGGAGGTTGTTGTGCATGTTGGTACCAACAACATGGGAAAAGAAATGGATGAGGTTTTGAAGAGAGAGTACGGGAAATTAGGCAAAATGTTTAAAAAGTAGGTCCTCGAGGGTAGTAATATGTGAATTATTCCTGGTGCCATGAGCTAGTGAGGGTAGGAATAGGAGGATAGAGCAGGTAAATGTATGGCTGAGGACCTGGTGCAGGAGGCAGGAATTTGCATTTTTGGATCAGTGGAATCTCTTCTGGGGTAGAAATGACCTGTCTCAGAAGAATGGTTTGTACCTGAATTGGAAGGGGACCAATATGCTGGCAGGGAGATTTGCTGGTCCTACTCGGGAAGCTTTAAACTAGCTAAGGGGTAGGTGGGACCCAAAGAGATCATGAGAAAAGAGATAAGTCTGAGGCTGTTACTGTTGAGAAAAGAAGCAAATTAAATGATCAGGGCAGGCAAAAGCAAAGCAGAGAACAAAATAAGACTGATAATTATACTGCATTTACTTCAATGCGCGAGGCCTTGACAGGTAAGGCAGATAAACTCCATGCACGGTTGGGAACATGGGACTGGGATATCATAGCAAAATACAGAAAGGTGGCTCAGGGAAGGGCAGAACTGGCACCTTAATGTTCTAGGATATAGATCATATAGGATGGATAGAAAGGCAGGCAAGAAGGAGAGGAATGGCATTTCTGGTTAGGGATAACATTATTGCTGTATTTAGGGAGGATATTCCTGGGAGTATGTCCAGTGAAGTTATTTGGGTGGAACTGAGAAATAAGAAAAGGATGATCACCTTATTGGGATTGTACCATAGGCCCCACAATAGTCAGCGGAAAATTGAGAAGCGAATTTGTAAGGACACCTCGGATATCTGTAAGAATGTAATGGTAGGAGATTTTAACTTTCCAAACATAGGTTGGGACTGCCATAGAGTTAAGGCTTGGATGGAAATGTATTTTAAGTATGTACAAGAAATTTTCTGATACAGTATGCAGATGAATCTACAAGAGAAGGAGCAAAACTTTTCTTGGAAAATAAGTCAGGGGAGGTAAATGAGGTGTCAGTGGGGGAGCACTTTGAGGCCAGTGACCATAATTCTGTTAGTTTTAATAGTGATGGAAAAGGGATAGACATGATCTAAAAGTTGAAGTTCTAAATTGGAGTAAGGCCAATTTTGACGGTATTAGGCAAGAATGTGCAAAAGTTGATTGGGACAGGCTATTCGCAGGTAAAGGGGCAGTTGGAAAATGGGAGGCCTTCGAAAATGAGATGAGAGTCCAGAGGCAGTATGTTCCAATTAATATAAAGGGCAAGGCTGGTAGATGTAGGGAATGCTGGATGACTAGAGAAGTTAAGGTTCTGGTCGAGAAAAAGGAGGAAGCACTTGTCAGGTACTGACAGCTGGGATTGAGTGAATCCCTTGAGTAAAAGGGTAGTAGGAGTATACTTGAGGGGAATCAAGAGGGCAAAAAGGGGACATGAGATAGCTTTGGAAAGTAGGGTTACGGAGAATTCAAAGATCCTACAAATTTGATTAGGGCAGAAGAGTAACTAGGGAGAGAATAGGGCCCCTTAAAGATCAACAAGACTGTCTGTGTGTTTGGAACTGCAGGAGATTGGTGAGAAGCTAAATAAATATTTTACATCAGTATTTACTGTTGAGAAGTATATGAAAGCTAGAGAACTTGGAGAAATAAACAGTGATATCTTGAAAAGTCTCCATATTACAGAGGAGGTGGTTCTGGACATCTTTAAATGTATAAAGGTGGTTACCCCCCTCGATCTGATCAGGCGTATCCGAGAACTTGATGGGAAGCTGGGGAGGTGATTGCTGAGCCCCTTGCTGAGATATTTGTATCATTGAGCCACAGGTGAGGTGCTGGAAGACTGGAGTGAGGCTATTGTGGTGCCACTATTTAAGAAAGGTGGTAAGGAAAAGGCAGGGAACTATAGACTGGTGATCCTGATATCAATAGTAGGTAATTTGTTGGAGGGGATTTTGAGGCATGGGATTAACTTGTATTTGGAAAGGCAAGAACTGATTAAAGTTAGCATGACCTTGTGTGTGGAAAATTGTGTCTCTAACTTGATTGTCATTTCTTCAACAAATTCAAAGTAGATTGAAGGCAGAGTGGTGGATGTTGTCTATATGAACTTCAGCAAGGTACTGCATGGTACTCTGGTTAGCAAGGTTAGATTACATGGAACCCAGGGAGACCTAGCCATTTGGATACAAAAATGGATGCAAGGTAGGAGACAGAGGGTGGTGGTGGAGACTTGTTTTTTTTTTGGACCAGAAGCCTGTGATCAATGGTGTGCTACAACAATGAGTGCAGGGCTCACTGCTTTTTGTCATTTATATAAATGATTCGGATGTGAATACAGGAAGAATGGCTAGGAAGTTTGCAAATGACACTAAAATTGGAGATGTAATGGATGGTGACAAAGGTTATCTAGGAGTACAATGGGACCTTGATCAGATGGGCTGATGGGTCGAGGAGTGGCAGATGGTGTTTAAATAAATGTGAGGTGTTGCATTTTGGTAGCGCAAACTAGGACAGGATTAACAAACTTAATGGTAGGGCCTTGGAGAGTGTTGCTGAACAAACAGACCTTGAGGTGCAGGTTCATAATTCTTTGAAGATGGAGTCAGAGGTAGACAGAGTAATGAAGGAGGCATTTGGTACACTTGCCTTTATTGGTCAGTATATTGAGAATAGGGGTGGGAAGTCATGTGGTTGTACAAGACTTTGGTTAGGCCACTTGGAGAATACCGTGTTCAATTCAGGGCTCCCTGCTATTGGGGAGATGTTATTAAACTTGAAAGAGTGCAGAAAAGATTTACAACAATGTTGATGGGGCTGGAGAGTTTGAGCTATAAAGAGAGGCTGAATTGGCTGGGGCTATTTTCCCTAGAACGTCAGAGGCTGAGGGATGACATTAGAGTCTCTTAAAATCATGAGGGGCATGGATTGGGTGAATAGTCAAAGTCTTTTTCCTAGGGTAGGGGAGTCTAAAACTAGAGGGCACAGGTTTAAAGTAAGAGGGCAAGGATATAAAAGGCACTGAAGGGGCAACTTTTTTATGGAGGGTGGTGCATGTATGGAATGAGCTGCCAGATGAACATTTAAAAGGCATCTGGATGGAGACATGAATGGGAAGGACTGAGAGAGATATGGGCCAAATGCTGGCCAATGGGACTAGATTAATTTACGATATCTGGTCGGCATGAATGAGTTGGAACAAAAGGTGTTTCATGCCGTACAGCTCTGAATAAATCTTTCCATTCCTGTTAATGAAATGTTTTGTCAGTCATATGATGTGTTTATGTAATGACTGGGGTTAGAAAGTGTCAAGACATTTTCTCATCAACTGGTTAGCTGTCTCACAAGATCCTTTAAGTGTCAATAATGCACATTGTTCCTAGTTACCATGTGCTGCAGTTAATGGTGTTTACTGAAAACTGGCTCCATGCAAATCTGGGTTATTGGTGTACCACAGTTTAAGCTGTTCACCAGTAAAAATTGAGAGAGAGTTGTCCAACCTAAGCATTGTATACAGCTACAATAGTATAGATTTGGAAAATTAACTGAATTACAATAGAAGGCTAAAATCTAAATCTTTTATTTAAACGGACCTGGAATGTGATTTACAAACAACTGCACATCAGGTGACAATTGCACAGTTGGAATTGAGCCAGGGAGAGAGATCAGATAAAGGCAGTAAGCACATTGGGCAAATTTTTGAAATCAAATGCAATTCCTTTTGAATGGAAATTTATGCTCTTGATGGGGCAATTGTCTTGGATACGAATACAATCTCCCTATATATTTGTACGGTTTTATTGATTAGTAGCCTGCTGTGCCGATGCCATATTTTGGCATCTCAACATCCACTATAACTTGAAGTAAAAACTACTAACTCATGATCCAACATGATGCATCCTCCCACCACAGCCTGTAAATGAAGAGGCCCTTGCAGATGCTCACATTAGCATTCAAAATTGGTAGCTGACACGTTTTTTTCAGTCAGTTAAACTGTTCACCCCCTCATTCGGTTTGGGGCAAAGTTTATTATATCAGCAGATGAGCCTTGTGACTTTCTGATCTCTTGTTAACTGTAGTTCTTTCTGGAGAAAATGGATCTTAAAAGGCAGCAGTTAAAGCACTGAATGTACCTGTAACCAAAGTTCCTGCTCCTAATCCCCATCCTTTGGCCCCTCCCCACTACAGGATGGAATAAAAGGATGGGGAAGAACATGGTGATTCTCTACAGCTGAATCATATTTTTAAAGTGCTATTTATAGCAAACATCCCAATGCATTTCACAGGGATATTATCAGACTAACTGACACTGAATGGCATAAGGAAAAATTGAAACAATCGATATTAAGGAGCCTTCTAAGGAGGACAGGGTGGAACAGGTTTTGACTGTGGAGCTCCAGGCCCAAAGTCTACACAAGTTGTATTGTTCTGAAAGACAATTAAAGTTGCGAATGACTAAAGTCGAACAGAGTGCAGTTCCTGGTGAATAGGGGAGTTCAATGGGGAGGTGGGAGAAACGTGTTCTTTCTATCGTTTCAGCCTCTAGCCCAGGAGTTGAAAAGCAGCATGACAGGCTGATGTCAGTGTCACATCAGAGGAGAACTATAAGTTCATCGGTTGGTGAGAAATTTCTATTAGGTAGTGTCTACATATAGTTGATAAATGGATTTTTTTCCCATTTTTAAGAAAATGTAACTGCTTGGATTCAAGAAAGAAACAAGCAATAGCGGAGTCAGGGCAAGGCCAAGTAAAATCAATCTGCGTAAGTAAACAGTAGTTAACTGCTAACAAGAACCAAAGACCCCTTGCCCGCTATGGACAGAACCAATGTAATATACAAGATTTCATGCAAGGACTGCGACAAACGTTACATTGGACACACAGGAAGAAAACTGGCTATGAGAATACATGAACACCAATTAGCAACAAAAAGACATGACCAATACTGACTTGTCTCCACGTACACAGATAAGGAGAACCACCAGTTCGACTGGGACAACGTCAGGATTCTAGGAGCAGCCAAACAGAGACAAGCATGGGAGTTTCTAAAGGCCTCGTTCTCCACTAAGAAGGCCATCAATAAACACACAGAACTAGACCCTATATACACACCACTGCAAAGAAAAACCGGAATTGAGGTAATCAACTTCAACGGACTCCAGAGTTTACGTAACAAGCGGGAAAATACAACAGCACTTCATCAGATGATGTTGCCCAGCAAGGTAATGCAACATCCGCGAACTAACGCACCGGCTCAGTGAACGAACCAACCACAGCAGAAGTTAATGTAAGGGAGTAAAGTCAAGACGTTGCAGGGCAGCTTGCTTGTATGGGACGAGTATCCTGTACTATATGGGAAGTTGTGGATGTTAACAGTGCATTTGCAAGAAGTGACACCAGCTGCAGAAACCTGAATTATGTGTTTCATAACTCAAGCAATAGTTGGAGTCACTGGTAGACCGCAGGGCTGAGAGCTGTGTGAATAGCATGTTCAGAGAGGTGGTCACCTCTGGTGCAGCTTGAGAGTTGGGAGGGAATGGCTGACTGCCAGGCAGGTTTTATTTCTATTAATCTGTGGGATGTGGGTTTGGCTGGCTGACCAGCATTTATTGCCCTACCCTAGTTGCCCTTGAGAAGCTGTTGGTGAGCTGCCTTCTTGAACCGCTGCAGTCCATTTGCTGTAGTTTGACCCACAATGTCACTATGGATGGAATTCCAGGATTTTGACCCTGTGACAGTGAAGGAACGGCGATGTATTTCGAAGTCAGGATGATAAGTGGCTTGGAGGGGAAGTTGCAGATACTGGTGTTCCTGTATATCTGCTGCCCTTATCCTTCTAGATGGAAGTGGTCGTGGATTGGGAAGGTGCTGCCTGAGGATCTTTGGTGAATTTTTGTAGTGCATCTTGTAGTTAGTACACACTGCTGCTACTGAGTGTCGGTGGGGGATGGAGTGAATGCTTGTGGATGTAGTGCCAATCAAGTGGGCTGCTTTGTCCTGGATGGTGTCAAGCTTCTTGAGTGCTGTTGGGGCTGCATCCATCCAGACAAGTGGGGAGTATTCCCTGACTTCACACTCCTGACTTGTGCCTTGTGGATCACGGACAGGCTTTGAGGAGTCAGGAGGTGATTTACTTGCCGCAATATTCCTAGCTTCTGACCTGTTCTTGTTGCCACCGTGTTTATGTGGTGAGTCCAGTTGAGTCTATGGTCAAAGATTGCCCCCAGGATTTTGATAAGGGGAGATTCAGTGATGGTGACACCGTTGAATGCCAAGGAGCGGGGGTTACATTGTCTCTTATTAGAGATGGTCCTAGCCTGGCATTTGTTTGGCATGAATGTTACTTGCCACCTGACAGCCCAATCTTGGATATTGTCCGGATCTTGTTGCATTTGAACACGGACTGCTTCAGTATCTGAGGAGTTGCGAATGGTGCTGAACATTGCGCAATCATCGGCGAACATCCCCACTTCTGACCTTATGATGCAGTGAAGATCATTGATGAAGCAGCTGAAGATGGTTGGGCTTGGGACACTACCCTGAAGAACTCCTGCAGAGATGTCCTGGAGCTGAGATGATTGACTTCCAACAACTACAACCATCTTCCTATGTGCCATGTATGACTCCAACCACCAGAGAGTTTGCCGCTGATACCCATCGATTCCAGTTTTGCTCGGGTTTCTTGATGCCACACAGTTGAATGCAGCCTTGATGTCAAGGGCTGTCACTCTCACGTCACCTCCTGGGATCCAGCTCTTTTGTCCATGTTTGAACCAAGGCTGTAATGAGGTCAGGAGCTGAGTGGCCCTGGCAGAACCCAAACTGGGCTTCTCTGAGCAGGTTATTGCTGAGCAGGTGCTGCTTGATAGCACTGTTGATGACACCTTCTATCACTTTACTGAGGATTGAGAGTAGACTGTTGGGACAGTAATTGGTCGGGTTGGATTTGTCCTGCTTTTTATGTACAGGACGTGCTTGGACAATTTTCCACATTGTTGGGTAGATACCAGTGTTGTAACTGTACTGGAACAGCTTGGCTAGGGGAGCGGCAAGTTCTGGAGCACAAGTCTTTAGTACTATTGCCAGACAAGGTCTGTAACCTTTTGCAGTCTCCAGCATCTGCAACCATTTCTTGATATCACGTGGAGTGAATTGAATTAGCTGAAGACTGGTATCTGTAATGCTGGGGACCATTGGAGGAGGCCAAGATGGATCATCCACTCAACACTACTGACTGAAGATCATTGCGAATGCTTCAGCCTTATCTTTTGCACTGATGTGCCGGGCTCTTCCATCATTGAGGATGGGGTTATTTATAGAGCCTCTTCCTCCAGTGAGTTGTTTAATTGTCCACCACCATGCACAACTGGATGTGGCAGGACTGCAGAGCTTAGATCTCATCCATTGGTTGTGGGATCACTTAGCTCTGTCCATGACTTGCCGCTTATGCTGTTTGATGTGCAAGTAGTCCTGTTTGGTGGCTTCACCAGGTTGATACCTCATCTTCAGGTATGCCTGGTGCTACTCCTGGCATGCCCTCCTGCACGCTTCACTGAACCAGGGTTGATGCCCTGGCTTGATAGTAATGTTTGAGTGGGGGATATGCTGAGCCATAAGGTTACAGATTATGTTGGAGTACAATTCTGCTGCTGTTGATGGCCCACAGCGCCTCATGGATGCCCAGCCTTGAGTTGCTAGATCTGTGCGAAGTCTGTCCCGTTTAGCGCGGTGATAATGCCACGCAACATGATGGAAGTTATTCTCAATGTGAAGGCGGGACGTCATCTCCACAAGGACTGTGCAGTCGTCACCCTTACTGATACTGTCATGGACAGATGCAACTGCTGCTGGCAGATTTGATAAGGATGAGGTCAAGTATGTTTTTCCCTCTTGTTGGTTCCCTCACCACCTGCTGCAGACCCAGTCTAGCAGCTATGTCCTTTAAGAGCCGACCAGCTCAATCAGTATTAGTGCTGCCGAGCCACTGTTGGTGGTGGACATTGAAATCCCCCACCCAGAGTACATTTTGTGCCCTTGCCATCCTCTGTGCTTCCTCTAAGTGTTGTTCAACATGGAGGAGTACAGATACATCAGCTGAGGGAGGAAGGTATGTGGTAATCAGCAGGAGGTTTCCTTGCCCATGTTTAACCTGAAGCCCTGAGACTTCATGGAGTCCAGAGTCAATGCTGAAGACTCCCAGAGCAACTCCCTCCCACCAACTCTCATGACTCTGTCCTGCCAGTGAGACAGGACTTATCCACGGATGGTGATGTTGGTAAAAACTAAAAGAACTGCGGATGCTGTAAATCAGGAACTAAAACAGAAGTTGCTGGAAAAGCTCAGCAGGTCTGGCAGCATCTGTCAAGAAAAAAAATCAGAGTTAACGTTTCAGGTCCTGAGGAAGGGTTACTGGACCCGAAATGTTAACTCTGATTTTTTTTCTTGACAGATGCTGCCAGATCTGATGGTGATGGTGGTGTTTGGGACATTGTCTGTAAGGTATGATTCTGTGATTATGACTATGTCAGGCTGTTGCTCGACTAGCCTGTGAGACATCTCTCCCAATTTTGGCACTAGCTCCCAGGAGTTAGTGAGGAGGATTTTGCAGGGTCGACAGAACTGGCTCTGTCATTGTCTTTTTCGGTGCCAGGGTCAATGCCAGCTGATCCATCCAGTTTCATTTCTTTGAGTGTTTGTAGCAATTGGTACAACTGAATAGCTTGCTAGGCCATTTCAGAGGGCAATTGAGAGTCAACCACATTGCTGTGGGTCTGGAGTCACATGCAGGCCAGACCAGGTGAAGGTGGCAGATTTCCTTCCCTGAAGGGCATTAGTGAACCAGATGGATTTTTCCAACAATTAATTCTTTAATTCCAGACATTTTTTCTCCCCTTATTAAATTCAACTTCCACCATCTGCCGTGGCAGGATTCAAACCTGGGTCCCTAGAACATTAGCTGGGTTCCTGAATTAATAGTCTAGTGATAATACCACTGGGCCACTGCCTACCCATAGTACAGGAGTCCTCTGGAGCCCAGCTTGCAGGTCAGTTTTCTCTTTTGGATATTGATGAGGATGTAGGGGCAATGGAGGAGTATAGTTCAAGACAAGCCTGTGGTATCATAAGTGGCTGTGCTGTGCAGGAGGGGAGGAAGCAAAGGGAAACAACTTCAGTGATAAGATATTGTATTCACTACTTGGGGAACAAAGAAGCATTTCTGCATCTGTAGATGTGACTCCAGGATGGTCTGTTGCCCTTCTGGTGCTCAGGTCAGGAATGGCTGGTTGACATTTTTCTGGGGAAGGCTGATGCAGCCAGAGCTCATGGTCCATGTTAGTACCAAAGACTTGGGAAGGGGGATTTCCTCACAGCAGAGTTTAGGGAGCTAGAAAGTAAATTGAAAAACAGAACCTCAAAATTAGTGATACCCAGAATTACTGCAGTCTCCCTAATAGCATTGTGGATGTATCCACCCCAAACAGACTGCAGTGGTTCAAGAAAACAGCTCACCACCACCTTCCCAAGGGTAGCTAGCAATGGATCATGACTGTTGGCCCAAACATCGATGCCTGCACCCCATCAATGAATTTATTTTTCTTAATTTGAAAATTGCAGATATGAGGAGAGATTGGATAAGCTAGGCTTGTTCCCCCTTTGAGCAGGAAGGCTCAGGAGTGACTTAAATGAGGTGTAATAAATTATGAGGGGCCTAGATAAGGTAGATGGAAAAGTTTTGTTTCTCGAAGTGGAGAGGTCAGATCACCAGGGAGCTTGAGGTGAAACCTCTTCACCCAGAAGGACGTGAGTGACTGGAATTCACCACTTGGATTGAGGATTGAAGCAGAAACCTTCATCTAATTTAAAAGATGCCTGCATCTGCATCTGAAACACTATAACCTGCAAGGCTTTGAACCTGGTGCTGGAAGGTGGCACTAAAATAAGCAGCGAGTTGTTTCTTTCTCTTTTGACCAGCATGGACACAATGGGCTGAATGGTCTCTTTCTGTGCAGTAACTTTTCTATGGGTTTTAACTGAAGCTACCTAAGTTCAAACAGATCAGTTGTTTGAGAATTCACAGTTACAGACTTCAAAGTAAAGGGATCAATTATAAGAGGCAGTTTGGGCTAAAATTTAAAAAAAAACAGACCACACTCCATAATGAACATTTGCTTGTTGAACTACTGGTTCCAATATAACCATTTCACATTAAGCATTTGCCACTTATGGAGAGGAGGAGAAAAGGTTAATTTGTTGTTTGCATTCCTCCCAGAGCACCCAGCTCAACTTATGAAGTGCTTGAACACAATATTGAACAGGGGATAAATAAGACTGTAGAGCCTCTGAACACTGGTAAGGTTACACAGCACTGGTATATACCAGTAAGAAACGAGTTAATATATAGTAAAAACATACATTTTATTGACATATATATATGTAATCTTACAAAAACAGTCGCTTACAAGAGAACCTGTCAAAACACAAAGCTCCTGATTATACAAAGGCAACGGAAAGGGGCAGCACGTGCCTGTGTTCCAATACAAACCTCTTCCAACGCAATATGGCGCAACCAAAGCTGCAATGGAGCTCTACATTCCTTGCCTTCCATTTATTGCATACAACATATTGCTGAGACAAAAGATCTTTCCTCAGCAGACTATACACGCAGTGGTAATTTTTGCACCCTGAAGATACGGGGTAACTGAACACACGCCCAGTTCAGTCCCAAAATGTGTGAATGCCAAGTTCTCCTGGATCAGAAAGGTCTAACCTCAGGAACGTTTTACATATTTCCTCAAAGATACTGAAGGCCAATTGTGACTTCCCAACTGCTGAACCCCGATCAATGCTGGGAATTTCCCAGGCTCGTTGTATCACCTGTCCAATTTGTGGCAGTTACAGTTGACGTAATTCATTTATGACTGTAGAATTTTTTTTTAAAAATATGCTTTAAAAGAATTGTCAATATTACTAAATGCAGCAAGGCTATAAAGTCCCAACTTCAATCTCATCTGTGAAGCTGATGGAGAATAGAAGTGACATTTTGATATCCATGCACTTTTCATTGTTTCCCACATCATGAAAGAGTGAAAATAGCTGTTGAATGCCAAATTAGGGACAGTTTCATGCTAGGGACCTTTGCTCATCAGGAAGTGAGGCTGGCCAAACTTAATCCAAATAAGCAAAACTAAACATCACAGGAAGAACTATGAGTACCTTTTAAAGATTGCCCACTTTTATTCTCAATACAGTGGCATTTGTGAAATAACCTCAGTGAATCTAATCCAACATAACCCTCCCAACAGAAAAATTGTTGGGAACAGAGATGTCGAATCTAGTTACCCACATAGTGGGAGTTCAGTGGCTTTATTATTTGGATGCTCAATTAAATTGACACTTAGATTCCTTCCAACTCACACCGCTCCTTACCTGAATCAACTTTCTCCTGTTCGTATTCAGTTCCATAGACACTAGTGTGGTCCAGGATAGTGTTCATGGGTGGGTCAGTATTTTAAATCAGAGAATCCTGTAAAATGCTTCTGCTAACAGAAAAGCATTAATGCCTCTTGTACAGTCAAATATGTTACGAGAACTGGCAGGAATAGTTGACAAAAATAATTGTCTGAGCAGCACTACCTAAATGTAAAAAGAACTGGAAGGGGAGCAAGAGAAGGGAAATGCTGAACAATTGTTCTAAACATACTCCAGTGCTGGTTGAGGAATGTTGGTGTTACCCTGAAGCTGTAAAGCTGTTGGCAAAGTGCTGTTTTTAACATAATGAAAGGCAACTGTGAGACCAAGTGGATTGGCCTTGAAGTAGCTTGATGTAGACTTGATTGGCTGTAAGATCTCCTGTGCTATGATTCCGATTCTATGAATAATCCAATGGCTGAATAAAATAACCCAACAGATTGAATATTCATACAGTTTAGGATCACGCTCCCTCTTTACCATAGGATAAAGCGTTGCAACGCAGTTGGCATTGTTTGTTATTGGCTGAACTGAGAACAAACCGAGTTCACTGTTTCAGGCTGCATACAGCCTCGGCATACCTGTTAGTCCTTTATTCAAGCATTGTTTATCATGTCAAAATTCAAATTAAATTGACTAGGTGAAAGTTTGGACAAAAAAAAATGTTAAACTTGGAAGCAATAAGATGTTCCAACTCGTGTACTCAACTGAGAATTTTGTGGTGATTAACTCACTTTCCGTCTTCCGAAAGCCTATCTGCCATCCATAAGACATAAGTCAGGAGTGTGATGGAATATTGTTTACTTATCTGGATGTGTACAGTTCCAACAACATGCAAGAAGGTTGAAATTATCAAGGACACACTATCCACTACATCAAGGAGAGTGGTAGCTATGTGTACTATACACTGTAGCACATGTTCAAGCTCCTTTAGCATCACCTTCCAAACTTCCAAACTCTACCAAATAGAAGGAAAAGGACATCAGATGTATTGGAAAATCAACAACTACAAGTCATCTTCCAAGCCATACACCGTCCTGACTTCAAAATATATTTGTCATTTCTTCACATCATTGGATTAACTCATGATTTATTTCCTGACACAAAAATAGAAGTTGCTAGAAAATCTCAGCAGATCTGGCAGTATCTATGGAAAGAAATTAGAGTTAATATTTCAGGTCCAGTGACTCTTCCACAGTACTGAGGAAGGGTCACTGGACCTGGAACATTAACTCTGATTTCTCTCCACAGATGATGCCAGACCTGCTGAGCCTTTCCAGCATTTCTGTTTTTGTTTTTGATTTACAGCATCTGCAGTTCTTTCGGTCTTTATACATGATTTATTTTTCTTCAGGTTTCTGTGAATATTTGATGTGAAGGTATTATTATTGAATGCAGTCACTTCAGTTGCCAACTAATTCTCACTCAGACTTACGTCCTTGACCTTCTATATTTCAATGCACTCAGATTATGAAAGAGGAACAGCATTTCATCTTTCGATTAGGCATTTTCCAGCCTTCTGGACTCAACATTGAGTTCAACAATTTCAACTTATAACCTCTTTTCATATTTTCACACAGCAGCTAAATTTAAACCTCCTTTAGATCCATTTTCATTTCCTGTTCCATCACCCTGCCCCTGTCTTGCTTCAGCATCCGTTTTGTTGTTTGGTCTTTTTAGGCATCCTGCCTGAGACCTCCCTTTACTGTACTTGCTTAAAGCCTGTTCCATCAACTTGACATGTTAACTTTGTTGCTTTTCAAACATAATGCTGCCTAACCACTGATTATTTCCAGCATTTTTCTGTTTATATTTCACTGCAGCCGCTTAATGTGCCCTTTCCCGCTGAGATTGTTGAATAGTGAGAGGCTATATAGAATAGAGAAATTGAGTACTATTTGAGTACCCTCCTTTGGAACACCAACACCTGCGAGTTCACCTCCAAGCCATGCACTATCCTGACTTGGAAATATATCACCATTCTTCATTGTCACAGGACAAATATCTTGGAATTTCTTCCCTAAGAGTATTCCAGGTGTGTCTGTGCCAGATGGACTGAGGCGAAGGTAGCTCACTATCGCTTTTCCCAAGGACAGTCAGGGAAGGCTGATGATTGTCAGCCTTGCCAGCAGCACTCAGGCTGAAAGTGAATCAAAAGAAACATGCACCATGATTGAATCTGAAGTATTCATCAGGCTCTGCCATCAATTATGCCGGTGGGGGATTCACAATTGTTGGTATGATGGGGTGTTTCATAATAAAAAAAATCCTAAAATAATTTTTATTTGCATCATCTAGCAAATAACTTAGTGCATTACTCTAAACATATCACTGAAACAAACCAGAAACTTCCTGTTCAGTGGAAGTACAATCATAAACCCTCTGTCAGAAAACTTTGGGCAGCAGTTCCTTTGATGAAAAGACATCAAACTGAAAGGAGTATTCTATGTTACTCCAAGACAGTAAGAACTGCAGATGCTGGAGTCAGAGTCAACACAGTGTGAAGCTGGAGGAATACAGCAGGTCAGGCACCATTAGAGGAGCAGGAAAGTCAACGTTTTGGGTCAGGACTCTTCTTCAGAACATGTTGAGTCCCGACCTGAAACGTCGACTTTCCTACTTCTATTTTACTCCATGCCTCCTGAATTGCTGACATTTCTCATGTTTTTGTTCTTATTTGTGATTCGCACAGTTTGATTGTTTTCAATAAAAATGTGGATGGAAAGTCTTATGAAGATGATTCTATTAAGAAGCACAAGATTCAGAGAGTCTCAGGTTTAAGTCTTGGTCTGCGAAATCAACAAGTGACATTGACACAAGTACCTTCCATCAGGAGCTGCTGAATAACTACCAGAACAGAAGCCTTGACAGCTTTGTCCTTCTGGACTTGGGGAAAGGTACCGCATGAATCCAAATGTAGCCCTAAAATCACTTCACAGTACTCAGTTAACTATACACAGACCAAGGATTGAATGGAAATTTCCAGTCACGTACCATACTGCATGATACATTAATCCACCTAGCGTTTCAGAAGCTGAGATATGATATATGTCAAAGCACTTGCCTCTTTGCTAATTGCTGAGAAGTGGGAATTATCGTAACAATGTCATGTTTGTTGAAAATAAATCATTTATGAAGGAGTTAAAAACAAATGTAGTTACTGCTTCGAGCAGTAGAACTGTCCTTTGATTGTTTAAACATTGTTCCAGTGCAGGAAGAGTTGTTTGATGGGTCTTGGTTTATAACTCAGTGGCCGGGCCATTCCATTCATCATCATTATCATCTTCATCCGAACTGTAGATTAGATCTCGTCTGGATGTGATTGCATTGAGATCCTGTTTATCTAGCCTTTGAAAGAGATTAATAAGGAGATATTCACTACTTATCTAAATTAATAACCTGCATTCACATACAATAGTACAAGATCCAGTGAATTACTTTGAAATGTGGGTGACTTCAAGCAGCCAATTTGTAAGTAGCAAAATCCAACAAACAAAATTGGACAATGTTTTTGCTCTTTCCCATCAGCCACACTCTGGAGATTTTGGGAAGTTACCCAAAGAAGTGAACTGGAACAAGGTGTGGATGAACACAGCAGGCCAAGCAGCATCATAGGAGCAGCCATTTCTGATGAAGGGTCTAGGCTTGAAACGTCAAGCTTTCCTGCTCCTATGATGCTGCTTGGCCTGCTGTGTTCATCCAGCCCCACCCCTTGTTAACTGGAAAACATATTGCTTTGTATGTTGCATTTTAAAAGCCATGCACACTTTTTAAAAAAAAAGCACCCAGATAAAATATGGTTAATGCTAAATTCAAGCTGCTGCTTCCAGAGACTGAAATTAGCAATTTATTAGTTTGGCTATTCAACAGTTCTTTGTAGTGGAAAGCTCAGCTGACACATGAAGGGGACATGTTCTTTGAATTTTGAGACTAGAACAAAAGGAAACACCCTTTAAGGAGAAGAGGCGCTATAGACAGGTAAAGAAGGATACAGCAGGAAGATAGTTCTTATCTAGGCTGTAAAACAGGATGCATAGGGATTATTCAGTTTAAATTTAGTAGGACAACCCAACGAGATTGTTGTAGACTTGCCTGTTTCATATTTTAGATTACTCTGTGAATTGAGTAGTGTCAATTGAACTAAACTATTAATTCCATCTGTTGCTCTTTATGTTTTATCAAGCTTCATCTCATCCAGTCTACTTCGAGACAAAGATAATCTGATCTAGATCACAAGTGGATCCTGCCAAAGATATTCCTATTGTCTAACTGTTACAATTAGGAAGAAGGCCCTGAAACCAAGAAACTATTAATGCCAAACATGAATGCATAACAATCACCAAACTAGTTAATGAACTTTTTAGTGCTTGGTTAAGAACAAAGGCACTGTCTGCTGTTTTTTCACATGGCATCATGGGAGTCTAGATGGACGAGCTCACTTTAGCAACTTAGCTGAAGGAAATGGCATCTCTGCTGATACAACACTCATTCGGTGTTGTCCTGACGTTAGCCTAGATTATGTGGTCATGTAAGAGACTTGAATGCAGTCGTTTGACCTCAAATGAATGGAGCTCCAATCTGACTGACTTGGAACTGTAGAACAGATCTTCAAGCCCCTCTCCAAACAACTATCTCCAACTTCCTTCTCATCAAAGGCGATAAGCCTAGCATGGCTGGATTTGGAGTTGGGAGGGGGTTGCTCTCCAGTCCCTTGCCAATTCTTCATTTGTAAACTGGGGACTTACACATCACAAACAATAACACTGACCAAGAGGTAACAAACAGGTTGGTTAAGCTGAAGAACTCAATAAGAGGCTTGTCTGAAGTGTTGTACTCAGGTTATTAAAAGCTGTAACTGTGTTTAAACATGTGAACTGGGAAATCTTCAGCAGCTTTGTTCATGGGTAGTCAGGAGTTCAGCTGTAACGTTCAACTCCTGATATGGCATCGTATTTCTCTAAAATGAACGACGCACTAACAAATTGTCAAAGATGCAGACTCAGAATGAACAGTAAATCCCACATTTCAAAGTTTCACATTCCAAGAATTTTCTGAACTGTTATCTCCATCAAAATTCCAATATTCCTCCCGCATTTGTTATGATTTGAATTCCAGATGTTTCTCATTTCAGAAATCTGGTGAGAGCTGTGCTTTCATACTAGCCTAATGGAGAATTTCAGTTCCATGATGCAAAAACAGTGCGGTCTGTTGGAACGTGTGCACAGAAAATTCCTGTAAGGAAGTGGCTGTGGGAGAGACACCCAATCAACACTCACCTTGCGAAATGAGGATCCCTGTACTGACCCTGAGGCTGGATCTGTGGAACAAACAAATAAATTCAAGTGAATCAATAGAGCAGCTTTCACATAGGTTTGTAATGAATATTTCTATGGTTTGAGCAGTGGAAAAGTGAAATTCTGAAGTCAAATTTGCACATCTAATGTTAAAACTAAGCTTGTGGCTATAAGTACTTCACTTTTTTTAAAATGAAAACTTAAGACCAGTTGCCCAATAATGATGGCAGGTAGAACACAGGGTTGTGCACTGTCATAATGTTGTTTATTCAAAGAAACACAATGAAACACTATAATAGCTTTCAGTCTCTTTGCACTCACCTCTGACTTTTCTAAATACTGTCAATTGATAATTCTACTCTGGCACTACGTTTGTGTCACAGTTCAGGAAGTTGTTCCCACTGAGTTGAAGATTTGACTTCTCAAATGAAAAAAATGATTGGAATCATATGGTGATAAAGCCAGTTATTGTTCTAAGTTGTAAAGTCATAAGAAATAAAAAGGTAAAGTCACCATAGACTTATCAGACCATAGGACTGCTGTCTCATTAAAAAGAGACAAACGGTGATGGTTTACCCTGAGAGTGACCACGTCTCAGGTGAGGGGTAAGGTTGAGAAGGAGCTGATGTGGGAATTGAACCCATGCTGTTGGCATCACTCTGCATTGCAAACCAGCCATTCAGCAGACTAAGCTATCAGACCCCATCATAAGACAAAAAGTAGCCGGGATCCATCATTCAGCCCATCAAGCCTGCTCTACCATTCAATAAGATCGAGTGAGTGGCCTCAACTCTACTTTCCTGCCTGCCTCCATTAATCTCGCCTCACCTGTACATCAAAAGTTTGTCTAAGTCAGCCTTAAAAAATTTAATGACCCAGCCTTTGCTGCTCCCTTTGGAAGAAAACTTCGAAGGCTAGCAATCCTCTCAGAGATAAAATTCCTCCTCACCTTGGTCTTATATTGGGGATCTTTTTATAATTGAGGAGACGAAAATTGTATACAGTACACTAGGTGTGTCTCACCAATGCCCTGTGCAGCTGTAGCAACTCTAACTCCCTTGTGTAAGAAGCCAACATTCCATTTGCCTTTGTAATTCCTTCTGTACCTGTTTGCCAACATTCCAGATCCCTCTGTACTGTTGCATTGAGTAGTCTCTCTTCGTTTAAATATTCTGTTTTTCTAGTCTTCCCGGCAAAGTGTATAACCTCATGTTTAAAGCAATAAGACCTAGGATCAGAAGCAGGCCACTCAACCCATCAAGTCTTCTCCACCATTCAATGAGAATGTGGCTGATCTAGTAACTCTCAATTCCACTTTCCTGTCTTTTCCCCATAACCCTTCATTTCCTTACTGATTAAAAATTTACGTTTCCTAACATTGTACTCCACCTGCCAAAGTTTTCCTCAATTGCATAACCTTTCCATATATTCCTGCAGGCAATTTGTTCCACCTCATAATTTGTCTTCCTTCCTTTGATTACAACAGTCTGCCCTTTGTCTAAGTTATTATTAAATTGTAAATAGTTGAATCTTTAGCACTGATCGTTGTGATACTCCACTCATTAGTTTGCCAATGCTGTTAATTTTTTATTTATCCTGAGTCTGTTTCTTGTTAATTATCCAGTCTTCTCTGCATGTTAATATCTCACTCCCAACATGACAATTGATACCCCTTTATCCACCCTCTTTGTTGCTTTAACAAATTTATGAAACACGATTTCCCTTTCACAAAATTATGTTGACTCCAATTGATGGTATTATGATCTTCTAAATGTTCTGCTACAATTTTCTATAAATAGATTCCAGTATTTTCCCACAACAGATGTTAGGTTGACTGGCCTACAGTTTCCTGCTTCCCGTCTCCTTTCCTGAATAGAGGAGTTACAATTGTGATTTTCCAATCCACTGGAAACTTCCCAGAGTCTAAGGAATTTTGGAAGATTATAACCAATGCACCCATTATATCTGCAATCACTTCTTTTACAACCCTTGGATGCAGGCCATCAGATCTAGAATTTGTGAGAAGTTCCATTGGACCCACAATTTCCCTTTTCTGATTCAAGCATTTTTTAAGCATGATTTGAGACTGCATCCCTCAATTCATTTACCTGTGAGTGAGCCATTGGTGCTTCATGGGCTGCTTCCATGGAGATGTGGGATGCTTCACTCCTAACTGGTTCAGAAGATCTAATGATTGCAGGCTCATCTAGTGTCTCATCCAGCTCATTATCTGTGTAAGCTCCGCCTTCTGCATCTGTGTCCTCGTAATCACTATTTGCTCTGCTCTCATCACAGCTCAGGTAATCCATGCTCATGCTGGTCGATCGGTTCAGCAGTTCCAGGTTCTCAGCCCCAGTTTCTTCAGACTGAAAGAAAGTACAGAATAAGGAAAAGCTGCTTGGTTCTTTAATCCTAATTATACTCCTTATGGTGTCAGCTAAGGCTCAGTTGGTAGCACTCTCACATGTGTATCTGGGTTCAAATTATACTCCAGAGTCTCTGAAAGAAATCTAGGTTTATGCTCCACAGCTGTACCTGTATTGGAGGTCTGCTGCCTTCTCAGAGGAGGTCTCTTTTGTATGAAACATCAAACTAGGGCCCCACCTATCTGTTCCGCTGGATGTAAAATACCCTGTGGAATTACTATGAGAAAGAACAGGATGGATGTTTATTTCCACTCACCTAGCCAATATTTACCCCTCAATTAACATGACAAAATAAAACAGATTATGTAATCTTTATTCCACTGCTGTTTGTGGGAGTTTGCAGTGCACAGATTGGTTGCCATGTATCTTACATTACAGCAATACTGTATTCAGTAAATAGATATTGAGATTTGCTTTAGCAATGCGGCAACATTTCTTCACCATAGCTCCATTATTCTTCATTACATGCTGCTCCTGCAAGCAATATTTAATCACCAACCCCAACCATTCTAAGGCTAACTGCATTGGAGGTTTTATGTCATAAAATGATTAAGAATGATACAACAAAATTTATTTGACAGATCTATGACAAAATTGTTTGAAAAAGAATCCCTATGGACTATTTCCAATATGACAATGTTGTTTGAGAGAGGAATTTTCACCAGGATACTCAGAACAAAATCTTAGACCGTTCTAAGCTTTTTGGTTCAGTATGGCTTCAGGTAGTGTACTTATTACATGACTCATCGCGAAGCTAAAGATAAGCCATTTTCAATGATACCCTCCACATGAGGTGGAACATACTGTAAGCTGATGACATTTGAGTTTGTTGCATGGAATAACTTGACTGGAATAGGCAAAGAGAAAAAAAAAATACCTTTTCTTCAGGAAACCACACAGCCTGAGTCTGCTGCTCCTTAATTGTTGCTTTCAAAGCTTCATACCAGGCACTAGAACCAGAATTCAGATTTATTGTACCTGTGGATAAAATCCATAAAATTAAAGAATGTAATTATCCAAACAGCCTTCAGAATAGACCGCAGTTCTGCTTGGATTTGTACTTGAACCAGAATAGGAAAAAACTGGGAATTTGTATGAATGTTGAATGGCACTATAGATGCCACTTGGTAAAGGAGAGAGGTTACCATGTGCCAAAGTAATGGTTTTAGCACTGTAACCTAGACTGAGTCTTACCCACACTTGTTGCTAAGGAGGCTGTCAACAGAATGTCATAAAACTATTCTTTGTATTTTAGCTAAGAAACACATAATGAGGGATGTAGCTGTGACTAGTCATTGCCTAATAATTATAGGAACAAAGGAAGACAGCAATGTAAATTCACTGCAGTTTGTTAGTGCAGTTCTCCTGCGGAGAGTATTATGTAGATTGGAAGCTGGTCAATAGAAGGACTGACAACATCGTCTGCATTGAATTGGACCTTCATGTAATTGAGGCCTATCTGAGAGAATGTGCAAAACTGCAGGTAAAGAAAATTCTTCCATAAAAGCAACTGTTTCTCAAACATCCTAAAACCAGGCCTACCAGCCAGTTACAATTGTTACTAGGAACATGGAGAAAGACAGAGGAATGTACGAGCAGTGGCAGCCTATTCAGCCCATTGAGCCTGAAAATCACTCTTTATATGAAGAAATATGTCAGTTCAAAAACTGCCATTCCCAACGTTGAACATGTGCCCTCATCTCCTCCATGGCCTAACATATCTCTATCTGGTTACATATCTTTTAGTATCTCTGTATGTTCTTCTATGAGAGCTGGCTTCAAGGAGGCACCCCCAGTTAATCCATTATTAGTGCTCATAGCTGGTATCTCTACAGTTGTCATAGATGAATAAATGTAGTTCCCTGAAATATAATGGGGCTGAATTATATGAGGCACCAAAATTGCCATGTCCTGGCTAAGAAGACAGGAAGGAAACCATTAAGGGGAGCACCTAATAGCTCGCAGCCATTACTGATGAACTGGAGGCGGGGTTTCCACCCATCAGGACAGTATGTCCAACCTCAGAGAGCTGCCAACCAAATGTCAATAATACACCTGTACTTCAGGACAGATATGCAGTATTAAATCAAGATTTGGAGGCCTCACTGGCCGCTGAGAGACAGTGCCCAGGAAGGGAGGTGGGGGCGCTAGAGTTTGCCGCTTGGCGAATGTCAATCTGAGGTAAAACCTTGTGAAGGTCCTCTGGTGAGCCCAGGAGTGGATAACCGTGTCCATTGTCAGCCCAGGTAGACTGTGTTAGGCCTTTCCAACCTCTTGGTAAATTCTGGTAGCTGTGGGATCAGGCCCTTAAGAAGGAATTAATTTACTATTTAAGGTTCTCAGTTAATCTACTGGCAGGGGTGAGAGGTGGGTGCTGCCCAAACTTGGTAAATGCAGTGTGAAAGATCTTAACAAAGCTCCTCACTCCTCAGACCCATCAGCAGGTGAGATACAATCCAGCCCCTGATGTTAACAAGAGTGTTGGAATAAATTCTCTCTTTTCACATGTCAGAGACTGGGTACGGGCAGAGCTGTTTTATCTCTTCAATCTGCAACTTGTCAGAAAAAGGAAAAGAATGCTGTCATCAGCATTTTCAACATAGCTGAAATCAGCTAAATAGGAGACAGAATCATAAACATATTAACTCTGGGGGGACCAGGGGGCCTGAGTTCAAGCCCCACTTGCTCCAGAGGTGTGTAAGAACATTTCTGAACAGGGTGATTGGAAAATATGTAAAGTCTGCGTGGGTGGGCAGCGTGTGCTGAGTTTAGCTAACCATTCCCAGATGGAAGTTGCTTGCCACCCCTCATCTCCTGTAGATGCTCAGTTCAATTCCTCAAGGCTGTTGGAAAACCCTTGGTACATAATCCAAAAATCTAATTTACGCTGAATTACAAAGACTGTCCAACAAAGAAACAGGCCATTTGACCCAGCTGCTCTGTGCGCCATGTAAATCTCCTCCCTGCCTTAATCCAACCGTATCAGCACCTCCTCATGTTATAATCTGACTTCCCTTAAATGCACTAAATTAAATGTAATTACTGTAGACAGCAATGACAGGGTTAGGGTTAGGGTTAGGGTTAGTGTTTTGTTAATTCGATAAATCAATTCTCAAGATGGTATTCCCATTAACCATGGACTGGATTAATTCAGTCACCACATTCTGTAAAATATGTTCAGTAGGTTTGAGACATTTTATTCAAGCCATTCCAGGTACTTCAAAGCTGAGGTGACAAAATGTAATAATGAATCAGTTATTGTTCGGAAGTTGTTGAAAAATGATGCCACCAAATTATCTTGTGTACTGGAAGCTGAAGCGTTTACCTGTAAAGAGGTGAGACCAGTATTTCCTCAGCTTTACAGCTTGATTGTAGAGGCTCTTGGAGCTTTTCCTTGACTGAGGGTAGAGGTGCTGCCTCATGGCTTTCACTTCCTGTTTGTTCTCTGGATTAAAGAATACCACAATCGGGTACCACTTGACGTAATTTAGTCGCTCTATGGCAGAAGGTGTGATATCAAGTAGGCCATGTTTGTTCTGTGAATTGAATTGAAATTACATTTCTCACTGAGTGTCATTCTAACCTTTTCCCCTATTTTCACAATAGATTGGTCTATTTAATTAATTATTATTCTCCTGCCCCTTCTTTCTCCTGAAGGTAATGATCCTTGCCAGGTTCCACTTCCATGTACATTGATGACCCTCCAGTATCCATGGCTCTAATGTAGATGTCAGCATAAAGAGTCTGCATAACCAAGTATTCAACTGTAGGCAAGATTGTTGCCCCTTGAGTCTGGTCCACCATTCAACAAGACATGACTGAACTGTATACTCCCTCCAAACCCCTGACTTTCTTCTGAAACCTTTAATACGCCTGCCAAGCAAAAAGCTAAGAATTAGAGTTTTGAAATTTCCAAATGCCTCCCATCCTTCAGTCTTAACAGTGATTTTGAGGGACAGTACCAGATTTCCAATGATGCATTGTGTGAAGAACTCATCACTGGTGAACAGCTTCGTTGTAATGTGACGTTATGTTCCCTTGTTATGGGTCCCTTCACAAGAGTAAATATTTCTGTCTGTGCTTCTTAATGCCCGCATTTATGCGTATTGGAATAATGACTATCATGGATTTGCTCCCTTTTTAGTTCTGGAGCATTGAGGCCAATTGCAATATCCCAACCGCTGCCAGGATGTGGATCAGTGAACCCAGGTCAGATACCAAACCTCAGACTTTCCAGGTCGATACTAGTCCCAAGCTGCCAAATTAACCTAAAGAGCTGTCATTTGGGTTCCTTGTTAATAATTTGAACAAACAACAATTAACTGTTACATAATCAACCGAGCTCAACTCACCTTTTGAGCTATTAGCCGTACAGTTTCAAGTTTGATGACAGAGGATGATCCTGCTTCTTCGGAATTCCTCTGTACCATTTCTAGAACGGACACATTGTCAGATTAGTGACAACTCAGAATATCCATGTGAATCATAATGCAATAATGAATGCGGACAGATAACCTGGTCATTTATCTTAAATGCTGCTGTTGGATCCCTTTATGTGCAGTTTAGCTGCCACATCCGCATCCTCGAAAACCTGACTACATTCGAAATGTAACTAAGCGGACCTGACGTGCTTCAGGACATCCTGAGAATGTGATGAGGGTACATGTAAATGCAAGAAAGCATTTTACTTTGTTATTCCGCAGCTGTTTAGTTAGGGGGAATGTTTGAAGGTGGATTGGAAGTAATCAATACACCAAACTTTGGCCAAGGTGATTTCCCCTGGAGAGAGGGTATTCCTTTTTTCCAAATTGAAGCAAGTTTGCCAAGCACAAATTGAAAATGTTCACACTGAGAAATATCTTAATTTTTAGGTCTGTAAAGTCAGCAAATTATTGTAAAAGCAATAGTTTCCTGCAAAAATATTTGCATGCACTGGAGGAATGGGCTTAATAGTGGTAGATGTCATTTAATGGAGACAAATGCAGAGAGGTATAAGTAGGCAAGATGAACATTAAATATGCTTATTAGCATTTATGAGGAATACCATAAGTGGTCAGGGAAGAAAATAATTTATCTAAAGGACAAGGTAATGACATGAAGTGTGAATGATTTTTCTCTCATCACAGATGCTGCCAGACTCGCTGATATTTCCAGCATTATCCATTTTTATTTAAAAGTTCTGGCATCTACAATATGTTGCACTTCTTTTAGAAAAAGAAATGGATATAGTGCACAGCTCACTCTGGGTTCATGACCAACACAGAGAAGCCACAGCCAAATAAAGCAGGGTACTGGGCTACAAGAGAACCATTCAATACCCATTGAAGATTACCATTCTTTCCTTGTACAGGTCATTGGTTACATGATATTCAGAGCACTGAGTTCAGTTCTGTTTCCCTTCCATGGTTTTGATAAAAATTTGAGGTGCATATGAATAAATCCCATCTGAAAAGTCGTAAATTACTTTTATGGGAGATTTATAGATTAGATTGACTTACAAGTGACCTGATTAAAGTGTATAAAATAACAAAGGGCAGCATTGTATATCAGCTGATTGATTCTTTCTGTTTTAAAGATTGGGGAAAATCAGAGATCGTGCATTTAAACTTTGCAAGGCTGAGAATAAGGTCAATGTTAAGTAGTTCTTCCTTTCCCAGAGAGCAGTAAACCTACATTGTCAACTTGTTAGATGTCTGCTGACTCTCTGTATGGATACAAAAGAAGGTTGATTTATGTTATAACAGATGTCACATTTTATAAATGGTGTGCAGTTTACCAATTCCCATAAGCATGGCTAAGTGATGCCAAGGGCTTATTTTGATTACCTAAGGGGATTGAAGAGGAATTTCCCAGTTCTTTTTCCCCCTTTGTGGCCGTCTACTATTTTCTCTCTGTTTATTTCCTTTTTCAGGTAGTTACATGGTTACAGGAAGAAAAGAAGCATCTAATAATTCTGCTCCAGGATCAGGAATTGAGAGGAGGTTAATGGATGTGTTTATCTTTTCCTATCTGCCATTTTCTATGTTTCCCGAGTGACAGAGAGAGAGAGAAAGAGAGAGAGAGAGATGACTAGCAAAAAGTCTCTCTTGGGTAGGGAATGCCTTTTCAATTGCACAATCCTTATTTTTGGTTTATTTTCAAACGCCTAACACTTGTTTCTCGTTTCATGGTTCAGGGATTGGTGAACACCTGAGAGAACATGAAGTTGTAAATGCAAGATCGCACCTGTCCAACTGAACTTATGCCCTAAAACCATCCACCCCGCCACTGACCATGAATACCTCTTTTCCCATATGAATGAAGTCAGAGAGCCATGCATACTCACGGGCAAGTTCGAACTGGTCAGGAAGATCGCTGGCCAGCTTCAGAGTAGCAATATCAGAAATTGGTCCAAGAATCACAACAGGCCTTTTATAAGGGGCTGTAACAAAAACACTAGTTTATTAAAGCAAAAGCAATATTGATTAATAAATATTGTAATTTTTTGCACTTCAGAAAAAAGCACATTTTTGTTTAGTGAATATAATAGCCATTTAGAATTGGAGTTCACAGCTTAGTTTTGTCCCCAGCAAACTGAAGTAACCCAGAGTCTTATTAGTTTTAACTTCTCTGTCCTCGAGATGGAATATGGAACCTAAGCTCTGGCTGACTGCTCCAGTACCACAGGTGGGTGTTTAAGATCTCACGATGCTATTCAAAGAAAAGCATAGAGTTCTCTAGACTCTGGCTATCCTCATCCAATACCACCTGTAGTTGTTTGTACAAAATAGAGGTAGCATTTGCCTACAATAACATTAGAGACTGCATTGTAATAAATTTGATATTTACAAAGGGCTGTGAGAAATTTCAAAGGGATGTGATTAGAAAAAAATATGTATTTTATATAGAGTTTTCCACAACTTCAGAATATCCCAAAAGACTTCCTAATCAATTAACCACTTTTAAAACTGGTATTTATATGGCAGCTAGCTTATGCACAGCAAGACCTCTGCAGAAATGAGAAAAAATCACTGATGATCTGTTTTAGTCATGTTTTATAAATGAGTACTGGTCAGAAGATCTGGAGAACTCCTTTTATCTTCTTTGAATAGGGCCAAAGGATGTTTTGCACCCACTAAAGTCCAGGCGTGATCAGTTAAACCTTCAAATAAATCATCCAACAGTGTAGTACCCCCTCAGTACTGTATGAGAGTCTGAGTCAAGTCACTAGAATGTTCCAAGATGGATAAAGACAAATAAATCTTCAAGAAAAACGTAATTGGTGAATCAGACAATTCACAAACTGATATTATTGTTATAGGTTCAATAAATAATAATCATATGTGATTTCCACACCAGCACCTTCAATTTCCAGATTTCTGCCCCAGCACCAACCACATTTCAATCTGTGAAAGAAAATACATTTTGAGGAGAACACGGAACTATATACATTTGCAGCAGAATGGATTGTGAGAGCTAAAGTTGTGACAAATCTGAGACTGTAGAAGACTTGATGCTGTCAAATACCTGATCTATTGGGCATTTAAGACTGCCAGAGAACTGATACGATAAGGATTTAATATCGTCAGGGATCTCATCTGCTATTGTGTTCATGAATACATACAGCAGAGAAAGAGGCCATGTGGATGATTATGCTTATGGCAGGGATAAAGTCATAGAACGCCTACAGTGCAGGAACAGGCCATTCAGCCCATCAAGTCTGCACTGACCCTCTGAAGAGCATCCCACCCAGACCCCCGCCCCTCCTTTATCTTTGTAATTCTGCATTTTCCCATAGTTAACCCACTTAACCTGCACATCTTTGGGCAGTGGGAGGAAACCATGCAGACAAGGGAAGAATGTACAAGCTCCACACAGACAGTGCCCAAGGGTGGAATGGAACCCGGGTCCCTAGTACTGTGAGGCAAAAGTGCTAACCACTGAGCCACCGTGCCGCCCTCCACTGAGATATCCAATTTCTTCCATGCCCCTGCTTTTGCTCCACAGATATACAGATTTTTTTTCATTTTCAAGTATTGATTCAACTCTTTTTACAAAGTTCTAAGCTTACAAAATTCTAATTGGACAGACAGGGTAGGTGAAAGAAGGATGTTTACGATAGCATGGAAATCTGGAATTGACATAGATGATCCACAGCGATCTAGAATGGGCAAGTCAGCTTGAGGGGCTGAATAGTCTCCTCCTGCTTCAATGTTCTATTGAATTTGCTTCCATCACCCTTAGAGGGGTCTCTATTACAGATCAGCATAATTTACTTTGGAAAAACAATGTTCATCTCCCCTCTGCTTTTGTCGTCAATTATATAAAACCTGTGTTGTCAGGTTAGCAACCCTTCAGGTAATTCTAGTAAATTGCTTCACTAATAAATAATTCACAGTTTTGAAAATCTCGACCAAACCTTCCCTTAAACTTTCTCTAGTAGGAATAATCCTAGCTTCTTTAGACTTTCCACATAGTTTAAGTCCCTCCTCTCTTATTGTAGTAAATCTCCCTTGAATTCCTTCTAAGGTCTTTTTCTTTAAAGTGTAGTGCCTAGAATTGAAAAGCTGAGACCTGACCATGGATTTTAAAAAGATTTAGCATACTTTCCTTGCTTGTGTGTATCAACATATTTCTAGTTATAAAGCTAGGGATCCCATATGCTTTATTAGGAAAGGAAACAATATGTTGGCCTTTAGCATACAAGGATTTGAGTACAAAAGTGAAAATGTCTTGCTTCAGTTGCATAGAAACTTGTTGAGAGTGCACCTGGAATACTATTTATGATTTTTGTTCCTTTACCAAAGAAAGGATAGACTTGCCATAGAAACAATGCAGTGGAGGTTCACCGAACTAATTCCTGGGAAGGTGTGTGCTCTACAGATTAGATGGATGAGATGTGATCTTATTAAAACCTGCAAAATTCTGAACAAGATAGATATGGTAGATGTAAAAAGAAAGTTTCCACTGGCTGGGTGTCTACAACCAAGGAACACAGCCTCAGAATGATGGGCTGATCATTTCGGACTGAGCAGAGGAGGATTTCTCCACTCAGAGCCAGAAGGTGGTGAAACTTCAGAATTCTGAACCCTAGAGGGCCGAGGAAATGCAGTAACTGAGCATGCTCAAGACACAGATTGATCCATTTCCGGTTACTAATGACATCCGGAGATCAGAATATGGTGTCATGTGGGAAGATGGTGTTGAGTAGTTGATCAGTCATGATCTGGAATAATGAAGCAAGTTTTAAGGGCTGAATAGCCTACTCCTGTTCCTGTGTTCCTACATTAAATAACCTTGTTACAACTTGTCCTGTTGTCTCCAAAGATTTAAATATGTTGGTAGTAATAGATTTACAAATCCCTTCTCACTGCAAAATTCATAATTTACACACTTCAGAACTCTCAATAGCCCTTTCTTTCTTTTCTCTATTTTTCTCTGCATCTCTCTCTTGTACTGTCTTTTCCATTTCTATTCTCTGCTATCTATTGCTATTCCTTTCCATTTGTCTTTGTATTTCTCTCCTGCTCTTGAATTTAATCTCTCCCCTTTCTGCTCTCAATGTGTCTGTGTGTGTCTCTCAGAAGCACACACTCTCTCTTTTCTCTCTCCCTCCATATCTCCACATGTTTTTCAGCACAAGGTCTCTGAAGCTCACGGATCACTGGGGTTTTTGGTTCCTTTTGAACTTGTCATTTAAATGACTGAATCCTCCTTGTTTACTCTTGATACTTGCCAAATCATGTTAAAAAAAAGCCTTAAGTCTTGTTCCAGCAACACTCTGTATGTTTGTACCTTCTCTCAGAACAACCCTTTCATAGGGGGGATATTTGCCCTGAATAGTCAATGCTGAAAGGTCATCTCTGCTCTTCCTTATGTTTTTCTTTGCGCCTCTCAGGCCACGCATTCTCCAGAATTCTGCCCGTGCTCCACTTGATGAACTGGATGAAGCTTTCTGAGTAATTTCAGCTTTGGCAATTTGTTCAGCCCTATCAGGAAAGGAAGAACAGAAAATGTGACGTAAAATTGTTGTGACATTGTAAAGTTGCTGTAGCCCCAGAGGACCATGGGGCTGCTCACTCATTAGAGAGAGATGATTGGTGGTGGTTTTAACCTGGGGGTCACCAGCACCTTAGGTGAGGGGCACAGTTGAGAAGGTCAGACCCTCATGGTAACCTCGACCAGTGCAGGAATTGAACCCGTGGCATCCCTCTTTGTAGCAAACCTGGGTCCAGCCAATGAGCTAACCAACCCCTGTCATAACACAGGTAACCATCCCATAAGTAAAAGCAACATGGGCCGATTGCTTTGCATGAGGGTGCAGTACTGTTATGTGTTGTATTGGTAATCCAGCAGCCTGGACTAAGCATCCTGGAGGTTCCCATTGACCAGAAACTGAACTGGACCAGCCATTCAAACACAGATGAGAGGCTGGGAAATCTTCAATAAGTAATTCATCTTTTGACTCACTAATTCTTGTTCACCTCAAAGCCATGTCAGGAATATAAGCGAATAGTCCCCAGGTGCATGGATTTATGCAGCTCTGACAATACGAAAGAAGCTTCATCATATCCAAGACAAAGAAGCCTGCTTGGTTGGCATTTCCAACCATCACCTTCAACACTCAATCCTTCCCCCACTGCTGCACTGTGTCAGCAGTACGTGCTATCTACAATATGCACGGCAGCAACTTACCAAGGCTCCCTTGACAGCACCTTCCAAACCCACCTCTACCACCTGGAAGGACAAGGGAAGAAGCTGGATGTGAGCAATACTACCTGAAAGTTCCCCTCCAAGCCACAGCATCCTGACTTGGAAATACATCACCATTCCTTAACTGTTACTAGGTCAAAATCCTGGAACTCCCTCCTCAACAGTGCTGTAGGTCAATCTACAGCTACTTGGAGTACAGTGGTTCAAGAAGGCAGCTCACCCTCTTCTTCTCCATGGTATTTAGAAATGGGCAGTAGATACTGGCCTAGCTAGTGATGCCCACATCCCATGGAAGAATAGACAAAACAGGATGTCAATTTAAATTCCATCACGGTAGTTTGAGAATTTAAACTTGTTTTTTAAAAATATGCAATGGGTAAAAGTGACCAACTTGTCAGGTTTGAATGAAAACCTAACTGGTTCACTAATGTACTTCCGGGAAGATACCGGCTGTCCTCATCAGGTCTGGCCCATGTGTGACTCCAATTCTACACTAAACTGGTTAATTCATAATTGATCCTTCAAGTCACTGATTTAGCCACTCAGTTATATCAAATGACTATTAGAAAGTTCACCATCACTTTCTCAGGGCAATAAATGCTGATTTTGTCACCAAAATCCCAAAAATTAATTTGAAACATCTCTTCTATAAGGTCAGAAATTTGACAAAATTTTAAACTAAATACAATGCTATTCAATTTGCTTCTAACGTCCAAATTTTACAGCTTTCTGTCTGAACCAGTTAAGGCAGAAAATATATAAAAGCTGCAGGTCAAGATGATCCCGAATTGGACCTGCAGTTTATATTATTAGCTTATCTCAACCTATAGCTCCCTGCTGCTGCAAAGATTCCAGGAGAAAATTACTGTGGGAATTAGTTTAATTAAAATTAATTCACAGAGTATTTACAGCATAAACAGGCCCTGGTTCAATTTCTGGCTTGTCCTGAGTTTGTTCATCTCAGCCAAGGTAGTGGGTAGGATGGTATCATTGCAGTTAATGAGTCAGCACATTGAAGAGCCTAAGGGAGCAAGATTCATTAACTTGGTGCAATTGTTAACAATTGTGTTAGAAGGAATTACTTGTCAATCCTGAGGCAGATTGAAATAACTCCATCCCCTAGTGGTCTTTCTGTACATAATCCCAGTCACATGACTGACCTGTTCTTGCTGGGGATGGTGCCTTTGTCCTGTTCCTTGAAGTCTCGGCTAACTCTCACGGCATACCACGCTCCCAACTTCCCTTTGTGCATGGTGTCGACAACTCGGAAAACCTCACCTCTCCTGAAGCTTAGTTCCTGTGTTCCTTCTACCTCATGGTCGAAGTGTGTTCGTACGTAGAAGGAGTCTCCAACATTTGAGTTGATCATCTTCTGATAAACTGAAAAGGAGAAGACCTCTATGTAGTTTTGTATTTATGATTTGTATTTATGAACAATGTTTCAAATTCAAATTTCAAATTCCTTTATCATCAATATTAATGCTTATACTTAAACTAAATTAAATTTAATCTCTAGATTTCGGTTTTCTTCATTCCTATATCTAAAAGCTTTTGGTCTAATGCTTAATACCCATACTTCAGATGTGTCATACTTCAAAAGTGTCAAAGCACTAAAAAAACCAGAAAGCTGAAACATATCCCGTTGTTTTTTTTGAACTCAATAATCCAGTTCTTCACAATACCATGATGTGGAGTTTATTCCAGGTACTAAGGAACAGAGCTCTTCTCTGTAACTAGTTCCACAGGACATTTACCTACACAGCAAATCTGAACAGTAGGAGATTGGGGAGATTGGCTAAATTTAATACAGCCCTTCCACAGAAACTACACATCCAAACTGCATTCCAATCTGTGAACAATCAAATGAAAAGAGTAGGACAGTTCTGGTGATAGGATACACCCAAACTCTAAACTAGCAGACACCGGTCAACCTGTTGTGTACTTCCAATGTTTTTAAACTTTCTTTTTAGTATCTACCTCCGATCTTTTGTTTGAAGTGACGGCCGATTTGTGACTATCTTCCTACAAGACAGGGGTGAGAGTAATAGGCAAGAAGTAGATCCATTGTTTTTTGGGATCAACATCAAACATAGCAGATCTGGGGAGGCAGGTCTGGAACAAACTCAATCCTTTGTGGCTGACGTGGTAATCTAGACAGGTTTACAGGCACTGATGATAATTGATCGACCTACCCAGCTCACTAAAGCATGGGGTAGGTCTGACACTTGCGCTGGGATTCTTTCCAGCCTGACGATAGAAACATAGAAGATATGAGCACGAGGAGGCCATTCGGCCCTTCAAGTCTACTCTGCCATACATCACGATCATGGCTGATCATCCAACTCAATAGCCTAATCCTGCTTTCTCCCCATAACCTTTGATCCCATTCACCCCAAGTGCCATACCTAGTCGCCTCTTGAATACATCCAATGCTTTGGCATCAGCTTCTTCCTGTGGTAATGAATTCCACAGATGCACCACACTTTGGGTGAAGAAATGTCTCCTCATTTCAGTCCTAAGTCATCTACCCCGAATCCTCATACTGTGACCGCTGGTTCTGGACACACCCACCATGGGGAACATCCTTCCTGTATCTACCTGTCCAGACATGTCAGAATTTTATAAGTCTCCATGAGATCCCCCTTCATTCGTCTGAACTCTAGCGAAAACAACCCCAATCTAGTCAATCTCTCCTCGTATGTCAGACCCACCATCCCCGGAATTAGCCTGCACTCCCTCAAGACCAAAAATATCTTTCCTCAGAAAAGGATACCAAAATTGCACATAATATTCGAGGTCTGGTCTCACCAAGGCTTTGTACAATTGCGACATCCTACCATCAATGCCCAAACTAGCCATAAGCTGCACAGATTTAACTGTTTAAACCCTGAGATATCTCTGTAGACACTTGGGGGTCATACAAACCTTCACCTTAACTTCACTTCTCTGGTGGTTCGGGTATGAGGCCATGGAAAAAGCATGTATGCACTCTCTCTTTAGTACATACAAGATGTAGATGACTTAGTTGTTTGGTTTTGAGACGTGGTGATGGATTTCTCATATATTAGATATACTGCTGATCAAAGAACCATGGAATTGGGTTTGTAAAAGGAATATGATAGATACTCTACTAACATAGTTAATCTCAGCTGAAGAAATAGTAAGGGAGCACAATGGTTTTGGGATAAGGAAAGAAAGTCAGCAAGTTCTTGTTCCTGATCATTATTCACTGTGTTTGGCAATGGAGCTGCTAAAACTGGGTGAGAACAACATCACCCACTGCTTTTAATGCCTTCATTGGTCAAATAGAATTCCTGTACTGAGTTCACACATGACAATTACCTACTTTGGTGAGGTATTTGACAGAGTCTGAGAATTTATACTCCTATTTCAGTCAGCCTTCAGGGAATGATAGACGAATGATTGGCTGAAAAATTTGAACCATATGCAAATCAAATTGTACTTACTGCCCTCCTTCCTCTGAGCTTTAATCTCCACCAGCTCTCCTTTTGGGATATCTAACATGAGCAAAACTGCCTCTTCACGGGTGAGGTTTTGGAAGTTGACATTGTTCACCTACTCAGGGAAAAGAAAAAGAATAGCTGAGCTTTGCAGTGAAAACCTATATTTTCAATTTTGTTCTTTAATTGTCGAGCAGAGAGTCTTTGGGCTATTTCTCATGGGTGGACCACTGATTGTTTACAGGGTCCTGGATTGCAAATTAAATCACAGCCAAATCCAGTCTTGTTCTCACTTGTCATCAATTTATGCCTGTCCACAGAATTGCTGAATAGTGATGACGAGTGGTAATACAACAAGCCCAGGTGTAGTATCTCCACCGCAAACCTCAGCCTACTCATCAAAGCTCCAGTCTGTACAGATCAGTGTCATATGGTTATCTATTGATTGATGGGGAGGGTTATTGCCTTTTGCTGAAATTCCACATGTGTTCAGTCCATTGCTGTCTCTGAATGATGACAAACTAAATTGTACAAAGAACCACCCATACAGGCAGGGACACAGGGGTGTAAGCAGGAGCATCTCTCTGGTCTTAGACATGTGTTTCATCACATCAAAGTTCAAGCTCATTGCACCAACCTTAGTGAGAACTCCGGACCTCTAGCACAGGCACAGAATAGTAAAATGTTCTGTTCACAACTAGTGCTGAAACTGTGCCAGTGTTTTTTTCTTTCATGATAAACAAAGTCCCTTGTGGTATTCTTTGGTCTTTCTCTTTTCCAAATAAATATGCTGTTCTCTTTTAAACCAATCTATGCTTCCTGTTTCAGCAACAATTAGTTTAGGATTCTGCATTCTAATTGATTAATCTATTCTAATCCCATCTACTACCTCTTTCCTGAGTCCTTTTGTATTCTTCCTTTATGAACATTTACACGGTTCTCTTTTAAAACGTATTTTAGTCTGTTCTGTAATAGGTTTTTGAAAAATTACTCCATGTTTTAATATCCCTTTGTGTGAAAAATAAATCTTCCAACTTCCCCCTTCATCCTGTGATCATCCCGATTTTGAGCCTCTTGTGTGGAGTTGCCTTTGTCCTTCCTTGGACATCTTTGGGTGATCCAATTTCAGTGACCACCTATTGTCGGGGTAGATAGTTTCTCAATAACCTGCTCAGACATGTTGCTGTAAACCTCTGGAGCAAATGGGACTTGAACCTGGGTTTTGGTGGGTGTGGGTGAATCTTGTTGAAAGTGGACCCTTAAGACCTTTACCCACATAAATTCTTAACATTAATAAGCCAAATACTCATGTTAAAACATCCATAAGATTATGGCAAGAGAGGTTTTGGGATGTCAATACTAACAAATTAGAATTGAACATTCAGTTACCTGCAGAATCTGGTCTCCTTTCTGGATTCCCTGTCTGGCTGCAGGACTATCATCCAGAACTCGAGATACGAATATTCCAACATCATTGCCTCCAGCCAGCTGCAGGCCAACACTGGCATCCTTGACAAACCTCGCCACTTTCATGTCAGGACTGTAGCTAAATATTGAAATACATGGTTATTTGGTTAGTGAGCACTTATTAGGGATTAAACTGAATAGACCCACAACCAAGCATGTGGTGTGTTACATGAGATTACCCAGTGTCCTTTTAATTGGATGCAGGCATCATAGGAATTTCATGCTGTCTGCTCTCTTGGTCATTGACTGCACACATCAGCAAGGGGCCGAACTTGTTGCTAGTTAGCATGACTTAAAGCTACCCTGTACTGCCATAAAGTTCACTTTTACATCTTAAGGGAAGATGCTTGTTGAATGTGTTAACATCAAGTGGGTGTGCAACAAGGAGTATTGGTTGACTATGGAGGAGAGAATTTCAGGAGACTTTAATCCACAGGAGACCAAATTTTATTTAATTCCTGATATAATGTTTACAGTTTTTATTTTCAACACATCAACAGATTTGCTGATGAATTTACATTGAAGAATAACATACTCTTTTCTCCTCTCCCCTGACAGGCCTGGTCATCCTCTGGTATCTTGTGCAAAAGGCCTTTCATCATGCTGTAGGCTACAACTAGCAGCAAGAATGCAACAGGATACTGAATGGCCTTGGGACTATCAGCATCAGTTAACACCTTGAGGAGAAGAGAAGAGAGCTAACAGGTGAATGAATTAGATTCTGTTGTTTTCATCAAACCTGCATTTCCCTGGGCTAAATTAGTAAGTCAACTTTTCATCAACTTGCAGTCATGGAGATCTTGCACAGCGCCCTCAACTAATTTGGTCTCATAGTCTGTTGGCACTTACCCAACATTATATCCATCCTGTGGCCTTGAAGTCTTTATAGGAGCAGCATATGTTCGCTCATCAACAATTGCATCTGGAAAAGGGATGTCAAAGATTTAGGATGAAAAACAACATTTAAGAAATGAACAAAAGAAAATTCCTACACAATCCAGCTGCACTGTACAACTTCTGACTATACCATTTGACCCAGCTCCTCACTTCGTGAAGGGAAAATGTTTTATCAGAGTAGCAATTTGTGATTAGCTCTGGAATCTCCTATTTTTTGATAAATGTTGACTTAGGGATGGAGGGTAAGATTAGGCAGGATTCCTGGTCTGGATTCTTTTCTGGCTATTCCTACTGCACAGTGCAGTTACCTGGAGGGCCACAGAGTCTAGATTAGGTTTGTCTTTGTGCTCTCCGCTCCTGGATTCAGACAGCTTGGATATTCTAACTCTCCAGGTTCACACATGACGCACGGTCGCTGAGCTGAGACAGCACAAAAGAGATGTACAACAGTATAATTCATCATAGAAGCAGTACCTTCAGTTGAGAAAGAAAATTAGTGAAATGCATAGTGACTTTACATATATTTGAAAATATTGCTTCTATAATGAGTGTCACTGGGAGAGCTGATGTATTTGATCTTCCTGCAGCAGGATTCAGGTTCCCCATTTCCCCCTATATGAATGGAGAACTTACAACAAAGGAACAGGATATTGGTCGAACCAGTTCATGTTAATGTTTGCACTCTGCACAAACAGACTATTCAAATAACATTCATACAGCATGTTCCCATATGCGTTCAGCCTCTTTTCCAATCTCAACTTGAATGTTAAAGCAGTTCCTGCCCCAATCGCTAACACTGGTAATAAATTCCCTATATTCATAATTCTCTGTCCTTTCTCATATCTTCCATTTTGAAATCTCTTACATTTAATCCTTGACAACTAGCTCTGATGGATGTTAGTAGTCAAACTAAGTAGTGGCAGAATTATTGCAGGTTGCATTGGAGCTATTATTTGAGTTGCTGATTCTGGAAGTTACTGAATGCAGGGCTAAATTTTCCCTTCCAGGGCATGGAGCGGTTGGAAGCTGGAGGGCCCAAATAAATGGAGCAGAGCTGTGACCTTTTCTTGATGCATTCCCAATAACTGGGCAATTTAGGAATGGCCGCATATTAAATGAAGGCAGGAAGACAATTTGCACATTTAAGGCTCCAAATAGGAGTGATTTAGGGGCTCAGTAGCACTTATCCAACAGCAGAGTGATAATCCCATCACATGTGGAAGCCTTATGCTTAAAAGCCAGTAAGCAACCACAGCTGTGGCAGTTCCCATTTGTGTGTGTGTGTGTCTGAATGCGCCTGCGTGTGTGTGTGTGTGTGTGTGTGTGTGTGTGTGTGCGTGCGTGTGTGTGTCTGCATCTGTGTGTCTGTGAGTGTGTGTGTGTCTGAATGCGCCTGCGTGTGTGTGTGTTTGTGTGTGTGTGTCTGTGTCTGTGTGTGTGTGTGTTTGGGTGTGTGTGTGTCTGTATGTGTGTGTGCCTGTATGCATGTGTGTCTGTGAGGGAGAGACAGAGAGAGAGAGAGAGACTATCCTCTTACTGTCCAGTTGTGTTAATCATTTCAGTCATTTATGTGGTGATTGTAACAATGTTAGACAGGTGGACCCATAGAATAAGTGTTCCCTGATTGGGGCTGTTAATCTGGTCAAATCAGGGAGCCTTGGCTGACAGTTATAAACTGTAGTGTCAGAGGTTCTGTTCACTCTGAGAGCTGGCTCTGAGGAAGCCAGACCAGCGTCAAGTATTATGCATGTGTAAATAAGGGGTGAGTTACCGACGGGATACTGGCCTCTGTGGAGTTATTTAATTTTTATGACCGTCATTTGTGACCAGGAATAGGGATTTCCTCAAGCCTACCTACATACATTAGCAGCACCATTTCTGATTTTTTGACTTTCCATGATGGATGGCTTCCTCTGAACCCTACAAATTTGGGAGTGTTGCATTGTCCTCAATTGGACAGCAAGTGTGGAAGTACAAAATTAGGAGGCCAACTGTGGAAAGTAACTTAGTTAATCAGCATCTCAGCCAGTGCAGCCTAGGGACTCTCATTTATCCCCCAGGCTGGGTCCCACAGTCCTCAGGAAATTCAAGCTGCGTGTCTCCAGGTCATGGAGCGAGCAGCACCATCTAATTTACTGTAGAACACTGGACCCAGTCATGACTATTGTCAGCAGCAGAGCTGTCAGTTAAATGATTATTAAAAGCAATCAGTAATCAACAAATTGCTAACTTAAATGCATTCATTGCTGTGAAGTATGGCTGTTAAGATCAATCTGTAAGCACCAAAATAGTTGAAATGAGTTTCACCCTGAGATTTTGCAATCGGAATGAACTGATTGTCACTGGTACTCACCATGACGGGGTTTGGGAGCTGTAGGACTGACATCTATCTCTGACACTGGCCTTGTGTTTGGCTTCAGGCTGAAAAAGAGTGAGAATCCCTATCAGTATCAACCAAGCCTTGAACATAATGCAAAATAAAAGGATTGGATTGCAGCACCGATTCAATCCAGGGCATCCATCACAAGGAAGTTTAACATCAATCATGTGTATATGCCATTCTCTTTGTGCATTATTTCAATTTAGGAGTTAACTCATTTCAAATGGGCTAAAGTTTAATGCATAAAAGCAACCAAACTATGTGCAGAGCTAATAAGGATTTTTATATTATTCTTCATGACTTTGCTGTTATCTATCAAACCAATTTGGGTTTTAAAAGCTTAACCTTCAAGCTACAGGCTCTGGGGCACATGCTTAATGGACAATGATATAGTTTTGCTTTCAGCAGGGTATTTTTACCAATTGCAGCAACGTTTATGTTATCTGCTGTAACATAAGAAACTGGGCGTGGACATCCGGGGTCTGAAGAAGCCAACAGATACTTATTACAGCTAACTATTATAAAAGCCATTTTTATTAGTTGGACTGTGGACTTTAAAACGGGAAGATTCTGCTTTAAATGAGGGAGTGTAGAAGATGTTTCAGTTTTCTTTTAAAACAAAACGATTTATTGGAATTCATTGTGCGCTGTATTCACAAGGTTGCCTTATTCAAGCACTTGGGATGGATGTTAGATATCTTGGCTCTGTGGGTATCCAGGTGCAGTTTAGGCCAGTGGCAAACTTTTGATTGGACCAAGACCAATTGCATGCATTCATGAATACTCAGCATCGTAATACATCTTGATTAATTCCTGGGCATATGACCAGGGTTCAGGAGTGCCCCAGGAGTGGATGTGGATAATACAGCAGAAATATCCAGCCACTGAAGGAGAAAATATCTTTCTTGCTCCTGTGAGTGGTGAAGTAAAAGAATATTTCAAGCCATATTTTCTCTCTCTCTGCAAATTCATGTTTTGAAAAGAAAATGGGAAAAAAGCCCTTCAAGGATATATATAGGGCAAATCTTCAATGAGTAATTGTAAAGTTGAGAATCGGTATGTCTACCACCCCACATCCTCCTCAATGTGCCGAAAGGAACCAGAGGAAACTGAAGGAAAATGTCTCATTGACATCTGTAATCCAGACCAATGCCACAATTGTGCTTTACTGAGGACATTTTTGACGCTGCTTCACCCAAAATATTTGTGTCTTGTCTCTTTGTGGGTTGGTATGTGTATAGGGTTTTTTTAAACAAAGGGGTAGAGTCAGTAAATTAATACTTTGTGTTTCTTGTCTGCTATTGATTAAAAACAGTTTGTTTGTGATAAATAGTGGCTTTCTTGTTATGTAGAGAAATCTGATGATGTTTTCCTTTCTCCTGGGTTCATCAGTCAGGTAAATTGGATAGTTAAATTAAGTCTTTTCACTTTTGTGACAACTCCAGGAATAGTAGGGATAACAAGGTGTGGAGCTGGATGAACAAAGCAAGCCAAGCAGCATCAGAGGATCAGGAAAGCTGACGTTTCAGGTCTAGACCCTTCTTCAGAAATGGGGGAGGAGAAGGGGGATTCTGAAATAAATAGGGAGAGAGGGGGAAGCGGATAGAAGATGGATAAAGGAGAAGATAAGTGGAGAGGAGACAGACAGGTCAAAGAGGCGGGGATGGAGCCAGTAAAGGTGAGTGTAGGTGGGGAGTTAGGGAGGGGATAGGTCAGTCCAGGGAGGATGGACAAATCAAGGGGGCAGGATGAGGCTGGTAGGTAGGAGATGGGGGTGGGGCTTGAGGTGGGAGGAGGGAATAGGTGGGAGGAAGGACAGGTTAGGGAGGTGGGGACGAGCTGGGCTGGTTTTGGGATGTGGTCAGGGGAGGGGAGATTTTGAAGCTTGTGAAATCCATATCGATACCATTGGGCTACAGGGTTCCCAAGCAGAATATGTGTTGCTGTTCCTGCAACCTTCGGGTGGCATCATTGTGGCACTGCAGGAGGCCCAGGATGGACATGTTGTCTGAGGAATGGGAGGGGGAGTTGAAATGGTTCGCGACTGGGATATGCAGTTGTTTGTCACAAACCGAGTGTAGGTGTTCCACAAAGCAGTCCCCAAGCCTCCACTTGGTTTCCCCGATGTAGAGGAGGCCACAACGGGAACAGCGGATGCAGTATACCACATTAGCAGACGTGCAGGTGAACATCTGCTTGATGTGGAAGGTCTTCTTGGGGCCTGAGATGGGAGTGAGGGGGGAGGTGTAGGGGCAGGTGTAGCACTTCCAACGGTTTCAGGGAAAAGTGCCTGGGGCTGGTGGGGCTGGTGGGGAGTGTGAAGCAGAGGCAGGCATAGCTTGGGCCCATGTGGGTACCATTGGCCACTCCCTTTGTCTGTAGGAAGTGGGAGGAATTGAAGGAGAAGTTGTTAAGGGTGAGGACGAGTTCAGCTAAGCAGATGAGGGTGTCAGTGGAGGTGGACCAGTCGGGCCTGCGGGACAGGAAGAAGCAGAGGTCCTTCAGGCCATCTGCATGGGAATGCAAGTGTATAGGGACTGGACGTCCATGGTAAAGATGAGGTGCTGGGGACCAGGGAATCGGAAGTTTTGGAGGATGTGGAGGGCGTGGGTGGTGTCACGGACGTTGGTGGGGAGTTCCTGGACCAAGAGGGAGAAAATGGAGTTGAGATAAGTGGAGATACATTCAGTGGGGCAGGAACGGGCAGAGACAATGGGTCGATCAGGGCAGTCAAGTTTGTGGATTTTGAGAAGGAGATAGAAATAGGTAGTGCGGGGTTGGGGAACAATGAGGTTGGAGGCTGTGGGTGGGTGGTCACCTGAAGTGATGAGGTTGTGGATGGTTTGGGAGATGATGGTTTGGTGGTCGGGGGGTGGGGTCATGATCAAGGGGGTGGTAGGAGGAGTGGTCGGAGAGTTGGCACCTGGCCTCGGCGATGTAGAGGTCAGTGCGCCATACTACAACTGTGCCTCCCTTGTCTGTGGGTTTTATGGTGAGGTTGGGATTGGAGCAGAGGGAGCGGAGGGCTGCACGTTCTATGGGGGAGAGGTTGGAGTAGGTGAGAGGGGTGACTCCCGTGACTCTCTTGTCTGCTCCACACTCCCCACCAGCCCCACCACCTCTGGCACTTTTCCCTGCAACCGCAGGAAGTGCTACACCTGCCCCTACACCTCCCCCCTCACCCCCATCCCAGGCCCCAAGAAGACCTTCCACGTCAAGCAGATGTTCACCTGCACATCTGCTAACGCGGTACACTGCATCCGCTGTTCCCGTTGTGGCCTCCTCTACATCGGGGAAACCAAGCGAGGTTTGGGGACTGCTTTGTGGAACACCTACGCTCGGTTCGCAACGAATGACTGCACCTACAAGTCGTGAACCATTTCAACTCCCCCTCCCACTCCTTAGACGACATGTCCATCCTGGGCCTCCTACAGTGCCACAACGATGCCACCTGAAGGTTGTAGGAACAGCACCTCATATTTCGCTTGGGAACCCTGCAGCCCAAAGGTATCAACGTGGGCTTCACAAGCTTCAAAATCTCCCCTCCCCCGACCGCATCCCAAAACCAGCCCAGCTCGTCCCCACCTCCCTAACCTGTCCTTCCTCCCACCTATCCCCTCCTCCCACCTCAAGCCTCACCCCATCGCCTACCTACCAGCCTCATCCCACCTCCTTGACCTGTCTGTCCTCCCTGGACTGACCTAACCCCTCCCTAACTCCCCACCTACACTCACCTTTACTGGCTCCATCCCCGCCTCTTTGACCTGTCTGTCTCCTCTCTAACTATCTTCTCCTCTATCCATCTTCTATCCGCCTCCCCCTCTCTCTCTATTTATTTCAGAATCCCCTTCCCCTCCCCCATTTCTGAAGAAGGGTCTAGACCCTAACCGCTAGCTTTCCTCCTCCTCTGATGCTGTTTGGCCTGCTGTGTTCATCCAGCTCTACACCTTGTTATCTCAGAATCTCCAGCATTGGCAGTTCCCACTATCCCAGGAATAGTAGGGTTTGATTTTCAGTGCACTAGCTCATTTAGTTGTGACAATATTCCACACAAACTTTAGATTACAATGGACAGCATGCTTTCCATAGCATGTCATGCTTCATGTGATCCCTGCAATAAGATAGAGCATGAGATGTTTTCACCCTCAGCTCATTTGCTTTGTTACAATGATGATATCATGAGCATTTCTCTCAATGGTGTACTGACCATGAATCATGGCATGGCAGACGTTGGACCCTTAACCTTTGGTTTCTCAGTTGAAGATATGGTAACCATGGTGTCAGAATTTGAAAGGAATCTAAATAGAAGTTGAAAACGCTGGCCTCAGTACTTGGCAAAGTGGCCTTCATGTCAGTTTCTGCGCTTTAAATTGGCCTCTCTATTGCTATGCTCGGTAAAAAAATTACCTTCCATTACTCTTCATTGTGTTGGGAGGATCCACCACAATATGTTTTGACTGATTATCACTTGGTGAATCATAACGTTCAGGCTCAATGTCTGAAAATTCTAGACAGAAAAATACAGATAAACAGAATAATTTCAGAAATCAAGACTTATTCCACATTTCTTTTGAATAATGAATACATTTTTGTCTCTCATGACAAAAGTTGTCACCAATGGGTTTGGAACAGGTGATGTGGTTTTTAATTGGACCATCCTGAAGTTTCTGAAGAGAAAGTTTGAATTCAAGTATCTCTGGAGATCGGAGTTCGTCTAATAAAAATAAACAAACAGTGCAATTCACAGCTAACTTTGGAGAAACCTGTGTGGGGGAGCTCACAGCAGGGAAGCAGCTAAGTGGCTAGTTCTAAAGGGTATTCTTACTGGGTTTTTTTGTAAATCTACAATAGTGAGTGGAGGGAATTCTTTTTGGATTATAAGTTTTTGTTGAGATCTGTCTCTTGATTAAACATTAAAAATATAAAAACATAAGTACCAAGTTAGCTTGGAGAAGTGTTTTTAGCCCTGGAACTGTAATACTATACTAGTTTCTGGGTCTGTATATTGTTGAGGTGCAAGGATGGCCTTTAGTAGAGTGATGTGCTCTTCCCGTTGGAGGTGGGAGATTAGGGAGACTCTTCATGTCACTGATGATTATGTCTGCAGGAAGTGTGCTTGGTTGCAAATCTTATTGGATTGCATGGATGGATTGGACCAGCACTTAATGAGGAATTTACAGGAGCTTGCGGGTCTAATGGATGGCATTTGCAGGAAGGGAGATAAACCAAAGTTACAGTCAGGTAGGTGGATGGCCTCCAGGAAAGGTAGGAGAGGGATGCAGGTTGTGCTGGAGTCTCCTGTGGCTATCCCCTTCTCAAAGAAGAATCCTGTTTTGGAAAATGTAGAGGGTGATGGACCTTCAGGGGAATGTAGCACTGACAGCCAGGTTTCCTGTACTGAGACTGGCTCTATTGTATCGAGGGGTACGTCAGGTTCTAAGTGATAGATTGTGATAGGGTGTCTCTCGTCAGAGGCACAGACAGATGTTTCTGCGCCTGACAGCAAGACACCAGAATGGTGTGTTGCCTCCCTAGTGCCAGGATCAAGGATATCTCAGAGAGGGTGCAGAAAATTCTCAAAGAGGTGAGGGACCAGGAGGAGGTTGTTGTTCACATTGGAACTGATGACTTAGGAAAAAAAAGGACGAGATTCTAAGGAGACAATGTAGGAAGTTAGGCAGGAATTTAAAAAGGAGTTCCTTGAAGGTAGTAATATCTGGAGTGCACCTGGTGCTGTGAGCTAGTGAGAGTAGAAATGGGAGGATATAGCAGATGAATGTGTGACAGAGGAGCTGGTGCAGGGGAGAAGGGTTTACATTTTTGAATCATTGGATGCTCTTCTGGGGTAGAAGTGATCCATATAAGAAGGACGGATTGCACCTGAATTGGAAGGGGATTAATATACTGGCAGGGAGATTTGCTAGAGCTACTCGGGAAGATTTCAATGAGTAAGTGGGGTGGGACTCAGTAATATAGTGAGGAAAGAGATTTGTCTGAGACTGGTGCAGTTGGGAAAAGGAGCAAGTCAAACACTCAGGGCAGGCAGGAACAAAGCTTAGTGTGGCTATGGTAGGGTATTTTAACTTTCCAAGTATGGACTGGGACTGCCACGGTGTTAAGGGCTTGGTTGGAGAGGAATTTGTTAAGTACGTAAAAGAAAATTTTCTGATTCAGTATATGGATGTACCGACTCGCACAGAACTTGACATACTGTTGGGAAATAAGGCAGGGCAGGTGACTGAGGTGTCAGTGGGGGAGCACTTTGGGGCCAGTGACCATAATTCTGTTAGTTTTAAAACAGTGATGGAAAAGGATAGACCGAATCTAAAAGTTAAAGTTCTACATTGGAGGAAGGCCAATTTTGATTGTATTAGGCAAGAACTTTCAAAAGTTAACTGGGGCCGGATGTTCATAGGTAAATGGATGCCTGGAAAATGATATAACGAGAGTCCTGAGACAGTATGTTCCTGTTAGTGTGAATGGCAAAGCTGGTAGGTGTAGGGAATGCTGGATGACTAGAGAAATTGAGGTTTTGGCAAAAATAAGGAAGGAAGCATATGTCAAGTATAGAGAGCAGAGATCGAGTGAATCCCTAGAAGAATATAAAGGCAGTAGGAGCACACTTAAGAGGCAGATTAAGAAGGCAAAAAGAGGACATGAGATAGCTTTAGAAAATAGTGTTAAGGAGAATCCAAATGGATTCACAAACACATTAAGAATAAAAGAGTAATTAGGGTGAGAATAGGGTCCCTTAAAAATCAGCAAGGCTACCAATGTGTGGAACCGCAAGAGATGGGGAAGATATTAAACGAATACTTTGCATCAGTATGTGCTGTGGAGAAGGATATGGAAGAGCGGGAACAGGGGGAAATAAATCACAACATCTTGAAAAACGTCCATATTACAGAGGAGATGTGGTGCTGGACATCTTAAAATGCATAAAAGTGGATAAAGCCCCAGGACCTGATCAGGTGTGCCGGAGAACTCTGTGGGAAGCTAGGGAAGTGGTTACTGGGTCCCTGGCTGAGAAATTTGTATCATTGATAGCCACAGGTCAGGTGCCAGAAGACTGGAGGTTGGCTTACGTGCTGAAAAGCCTGGGAACTTGAGCCTGACATCAGCCGTGAGCAAGTTGGTGGAGGGAATCCTGAGGGACAGGATTTACATGTATTTGAAAAGGCAAGGACTGATTAGGGATAGTCAATATGGCTTTGTGCATGGGAAATCATATCTCGCTAACTTGATTCAGTTTTTTCGAAGAAGTGAAAAAGGGTATTGATGAAGATAGAGCTGTGGACATGATCTGTCTGGACTTCAGTAAGGCATTCAACATGGCAGACTGATGACCAAGGCTAGATCAAATGGAATACAGGGAGAACTAGCCACTTAGATACTGAACTGGCTCAAAGGTAGAAGACAGAGGTGGTGGTGGAGGGAAACTTGACGTTTCGGGCCTAAACCCTTCATCAGAAATGAAGCATTTTCTGATGAAGGGTTTAGGCCCGAAACGTCAAGTTTTCCTGCTCCTATGATGCTGCTCGACCTGCTGTGTTCATCCAGCCCCATGCTTGTTATCTCGGATTCTCCAGCATCTGCAGTACCTTTTATCTCTGGTGGTGGTGGAGGGTTGCTTTTCGGACTAGAGGCCTGTAACCAGCGGCGTGTCACAAGGATCGGTGCTGGGTCCACTGCTTTTTGTCATTTATATAAATGATTTGGAAGTGAGCATAGGAGGTATGTTTAGTAAGTTTGCAGATGACACTAAAATTGGAGGTTTAGTGGACAGCGAAGAAGGTTACCTCCAAGTACAAAACGATCTTAATCAGATGGACCAATGGGCCAAGGAATGGCAAATGGAGTTTAATTTAGATAAATGTGAGGTACAGCATTTTGGAAAGGCAAATCAGGGTAGGACTTATACACTTAATGGTAAGGTCCTGGGGAGTGTTGCTGAACAAAGAGTCCTTGGTGTGCAGGTTCATAGTTCCTAAGTGGAGTCACAGGTAGACAGACTTGTGAAGAAAGCTTTCGGTACGCTTGCCTTTATTGGCCATTGCATTGAGCGTAGGAGTTGGGTGGTCATTTTGCAGATGTACAGGGCATTGGTTAGGCCACTATTTCAATACTGCATGCAATTCTGGTCTCCCTGCTATAGGAAGGATGTTGCGAAACTTAAAAGGGTTCAGAAAAGATTTACAAGGATGTTGCCAGGGTTGGAGGGTTTAAGCTGTAAGGAGAGGCTGAATAGGTTGGGGCTATTTTCCCTGGAGTGTTGGAGGCTGAGGGGCGACTTTATAGAGGTTTATAAAATCATGAGGGGCATGGATAGGGTAAATAAATAAGGTATTTTCCCTGGGGTGGGGGAGTCAAAAACTAGAGGGCATGAGCTTAAGGTGAGAGGGGAATGATTTAAAAGGGACCTAAGGGGCAACTTTTTCACACAGAGGGTGGTGTGTGTATAGAATGAGCTGCCAGAGGAAGGGGTGGAGGCTGGTACGATTACAACATTTAAAAGGCATCTGGATGGATACATGAATAGGAAGGGTTTAGAAGGATATGGGCCAAATGCTGGCAAATGGGACTACGTTTATTTAGGATATCTGGCCGGCATGGATGAGTTGGAACAAAAGGTGTTTGTTTTTGTACTGTACATCTCTATGACTCTAAAGTTGGACATCAAAAGCCTGTTTTAAAAGTTTTCAGCTTTGTCTTGCGAAGGAGTTAGCTACAACCGAGGGACTATTGAACTCAAACCCAACTTAAAACCACACACATCATCGTCAATATCTAGTTCTGCCCTGGTCTGTTTGCAGATGGTGATACTATGGATTTTCAGCAGTGAAAAGAGATTGCACCGAAAATTATTGTCTGTGTCGTTAACCAATGATTTTTGACCTTTCTTCTGCTGGCTGTTTTAGTGGAGATGTTGGTCCATTTATTTCATAGGTTCTACACTTGTATTAATGCACTAGGTATTAATACAGTTTTTAGTAGAAACTGTTGGACGGAGAAAACTAAAGAAGGCTGAGATAATACAGAAAACGGAGGACAGAATGAGCAGAATGTAAGACATTCTCCCGAGGTGCGTATGAGACTAGATAAATTGCTCTTGCAGGTAGTGGGGGAGGTCTTAATGTGCCAAATTACTTTCTTCTGTGTTGTTAACATTTAGATTCTCTGATACAATAATTTTGGTTGAAAAATCAGCACAAACCCTGGAGCAATGGAGTAAACAGCCATTAACATTGTTTGCAACAGTTTCCACCAATCTTCTGCCAAAGTTACCGTGGAAGATTGAGGAAGCTTCATGGAAATTATATCACACTGTACTTAGCATGCCGTCTATGCAGTAATCTTGTCATTGTAAGGTTAGTGTGTGTTTCAGTGTGTAGGGGGGAATCTTGTTGAAGCGATGTGCACCCTGTGAAACTTCGCCAACCCCACATTACCCTCTGGTGATCTGGGTTACTTCACAATCCTGGGGCACTGCAGCCTGTCCTTCCCGCAGAGGCTGTGGCCTTGCAACTGCCTGTACTGAGCACAAGGGCTGGCGGCCTCTGATTGGTTGGCACCTCTCAGTAAGTGAGAACTGTCCTCCTGGGGAAGTTGCTCTGTTGTCCTTGTCACTGACAGATTGACTTGAAGTTCAGCGGACCTTCCCGCACAGGCCTCTCAGCCAATAGGCAAGAGTCCTAATGCTTCAACAAGATTAATCAGTCCCACCCTGAGAAGGGACAGGCTGATTTCATAGATTCATCTGTTTGGCACCTTAAAGAGAAGCCACCTCCAGCAGGGTTAATACCAGCAGCGGTGGGATGACGCCCTTAAATGGTCATTAATTGGCTGCCTCAGGACCACAAATGGTAGTGGAATGGAAATATCAGCCAAAGCTGTTCCACCCCAAACTTCATTCTGACAGAGGTAGGATTCACATCCACACCAACCAAATTGCTTCCCTACCTTCAGGCTTATCACTGACAACATCAGAAAATTCTACCCAGAGTATGAGAAATGGAGATGAATAAAAAGGCAGCAGAATTTCCCTTAAGACTCTGGTAATTGAAGAATTAAAACTAGGATATAATAATATTAGTTTGTAGTTTGGCAACTTACCTTCCAAGCTATCTTCCTCACTGTCCACCAGTTCAGGAACATTGATCAGAAACTGTTCATTATCTCGTAGGACCACCAACCTCAGCTCCCCCTCTGACTTCTCAATTAGTGTCCTCGTATCTTCCAGTGATATATTCTCAGTTACTACACCATTAATCTGATCAAAGAAAATTATCCATCACCATCACTTCTTCTTACACTTATCCATTAGAAACGTGAAGATGGTTAGAACAAGCTAATTGTCCCAACAAGGCTGGCCCTATTTAGATTGATCACAACTCAACTTAACAACCTCTCACATAATCCTTCATACCTTCTTGATCAAGAGGTTTTTTTTAATATTGCATGGAATGTGTGCAGAAACATAGTAAGTAGGAGCAGTGTACGCCATTCGGTTCTTCAAGCTTACTCTCCCGTTCAACATAATCATGGCTGATCCTCTATCTCAATGCCTTAGTCCCACTTTCTCTCCACACTCCTTAATGCCTTTAAAACTTTATTAATTTCTTTTTGAAAATATTTAGTGAACTGGCCTTCACAGCCTTGCGTGGTAGTGAGCTCCACAGGTTGATTATATTGTGAGGGAAAAAAATGTTTCCCCATCTCTGTCCCAAATGGCCTGCACTGTATTCTGAAGCAGTGACCCCCTGGTTATAGGCTCCACAACCAAATGACACATCTTCCCTGTAGCCAGGCTGTCTAGCCCTGTTAGAATTTAATATGTTTCAATCAGATCCCTCTAATTCTTCTAAGCTCTAGTGAATACAGGCACAGTTAAAGCAATTTCTCTCATATGACAGTCCCGTCATCTCTGGTATCAGCCTAATGAAACTTTACTGAATTCCCTCTATGACAAATATATCCTCTTTATAATATGGAGACCAAAACTGCATATAATACTCCAGGTGCAGACTCACCAAGGCTCTGTATAACTGCTGTAAGACATCCCTACCTCAAATCCTTTTGCAATGAAGGGCAACATGCAAATTTACCTTCCTAAGTATTGTTGCACTTCCCTGTTTACTTTCATTGACTGTCATATAAGGATGCTTAGATCTCTTTGGATAACCACATTTCCCAATATATTACCATTATAAAAATGCTCTTCCTTTTCTACTTTCTACACCAAAGTTAAAATAAGTTTTAAGTGAAACAACTATCCATGTTATACTGCATTCACCACGTGTTTTCCCGTACACTCAGTGTTGCTGACAGCATTTATTGGCCATCCCTAATCCCCCTTGAACTGATGACTTGCTCAGCCATTTCAGAGGGAAGTTAAGAATCAACCACATTGCTGTGGATCCAGAATTGCACGTAGACCAGATGAGGTGAGCACGACTGATTTCCTTCCCTAAAGGGCACTAGTGAAGAAGATGGATTTTTGTGACAATCAGTGATAGTTGATACAGTCACTATTAGTTTTCTGTTCCCGATTTATGGATTGAATTTGAATTCCACCAATTGCTGCAGTGGGATTTCAACATCTCCCAGAGCATCAGCCTGCACATCTGGATTACTAGCCCTGTGATGTCACCATTACACAACCACCTCCTAATTTCTTCTTCACCCTATTAATACCTTCCGCTCGAAATGCTTTTACTGCTTATGAATTCCCAAAATGTTTTCAGTTTTCTCTTAAATCTATTTAGTTTTCTATTTTGCATTTCCCATAGTTGACCCCATTGCCTGACTTTTATTTGTCATTGTGCCAGCAAGCTGAGAAGAAATCAAGATCAATTCTTTAACCACTGCATGGGTTTGACACACTGGGAAATGATTGGGTTGAAATATTAAGGATTTGGACAAACTGATTCTAACTGCCTGTTCTTCTTTTCATCCACCGTCTACCAGGAACCTCTTCCCTGAACAATAGCTGCAATCCATAATTCATTCATGGAAAATATGTGGTAGGTTTAAGCTAAACTGGGTGCTCAACATTATCAGCCAATAGCCCTAGAGGGTTGTTCATTCGCTGCTAATGGAGACCCGTGCTTTCACGGAGAAAGGTCACAGAATTCACACTGTACCATCATAGTTCTGTCTTCAACCCTTTCTTTCTGTAATTCTCAGATTCAAGCTCCTACTGGATATTGCATTTCACTGATTAATGTGGCATCCATTAATCACTTCTTTAATGGGCTGCTTACCCAACTGAAGATCTGCAAATGTAATTCATAGAGCCCCTACAGTGTAGAAACAGGCCATTCAGCCCAACATGTCTACACCAACTCTCCAAAAAGCATCCCAACCAGACTCAACCCCCTACCATGTCCCTCTAACCCTGCATTTCCCACAGCTATTCCCCCTAATCTATACATCCCTGAACACTATGGGTGATTTAGCATGGCCAATCCACCTAGCCTGCACGTCTTTGGACTTGGGAGGAAATCAGAGCACCTGGAGGAAACTGATGCAGACACGGGGAGAATGTGCAAACTCCACACAGACAGTTGCCTGAGGCTAGGATCAAACCTGGGACCCTAGCACTGTGAGGCAGCAGTGCTAACCACTGAGCCACAGTGCTGCCCTAAATCTATTATCCTCATGAATTAATTTTTCCGTGACATTTGAAAATAGATGTTTTACCTTTAGTATAATGTCTCCCTCCTTTAAGACCCCTTCCTTTGAAGCAAGGCCATCCGATGACATGTGTTTAATGAAAATTTGACTCCCCAACCTCAAGCCGTATTCTGTGAGAAAAAATGGCACACAAAGGTAGTCAGAAATTCAGCTGTTAAACTGCTCTGAAATGCTTACAATGCAAGATGTTCTGAGGTAGGGTCACCAGACCCAAAACATTAACTCTGATTTTTCTTCACGGGTGCTGCCAGTCCTGCTGAGCTTTTCCAGCAACTTCTGTTTTTTTTCCAAGACTGTAATCTTATCTCCCTGCTACCCTGTTCTGGTTTAAAGCTGGCTACATGCATTTTAATTATTCTTTTGAAGAGAAGTTCATTAAAGCCAAAATGATAGTCCAGCAATACAAATGCATGACTATGCACGACACAAATGCATCTAGCTGAGAAAAGTCCACTCAGATAGGTTTGCTGCTGCAAACCTTTTTAAACCTTACAAGCCCACCAATGATGCAAGAGACAAAAGGGATCTGCTTAGCTCAGTTGGCTGGATGGCTGGTTTACAATGCAGAGTGGTGCCAACAGTGTGGGTTCAATTTCCACACCCCAGTTGAGGTTACCCTGAAGGAGTCTCCCTCTCAACTTCTCCCCTCATCTGAGGCATAGTGCCCTGTCAGGTTAAATCACCACCTATCATATCTCTCTAATGAGCGAGCAGACCAAGGGCGTGTTAAGACCAGAACAGCTTTACTTTAGAGACAAAGGAGGTAATAGTCTCCTAAAGGCACAGTGAAAGGTTAGACTCCTTAATGAGTACTTTATTCAGTCATTTACTAAGGAAGAAAATGTTGACAAATGGGAAGAAAATGACAGGAAGAAGATGATACAATAGATAAGTGGTTTAGTCCAGATAATTTGCTTCTCCAGTTTTTAGAGGAGGTGTAAGTGAAGTAGAGTTTACCATAATCTTCCAATCTTCCCTAGATATGTGGGAAGTGCCGGAGGTTCGGAGAGTGAGAAATGTGGCACTCATATTTAAAGAAGGGTCTGAGAACATTCCTGGTAATGACATGCCAGTCAGTTTAACATCAGTGGTGGTAAGATATTAAAGACAATAGGGAAAGGCTTAACAGGCACTTAAAGAGATTTGAGTTAATTAATTCAATATTTGACATTCCACAAATATAAAATTAGCCTTTCAGAGGCTGTTTAGCAGCAAGTATGTACTCAGTACGCCACTAAAAACCCAGAACACTCAACAAGATGTAACTATTTTGAGCTTTTTTTTACAGTAAGACAAATAGGGTGAGAGTGAAGAGTGCAAAACCAGTGAAAAATCAATATGACTTCATTTAAAACTCCTGAGCTGTCTCTAAAAACACATTCAAATGCACTTCAGCAATGGACTGGAGAGCAAAAGGTATAAGAGAAGCAGAACTTGGGTCACTGCCTGTCATGTCAGTATTGTCATTGTACTTCTATAGAAGATTGATAACGCAAGCATTACCTGTACCCAGCAGGGTCATTCCATAAGCTGGAGATAAATATACAACATTGCAAAAGCAGATCTTCAAGCCCTCTTACAGAGTCATACAGCATGGAAACAGATCCTTGGGTCCAATCAGTCCATGCTATGTTCCCAAACGAAACTGGTCCGACCTGCCTGCACTTGGCCCATATCCCTCCAAATCTTTCCTATTCATGTACTTATCCAAATGTCTTTTAAATGCGTAATTGTACATGCATCCACTACTTTGTCTGGCAGTTCATTCCACACACTAACCACCCTCCATGTAAAAATGGTGTCCTTCACGTCCTTTTTAAATCTTTCTCCTCTCATCTTAAAATATGTCCCTTAGTTTTGAACTCCTCTACCTAAGGGAAAAGACTCTTGACATTCAGCCTATCTACACCCCTCATGATTTTATAAAACTCAATAAAGTCACCCCTCAAATTCCTATGCTCCAGTGAAAATGTCCCAGCCTATCCAGTCTATTTTTAACATCTCAAACCCTCGACTCCCTTCTGGAAGATTAAAGGCAGGAAGCACAGATGGGTGTGAACTTAAATCATGTTGTCTAGAATGATATGACGCCCACCTGAGGCCAATGCCCTCACACTGGAAATGGAGACAATACTACAAAGGCAAACAAGACAACACACTGGGAATACAGCAGGTCAAGCAGCATCACAGGAGCAGGAAAGCTTGACGTTTCGGGCCTAAACCCTTCATCAGAA
>JAHRHZ010000043.1:27659001-27675768 GCA_024137785.1 Ginglymostoma cirratum
CCCTTCATCAGAAATTCTGATGAAGGGTTTAGGCCCGAAACGTCAAGCTTTCCTGCTCCTATGATGCTGCTTGACCTGCTGTGTTCATCCAGCCCCATGCTTGTTATCTCGGATTCTCCAGCATCTGCAGTACCTTTTATCTCTAACACACTGGGAATACTCTCCATGGCTTCATCGCACACTCTGAGCACCAATGGATTCCTCACCTTCTTAAAGTCAGCATCAAATTTTGTTTGGTATGCATGTGAATTGCCTTGGGTAGTTTAATTGATTTGTACGTTTTATATAAATGCAAGCTGTAGTGACTGTAAAACAAAGCTTGCACAATAATCCTTCACAAGGCAGACTGGTTAAGGGCAGTTCTAAACTGGAAGAATAAGATTACAAAGAAATGTAGGCCTAGATTTTGCTGTGGTATTAATTGTAAAAATGTCAGTGTTTGTCATCACTACTCCATTGAAGTTGGCAGCAATGTTAGACGTCCACACTTGTTCAATGCAACTTTGAAGTCCAGCAGTTCCTGTCAGGGATTCCGTGCTGTTCTAAAGGATCAATGTCAAAGCTCCCCCAGACTGAAATCAGTGAGAACATCAACAAATAAAGGAGAATCTTCATTCTCAATCTGTCTCATTATAAAAAACATTCAAAAAAAGTTACATCTTGTTGGGTTTTTTATGGCATATGAAGTTCATACTTGCTACTAAATAGCCTTACTGGCCCTGAAAAGCTAATTTTATATTTGGAGACTGTCAAGTTTCTTCGTATGATACAAATGTTTCATATATTGAAAAATATTTTATAAAGCTTTCTGTGATATATTGGTTTCCATCTCAATTCAATCATAATTTGCGTCATAATCTGAAATACTTAAAAGTGAACTGATGCAGTGCTTTTAATTAGAGATAGTGAGAACTGCCGATGCTGGAGTCAGAGATAACACGGCGTGGAGCTGGAGGAACATAGCAGGCCAGGCAGCATCAGAGGAGCAGGGAGGCTGACGTTTTGGGCCTAGACCCTTCTGCAGGGATTTCTTTCTGAAGAAGGGTCCAGGTCCAAATGTCAGCCTTCCTGTTCCTCTGATGCTGCTTGGCCTGCTGTGTTCATCCAGCTCTACACCTTGGCAATCCAGTGGAGAGTTCTCACAGAAAGTAATCCAGGAAATTAAAAGCACTGATAATGCAGTGTGGAGCTGGAGGAACACAGCAGGCCAGGCAGCATCAGAGGAACAGGAAAGCTGACATTTCGGGTTTCTGAAGAAGGGTCCCGACCCGAAATGTCAGCTTTTCTGCTCCTCTGATGCTGCTTGGCCTGCTGTGTTCATCCAGCTCTACACCTTGTTATCTCAGATTCTCCAGCATCTGCAGTTCCTACTACCTCTCCACTGGATTAGCTGCTTACTTGCTGGTCATTACTTCTACTGATGCCTTGTGCTCTTTACCTTGGCACAAGATCTATCCTGCAGTTGGAAATGAGGAATTCACATTATAGTGATCACTAAATCTTTGTGGGCAGCTTTATTCAAATTCATCAGCGAATATCACTGCTTTACAACTGACAGCAAAATCTAGACCATTAACAGATGGAGCAAATGGAACAAAATTGTGGCAAGTGAATTTCAATGTAGTCAAAATTGAGGCTGTCCACCTTAGATCTTAAAAAATGGATAAGTAGTAAAAAGTTGGAAACTGTGGAAATCCAAAGAGACTTGCGAGTACAGACGTATTGATAAAAGTCACCGACAGGTAGAGAAAAAACAATCAAAAAACTGAATGGAATGCTGGCTTTTAGAACTAGATGAATATACAAAATGGTAAAAGTTATGCCTCAGTTATACAAAGTCCTCGCTTTGCCACAATTGGAGTACTATGGGCAGGTAAGTTGACCTTGGAGAAATTACAATTTAGATTTATTAGATTGATACCTAACTCAAAAGAATAAATTACAGCAGACGATTACACAAGAGATGGATGTGTACTCTGGACTTTGGATAGAAATATATATTTCTGCTAGCTGAGGAATTAAGGGCTAGAGGATATAAATTAAAAATTAAAACTGAGCCTTTCAGGAGTGAAATAGGGAACATTTTTACACGGAAGCAATGGTGGCAATTCAGAATTCTTTTTAGCAAACTGCAACTGATGCTCAATAAATTGTTAACTTTAAATCTAGAATTTAGAGAATATTTTGTCACCCGGAGGTATTAAGGGCATAGATTGGTCACAGTTTGGTGACAGATCTATCATCATCTCATTGAAAGGCAGAACAGGCATGAGGAGCTAAATGATATTCTCCTGTTCCTATAAATCATACACCATGGCTATGAGCTGCCAACTTCTTGCACTTACAATCCTAAAACTACTTGATCTATTTTAACACCTTTATAACCCTTTAGATTTCCTTCAGCTCTCATGTACGATGACATACAGTACTCAACTGTTTGCATATCCTCATTTATCCATATATGCAGGACAAATTGGTGCATAATTCCCACCAAAGGCATTTGACTGGAGATAAATGCCCATTTGTAAACCTCTCACCACTTTCGAGGAAGAAAGCCTTGAAGTTAGTTTGCACTTGGTTAGCTTTTGCAAAGAGATATTGAGGTCAGTGGCAACTTTACTGAGCTAATACCAGTGAGTGAGTAATTACACCACACACCCTAAAGTCACATCCAATGGCAAAAGGGAGTTTTCTACACGCCTCCGAAAAGTTCCAGAGATGTAGAGGAAAGGATTGCAAAGATGATTCTGGATAGGAGCGAAAGTAACAGGGTAGTTGTTATGGGGGACTTTAACTTTCCAAATATTGACTGGAAACGCTATAGTTCGAGTACTTTAGATGGGTCAGTTTTTGTCTAATGTGTGCAGGAGGGTTTCCTGACGCAGTATGTAGACAGGCCAACAAGAGGCGAGGCAACATTGGATTTGGTACTGTGTAATGAACCAGGCCAGGTGTTAGAATTGGAGGCAGGTGAGCACTTCAGTGATAGTGACCACAATTCGGTTATGTTTACTTTAGCGATGGAAAGGGATAGGTATATATCGCGGGGCAAGAGCTGGGGGAAAGGCAATTATGAGGCGATTAGGCATAGGATGGGGAAGGAAACTGCAAGGGCCGGGCACAATTGAAATGTGGAGCTTGTTCAAGGAACAGCTACTGCGTGTCCTTGATAAATGTGTACCTGTCAGGCAGGGAGGAAGTGGTCCAGCGAGGGAACTGTGGTTTACTAAAGAAATTGAATCTCTTGTCAAGAGGAAGAAGGAGGCTTATGTAAAGATGAGGCGTGAAGGCTCAGTTAGGGCGCTTGAGAGCCACAAGTTAGCCAGGAAGGACCGAAAGAGAGAGCTAAGAATAGCCAGGAGGGGACATGAAAAAGTCTTTGGCAGGTAGGATCAAGGAAAACCCTAAGGCTTTCTATAGGTATGTCAGGAACAAAAGAATGACTAGAGTAAGATTAGGGCCAGTCAAGGACAGTAGTGGGAAGTTATGCGTGGAGTCCAAAGAGATAGGAGAGGCGCTAAATGAATATTTTTCGTCAGTATTCACACATGAAAAAGACAATGTTGTCGAGGAGAATGCTGAGATACAGGCTATTAGACTAGACAGGATTAAGGTTCACAAGGAGGACGTGTTAGCAATTCTGGAAAGTGTGAAAATAGATAAGTCCCCGGGGCCGGATGGGATTTATCCTAGGATTCTCAGGGACGCTAGGGAGGAGATTGCAGAGCCTTTGGCTTTGATCTTTATGTCGTCATTGTCTACAGGAATAGTTCCAGAAGACTGGATGACAGCAAACGTTGTCCCCTTGTTCAAGAAGGGGAGTAGAGACAACCCTGGTAATTATAGACCTGTGCGCCTTACTTTAGTTGTGGGTAAAGTGTTGGAAAGGATTATAAGAGATAGGATTTATAATCATCTCGAAAGGAATAATTTGGTTAGGGATAGTCAACACGGTTTTGTGAAGTGAAGGTCGTGCCTCACAAACCTTATTGAGTTCTTTGAGAAGGTGACCAAACAGGTGGATGAGGGTAAAGCAGTTGATGTGGTGTATATGGATTTCAGTAAAGTGTTTGATAAGGTTCCCCACGGTAAGCTATTGCAGAAAATACGGATGAATGGGATTGAGGGTGATTTAGCGGTTTGGATCAGAAATTGGCTAGCTGGAAGAAGACAGAGGGTGGTGGTTGATGGGAAATGTTCATCCTGGAGTTCAGTTATTAGTGGTGTACCGCAAGGATCTGTTTTGGGGCCACTGCTGTTTGTCATTTTTATAAATGACCTGGATGAAGGCGTAGAAGGATGGGTTAGTAAATTTGCGGATGACACTAAAGTCAGTGGAGTTGTGGATAGTGCAAAAGGATGTTGCAGGTTACAGAGGGAATTAGATAAGCTGCAGAGCTGGGCTGAGAGGTGGTAAATGGAGTTTGATGCGGAAAAGTGTCAGGTGATTCACTTTGGAAGGTGTAACAGGAATACAGAGTACTGGGCTAATGGTAAGATTCTTGGTAGTGTGGATGAGCAGAGAGATCTCGGTGTCCATGTGCATAGATCCCTGAAAGTTGCCACCCAGGTTGATAGGGTTGTTAAGAAGGCGTACGGTGTGTTAGGTTTTATTGGTAGAGGGATTGAGTTTCGGAGCCGTGAGGTCATGTTGCAGCTGTACAAAACTCTGGTGCGGCTGCACTTGGAGTATTGCGTGCAGTTCTGGTCGCCGCATTATAGGAAGGATGTGGAAGCATTGGAAAGGGTGCAGAGGAGATTTACCAGGATGTTGCCTGGTATGGAAGGAAGGTCTTATGACGAAAGGCTGAGGGACTTGAGGCTGTTTTTGTTAGAGAGATGAAGGTTAAGAGGTGATTTAAGAGAGACATATAAGATGACCAGAGGATTAGATCGGATGGACAGTGAGAGCCTTTTTCCTCGGATGGTGACGGCTAGCACAAGGGGACATACCTTTAAATTGAGGGGTGAGAGATATAGGACAGATGTCAGAGGTATTTTCGTTACTCAGAGAGTACTAAGGGCGTGGAATGCCCTGCCTGCAGCAGTAGTAGACTCGCCAATTTTAAGGGCATTTAAATGGTCATTGGATAAACATATGGATGATAAGGGAATAGTGTAGGTTAGATGGGCTTCAGATTGGTTTCACAGGTCGGCGCAACATTGAGGGCCAAAGGGCCTGTACTGCGCTGTAATGTTCTACATTCTATGTTTTAAATTTATCAAAAATATTTACCTCAAAGATGATCAGACATAATAGCACTGGGGTGATTTAGATATACCGGTGATTCAGTGAGAGCAGTACTCATGATGATTGACAGAAAGCAGTACTAATGGTGATTCAGAGAGAACAGTACTAATGGTGATTCACAGAGAGTGATAACTAGTGGTGATTCAGAGAGAGCAGTAGTAATGGTGATTCAAGGAGAGGAATACTATTGGGGATTCAGAGCCAGCAGTACTAATAATGATTCACAGAGAACACTACTAATGGTGATTCAGAGAAAGCAGCATTAACAGTCATTCAGAGAGATTAGTAACAATGATTCAGTGTGTGCAATGCTGAATATGTTACCCAAATTAAAATTCTGGTTTTCCATTGAGAGAAATCTCACCTTCATTAGCATTATTTTTAATAAGGTAACTCTTGATGGGTTTCATAGCCCGATCGTAATGCATATCATCATTCTCAAACTCATCATGGTAACTTCCACTTGGGTTGTGTTCTCGTCTAACCCTCCTAGCACTGTGATCCCGGTGATTGTGTTGATAGTTATAACTCCTTGAGGGGCTGGGGCTTCGGTCATAGCTCCGTGAGGGGCTGTGACTTCGATCATAGCTCCTTGAGGGGCTGGGACTTCGATCATAGCTCCTTGAGGGGCTGGGACTTCGGTCATAGTTGTAGTTTCTGCTGGAATCCTGGTCATAGTCATTATTGTGATGGGAGTCACCGTGGTACAGATTTTGGTTCTGAATCCTTCTCAATCTCCTGTCAGCTGGATCATAGTCCTCATCTTCATCAGAGGCGTCGTCATGTGCATAGTCTGGTCGACTGGAATAATAGCTGGCAGCTGGTGCTGCATTAGTCACAGGAATCTGTATTTTACGGGACCTCTTCACTGTCTTAAAAAAAAGAGTGCAGCCATTAGGTAGCATGAAATCACTCAGTATTGCAGTCAAACAAGTATCTGCATATCAAAACAAGGACTGCCCAAAAAGAACATGTTAGCCCAACCCAGTCAGTTTAAATTAGGACATCAGGAGTCAGAATGGAGGCCAGCCAAAAACGTATCAACCAAAGTGTAATATATTTGTTGAATATGTTATTGGGAAGGTGCTGAAGTGACCAGTCTGAATAGGATGAATGCATAAATGTGTTTCTAGAGAAAGATATGAGCTATATCCCACAACCCGACATTTCTAGCATGGATCAGCACTTGTAGCAAGCGTGGGTTGGAGAAATTGGTGTTACAATGATGTAGTTCCATCTGTAGCTCATGCTCCAATTGGGGAATATGTACACCAAGGGACTAATAGAATTACTCAGTGGTAAGAAGGGCAGTAGGTAAGGTTAATCTCTAAAAAGAGTTGGCTCTGCTGGGGCTGAAGCCTTTTCCTGATTCTATAAAATATCTTAACTTCTACTTCTTAAATTAAGTCCAAGAAAACCTTCCACATTTAAATATTCAATTTTCATTGACACTACTCACTTCTGTAAAGATATTCTTTCATCACCATTCATACAATCCGACCTCATTCCATTACAGTCACAGAAAGATTTGGCTTTCCTTTTTATTGTTAAATGCTAAAAAAAATTAATGGAAACTTGGCAGGAGTTGGCTGTGCCCTTGCTCTTTCCTGTACTTTACATTGCATTCATCTTGTGATTTTTTTCCCTTCCTCCTGCCTCTGATTGTTTAAATGTCACTATTATTAAAATGATTCTAATCAGAAAATCTAGAGTTTAGTGCCGTCAAGCTGACTGACCATGGTAGAGCTCACAAGATAAGTTCATACGCACATGTATTTTTCAGTTAATGACTGGAGAATGATTCTAACTGTTTGTTCCGTCTCTCACTTGGAACACTGATTAAGTAGGTGAGACTCACAACCATTTCATTATTCCCATTTCTATAATATATATAAACACAGTCTTATTTAAGTATCAGCCTCGACGCAGTGACAGCTCAATGCTTCATGGGTTCTTCAAACTTGAGCACAAAATCTCAACTAGCACTTCATTGCAATACTGCTACATTTTCAGAGGTACCTTTTTTGTATGTATTAAATTGAGAACCTTCAAGCTGACATATGAATTCCCATAATATTATTCAAAGAAGAGTTAATTAGGCCACTTTTGGAATCCTACTTTCAATTCTGGTCTCCCTGCAATAGGAAAGATGTTGTGAAACTTGAAAAGGGTTCAGAAAATATTTATAAGGATGTTGCCAGGACAGGAGGGTTTGAGCTATAGGGAGAGGCTGAATAGGCTGCGGCTATTTTCTCTGGAGCATCGGAGACTGAGGGATGACCTTATAGAGGTTTATAAAGTCATGAGGGGCAAGGATAGGGTGAATAGCCAAGATCTTTTCCCCAGGATAGGTGAGTCCAAAACTAGAGGGCATGAGTTTAAGGTGAGAGGGGAAAGATTTAAAAGGGACCTGAGCGGCAACGGTTTCATGCAGAGGGTGGTGTGTGTATGCAATAAGGTGCCAGAGGAGGCGATGGAGGCTGGTACAATTACTACATTTAAAAGGCATCTTGATGGGTACACGAGTAGGAAGGGTTTAGAGGGATATGGGCCAAATGCTGGCAAATGGGACCAGATTGATTTGGGATATCTGGTTGGCATGGACTAGTTGGACCACAGGGTCTTTCTTTGTGCTGTACATCTCTATGAGTCTATTTATCCCTCAGGCAAGCACTAAACAGTTTAATTGATCTCCCTGTAACCAAACTGCCTGCTGCTTTCCCTTATATTACAAAAGTGATTTTCAGTTAAAAAGAACTTCATTGACTGATAAATGTTTTACTTTATGTTAGGTTATCACAAGTTAATTGTATTTCTTCGGTTTGATCTTTTTACAATACGTTCTTACACTGCAGTTAGAACTGACAAGCCAGGGTTTTTTATCCATGCCTGTTTAACCTGAGGCTATTAAGGGCAAAAAGTGCTGGAGTGACATTACAAATGGTCCATGCTAGTTCAGAAGGGGCATTCCAAGGAGAAATTAAACTGGTTGTATTCAGCTGATGGGGAGGAAACTTGCAGATGTATCTTCTTTTGCTGCTGGTCCAAAAGTGAGCAACGGCATTTAATTCAATTCACAAGCTGTCTGGCGGAATTTAAACGCTTAATTTTTGGGTTGCCATTCCCATACAGGTGTAACTCAGAGCAAAGAGATAATAATAGATATTTCAGACTGAAAGGATTTTTTGCCTAAGGTCGACACAAATCCTTTGATACTCACTATGTTCACAGATTTGCCAGAACGCTTTAGATTCTGAATGGCGAAAGAAGAGGTCACGTTGTCCATGGAAACACCATTCACCATAACAATCCTGTCCTTTATCCTGAAGAGAAAGAACCATTTAAATTAAAGTTGGAAATACACCCTATCACAAGGATAGCTTTATGTTATTTTCTGTTAGCACCGCTCCTCTCTGAAAGTTTGGAGGGGCTGCTCCAGCGAGTTGATACGCGAATCCAATTTACTGAGGCTCAAATGTTTGAAACAACAGACATCCTCTCTCTAAAAAGGCTCCAAGGGCCCAAATCCAGCGTCCCGCCCCCAAACATGGCACTGACCATTTTAAAAGGGGGTTTAAAGGTGGGGGGGGGTGGTGGTTTCACATTGCAATTCTGTGCTTCAGGAAGGCAGCTGCCCATGTGAAACAGCAGTTGCCTCCAATAATCTGGTTTTCATTGCCATGAGTGGGAAACATGACAAGTGCACCTTAGAGCTGGTAAGAGCATTGTGGTTTACCCCCCTGCAGGCGGGCATATCACCATCCAGCATTCATGATGGTTGCTAATCTGTGGATGGCTTGTCGCTTCTTTGGGGGCACTCTTGATAAAAACAATCTGTTAAGCCTGCTTGAGCAACTGGACATCATGCAGAGGTTACTAGCTGGGAGCCACCACCCCCTAGCCCTTTCTACCCTTTCTCATTCTTCCACTGAGAAAACTCCAACCTCCACATCATTTACCTCTGTTCTGTGTTCTCTGTTGCTATTGAACGCAAGAGCTACCAGGGTCCTGATTGACAGGCAGGCCTTGCACCTACAGGATCTTAATTCCAGGGGAAGGCCTGGATGGGGCTAGTGATCCTGCCTGATGGGCACATGTTTTGGTGGGGCTTTCCTGAATGGGATGGCACATGTCTCTCTGCAGCTCTCCAACCAGGACAGAAGATCCACAACACCTCAAGTAGATTCCTTAAAGTTGTATTTAATCTCACCATGAATCTTAAGGCCTGCCCATTGTGGATACTGGGTGACTTGGCATGGGAGGTATAAGGGCAAAAGTAGTGAGTGGGTCATGGGTTGGCATGAGTTCGTACTGTGAGCATAGAGACTATAAAGGGCCACAGAAGAGGCATGGGCTGGTATGGAGGGCCATTGGGAGGCAGTGTGGAGAGCATGAGGTGCTTTGAGTTACTATGGATGGAGCATAGAGAAAAGGAGGGGCAATAAGTGGATCTGAGGCATTTTTTTACTTCATCCCTTTTCCTAAATCATCAACAAAGTATTGGTACAAAGAGGCAAGCCTTACGCACAACCTGCCTCCACCCCTGGCAGCCCTCTGTGCTGTTTCTAGGGTCACCTGCCATGACTCCCAGAAAATCTACCCCTTAAATGAAAATTCAAAGTTCAAATTCAATCCCGAGTTGGATTTGCAGCATTGGAAATTGTCCCAAATCTGCACTTCCAACTCCAGAGAGAAATTTCAGGCAGGATTGTTGTCAGGATATTCAAATATAGCCAGATTTCCATCCAACCCTAATCTCATTGTCAATCACTGGGGTTGAAATAGGACACGGACAGGACCTCCAAAGACTTGAATCACATTTGCTGTCAATTATACAGCGCAACGGGTAATTGAAATTGGGACAAGTGGGTTTTGGCCAGAGTGTGTAAGATGTGACTGATAGGATATTGCCTGATTTCAGTCCATTCACATTTGGATTCCAGCTTCTACATGAAACCTGGAAGGAGCAGATACCCATATGTTTTATCCGCTCTTAATAGTGACAGAGCTGAGGTAAATTCTGCTCCACAGCTTTTGCTGTCACTGAGATCAGATAGACAGAAAGTAAGTCTGGTATCATCTGAGGTTTGGTGCCCTATTTCATTACTGAATAAGGTCACTGAGCTAATGATTTTATTCAACATTATTCTATGTGTGGTTTTGAGTTTGATGTCCCTTTTTTCAGTGTTTCGGTTCACCTACATCAACATTCTCCAATTCTTCTATGGGTGAAATCTGTCTCAGATTTGCCTCCTGAGTTGGTTGATTTCAACTGGGATGGTCACAAGGTGTCTTGTGACTGGCCTTTGGGATGGCACAGAAAATATTCGCCACGTTTCCTGCTTGTGATCACTAGTCAGTTCCACTGTTGGAACATGCTTATGCATGGATCTTAAATCAGGCAGCCTTCACATGGTGAATGATGGAAAGACATCCTATTGCCATAGCAGAGGCATTTGTGTGGAGTTGGGCTTTGTAATTTGTCAGGGCAGTACAGAGGGGTCTTCACTTTGTAGCAAACCCCTGACATGGATGACAGGGATGTGTGTGATGGGACACCATTGAGGATTTAGTTTGCATCCTACCAATGTGCATCTGACTTGGCTTTATGTGAGCAAACAGCGTTGGGAGAACGGTAGGAAAAGTGATTTGATTTTTCACCACTGACATGATACTTCAATCAGCACAAAAATGATCAAGCTACCATTGTATTTCTTAATGACTGTGCAAGGAAATGAGACAGATAATTTGTACCATGTTGACCTTACATCAAAGTCAGTTTGACACTGAAAGTAAGAATTTAACATGGCTGAATTTTGACAGAGAGTATTGTGGAGTCAGCGAGTGTGATTAGGTTGTAATTCTGAGAGTTCTCTGGAATTTGAGTTCACTATCTCAACCACATGGTGGAACAATTATTTTTATCCACCAGCCTTTCTCTTAACAGCTTATCAAGAGATCTAAGATTAGGTTGCCTGGCTGTCCTCTTGATTCAAAGTGGTCAATGCATCAGCACAGCAGACCAACAAAGGGAAGAAAGAGCTTTTTCAAGATTTACTTTTTCCAAAAGTCTGGCTATTATTATAATCGTCAATATACCCTGAGACGAAGTTTGAATCATATCTCCTCCTCTTCATTTCTTTCAGCCACTGTTGTAATGTTCTGTCGTTATAATCTAAGATGCACTTGGGACCTGGTGATTGTTCCATATACAAGTGTAGTTCCAATGAATTGCAAGCAAGTGAAGGATTGTGATGATCTGGAGTATAATGTTACAAGCTACTAATAAAATATAATAAGCCATTTTTCATGTTGCGTTACTCCAGACTTAAATCACCATTTTTGCCGACTGGAAGAGACCATAACCGTTATATTTGAAGCACTGAAGTTGGTGTGACAATGCAATGGATGTTTTTCAATCAAACATTTTGGAATATCTAATTGAAACATCAAAAAATAAATAATTCTAAGAGCAATTGCTACAATATACTAACTCCTATTTGGGGCTCTCTAGAGTGCAAACAAAGATAGACAAGTACACATATTTCAAGACTTGTGTTATGTATCTTTGCCTCTTTGAATAATGGATAAAATAACTCTGATCTTTTTACACACATAATCTTCCCTTCAGCTGGTCCAGATCGAACAACATCTGAAACAAGAATGGCAGTTTCTCCAGTGGTACTGTTGGGTTTGTCTGTTCCTCCAGATATTGCAATTCCAAATCCGATCTTCGAATCCTGCAACAAAATTATAAAAGACAAAGAATTACTACAGGCACCAAGATGAAGTGATTGCCAAATGGGTGCATCAGGAGATTCTTTTATGATTTTGGGTCTAAGGTATAACAGAAAGAGCTTATTATACTCCGCAAATGATCATAGGCATCTCTCTCCATTAGTCTGTTGGCCTTAAAGCTTGAAGGGCAGCACACTGCGAGTATGAGGTAAGGTGAGGGACAGGTCTCCATGAACAATCCAAGCCAGTACAAGGACTGACCCCATGCCCATTGATGCCATTCTGCATCACATCGTAAGATATGTAAACTAACTGACACCCTCCCCCCCGAATCTGTGCTTAATTGTTTAATTCTTACCACAGTAAAAGTTGACTGAAATTGACTGACCAGGAGCACAAATGGCGACTGTGCATTATGAGCTAATTTTACACTATGCCAATGGGAACTAAAATCATGCAGAATGCATAACAGGTTGTAGTACAGTAATGTTGGTTTTGTGTTACTGCTAAAGGAAAAATTTACCCTGATTTCTCATACATTGAGCCAGCAGGGAGCCTCCGGTCTGATGAAAAAAGATGGAAGTTGGAGAACTGCCTGCCTGTTCGAGCAGCTTGCAGATCGGAGGGGGGTGAGAAATCCTAGCTATTGTATGAAAAGTTTGGCATGATGGGGATAGGGTTATTAGCAATCTGGGCATTGAGAGATAGGAGGCATTTATTTTAGGGCTTTAATGTTGCTGCTGGATCTACATAAATCATTGACAAACTTCTTAAACTAAGTCTGGCAACAATCATGTACAATCTATATTTTAAAGCATTTTTTGAGCAATCTGCAGCCGTCCTTTAAGTTCACTGGCTATGTTGCTCACAGCCAAGGAATGATGTTCAGAGCACGCAGGACCTATGTTCTACCCATTGGTATTTCAATGCAGCAGTGTGCGCCTACTGGCAGGACCCAGAATTGTGTGGATTAATCAGGCTTCTTCCTGTTCCTGGTAGTCGCCTGAGCTCATAAACTCAAGGTCCTCATCAAAATGTCAAGGGTTGGGAGAGCTCGTTAAGGCCTGTGCTTCAATTTTGCATTGAAATTCTGGTTCACTTATTCCATTATCAGATTCAATACTTTATGGTTCATGAGTCAGTTCCTGGATAAAATAATCTGGTTTAAATACAATTTTAAAATTGTATTTTAAAATACTGACAAATTTTAAAATAATTTGTCAGTAAACAAAAGTAGCTTAAGATACTTTTGTTTACTGACACTGCATCCTTTCCCTTTTCTAAGAGGAGTTGTTTTATTCTTTGAACTCAATCTGTTACAATGAATCACCAGAGAGAAGCAACAATCCTTCACTGATTTCTCCCATTCTGAACCAGGAAGTATTAAGGAATTAAATAACTTAGGAAGGATCCATGGTAAATGGATCATACTTAGACACTGGAGGGAGATTCAGTGGATGAGATGAAATTCATATCAGGGTAGATTGCGAAGCGATGTGTGGAACAGGTAGGATGGATCAGCTGACCAGTTCCAACATCATAGGTTCTGAAGTAAAACTGGGGATCAATGAGATGGGCACGGTGGGTTAACCCAACAATATTACAATTACTCAATTCTCCCTTGAGGCTTTTCCATGGCTGGTTAATGCTCTGTAGCTACAAATTTAAAAATAGACAAGCTTTTTTTATTAAGGACTTCCATCTTACTGAGCATCAGGCTAATCCACATCCAACAACGTGCTCTTAAAACACTGCTCAAATTTTGACAGCTGTGACAAATTTCACCACTATAGCTAAGACAATTTAAAACATTCTTAAATAATCAACAAAATTCTGACAGAAACAACCCACAATATTCTAAAAAGAAAGCAATTTGCCTTATCTCCCAGTGTTAACAGACTTTTAAAAATTCCAGGATCTTGATCTGCTTTTCTGCATTCTTCCTTGGGCCACACCCTATCAACATTCTGAATTTTGTTACTAATCAGTTTATTAGTTTTTTGAGGTATATTATTTACATCCAGACAGATGAAAAATGGCATATTGTTCTCTGCCATTTTTACTTTTACCTAAAGTAATGCAGAGAGAAAAAAACATGAATTTACCCGATTTATCACCACTGTGTGCTGCTCCCATATCAGCGTTTCTTCCATTTCTACAAACTGCAAAGAATAAATCAGATTATTATAAAATTAGATTTTCAGTTAAAAAAAACTACTGTTTAAAGCTTTATTACACCCCTTTCTGTTAAGAATGTTAACCTTCCTCAGATACACTTCTCAAGGTATTGACTCTTCTGTGGCTGCAATTACCGAGCCATTGACCTTATTTGGCTCTTGTTCTCGGGCACTGATTTATCTTGGAGCTCTGTCCCCATGGGCAGTAGGTAGCAGTGATACAGGTCCCTGCCTGTTGAATTTTGTTGGGCGACAGTTCACTAGGGACTGTCTTTTGATTGTGTAGCTTATGATGGGATCAAGTTGCCTCCCTTCATGCTGTTCAGATGTCCATTCTTAAATTTTCAGTCTATCCGGGGGGTTGGAGTGAAGAATGTTGGTAGTTGGTTCAACTTTGAAGAATATTATAGCTAATGTTCGAACAATTGCACTTGCCAATAGATATCAGTAAGTAATAATTAGCAATGTGCATTTTCACTGATATCCTTGCCCTGATTCAGAGATGCCTCAGTTTTCATTCCTGTGCAAATCAATGTGACAGTGGACAATGGATAGATGCTGGGGTGGTCATTTGTCTGGTCCAATATCAGACCCTCACTGGTCTTTCCCTTTTCTTATACCAGATGTCTTTACGTCTAGTATTTTTATTTTGGGTCACTGACAACCACACTTGTGAACACTTAGCTTCACACTCGTTATTGGCCACATATACTGATGGGTTCACCTCACCCGCTGTCTTGGTCCTGGTGCTGACCCTAGCCCTGTGCCTGAATTGTTAGTGGGCTCATGAACACAGATACTATCCATAGTGATGAACAATGGGGTGCTTGTAATAAACTGGTAGAATCCCCAACAAAAATCTCTGGGGTCAAGTCCGATTTGCCCTGGAGGTCTATCATAATATGACCTAACAGGTTCGTTAATAATATTATTTGTTCCCTCTGCTAATGAACTGTGTGTTTCTTCAACAAAGAAAGCCAGGCGGTAACTCAGCACTGCAAGGATGGCAAGTATGAAAAAGTAACCTGAGACAATCAGACTTGGGCTGATGGGTGCCAACCATTTCTCAACCGAGAGAATCTAACCTGGGACAGTACATGACATCAATCCACTCCCTGCAAACCTAAGCCAATCTGAACTGCGTGACCATGCAGCAGCCCTGTAAGAATGTACAGCCCTCTCAAGCCTGGAGCCTCCTCAGAACACCCACCTCAAACAATGAAAATCAAAATACTCATCAACCGATCCGCATCTCAACACTGCAATCTTCCAAATCTTTAAAGGGAGCATTTAGTTTTGATTAGTTGGTGGTTGAATTCATATTTGAAAATTTAATTTTGAACCCAATCTGGTATTGGTCATGTGACCAACCTGTTTCCAGCCCTTTTTCAAAACTGAGAGAGACTGCTGAGCTGGTCTGGTGTGTCTGCTATTCTTCAGCTCCATCTGTAGCCATTCTAATGGCAATTGAATTCTAATGGAAATGGTCATTTAATGTAGGCAAAAGGACCCTCAGCCTCCAGCTGGAGAACCAGTCTTTCTGATGAAGGGTCTAGGCCCGAAACGTCAAGCTTTCCTGCCCCTATGATGCTGCTTGGCCAGCTGTGATCATCTAGCTCCACACCTTGTTATCTCAGAGCTTCACAACGTCTGTTTTTGGGAATTAGGCAATTAAATCAAACACTTAACTGGGCAGTGGTGGTCATTCTGTAGATCAATGACCTTGGGTGGAAATCCCACTTCCCAGGAGCTGCTGGCCAAGTAGAGAGCAGCAGCAGTGCCCTATTCAACAATGTCACTAAGGAGATGGCTCAGGGTTGAGGCGGGAGGAGATTTGACAGCTCAATTAAATGTGCCCACCTCCCTACTCCCTTCAGAAGGTGCATTAAGTATTGACCTGGGTTCTTCTTGCACTGCTCATTTGAAATTTGAACCCTGGTGGCTCATTGGATAGCACTGCTGTCTCACAGCACAAGGGACCTGGGTTTGATTCTACCCTTGAGAGACTGTCTGTGTGGAGTTTGCATATTCTTCCCAAGTCTGCGCGGGTTCGCTGCGGGTACTCTGGTTTCCTTCCAAAGATGTGCAGGTTAGGTGAATTGGTTATGCTACATTGCCCATTGTGTCCAGGGATGTGCAGGCTAGATGGATTACCCATGGGAAAGGCAAGGTTACTGGGATAGGGTAGCGTAGGGAATTAGGTCTGGTGTGATGCTGTTCAGAGGATCAGTATGCGCTAAAGGGTCTGCTTGCACACTGATCTTACAGAATTCTATAACACTGAACCTCAGTGGCTGAAATCTTTTGGTACAGTAAATGATCTGCATTTCTCAGTTATTGGTTGAACATTTTTCATATAATTTTCTTCAGAATCTAGTATGTGGATTCAAATTCCACATTTAGACTTGAACATATAATGCAGGCAGAGATAGTAGGAACTGCAGATGCTGGAGAATCTGAGATAACAAGGTGTAGAGCTGGATGAACACAGCAGGCCAAGCAGCATCAGAGGAGCAGGAAGGCTGACGTTTCGGGCCTAGACCCTTCTTCAAGGGTCCACCTCTACACCCTGTTATCTCAGATTCTCCAGCATCTGCAGTT
>JAHRHZ010000043.1:27676168-27691313 GCA_024137785.1 Ginglymostoma cirratum
AAGGGTCTAGGCCCGAAACGTCAGCCTTCCTGCTCCTCTGATGCTGCTTGGCCTGCTGTGTTCATCCAGCTCTACACCTTGTTATGTCATTTAATGCACGCAGATGTCTTAGTGCGTAAGAAGTACCATGAGACTTGTACTGCTGTTTGAAGTGAACATTAATTAAGAGAAGCAAAGAATTTCACATTTGCTTGACAACATTCCTCTTCCCAAAAGCAGGTTATCTGCTAATTCATTTTCATTGAAGGATCTGCTGATACCATTCTAACCTTCATAACAACAGGAAATAATTTATTAAAAAGAATCAATTTGAACTAAAATATGATAAGATGCTTCACCAATTCAAATTTTGAAATCCTTCCAATACCCTCATAAAGATCAAAACTGAGTAATAAATATTCCTTTGACCTTTGATCAAACTCCAGAAGATCAATGTTATCCTCTATTCTACAGTGTTCAGCCTGAATGCCCAGTACATTCCAGAAATTTTTCTAGCAAGGTTGAATCTATAACTTCCTATATAGTAGCAATGTCTTTATTTAACTAATGTATTTCAAAACCTAACTTTGCCCAACTGACTCTAAGATTAGAATTCTCAGAAAGTGGATACAGCAGCATCAACTAATTACCAAAATGTTGATGGTGGGGTGTTTGGAGGAGGGGGGAAAAGAGAGGGGAAAGTTTCCAGTCTCTTTTCAACCTGCTAATTTGTACATGTATCAATTTCATTCAGTTGGGTTCAAGATACAGTCCAGAATTTGAATACATAATCCACACTGACAGTTCAGTGGAACACTGTGGGAGTTCTGCATTGTCAGGTGAGATACTGAACATGCCTACCTTTTAGGGATGGGTTTGGTAAGATCCCATGTTCACCTGATAATCTGGCCATCATTTCTCTCTCAGTGAACACTCATGAAATAGGACAACTGATAATTTATCAGAAATTACACAACACCAGGTTATAGTCCAGCAGGTTTATTTGAAAGCGCAAGCTTTCGGAACTTCCTCCTTCTTCAGGTGTTAGTAAGAGAGGTAGTATCAGACAAAGAATTTAATCTCACTGGTCTTTGTGCTATCTTGTTGTGTGAAAACTGGTCTTTGGCTTCGCGTGGTGAACAATACTCTGCATTTCCAAAGTGGTTCATCAAACATGAAGCCGTCTGGGTTCCCTGAGTATGTTAAAGCACTTTTATTTAAATTCACTGTAGCTCAGAGTGTGACTACATCAGAAGTTTAGAGTGTGTCACATAGACGGCCAGTTGCTGACAACAGTAAAACAAAGAACTGCAGATGCTGAACTCTGAAACGAAAACAGAAATTGCTGCAGGCTTGGCCATATTTGTGGATAGAAAGCAGGGTTAACGTTTTGGGTCCAGTGCCTATTTTTCAGAAAGTAGTTCAGAAGCATCAGTGGTTACAGCATCCCAGGAGAGGAAAGGACAAATCTTCAAGAGTCCTGCTTCTGATCAAGGTCAGAAGTCAGCTATAGTTCAACCACTTCTGCCTCTGAGTTACTAGATTCCGTGTTCAAGTCTTGTAGTCCAGGATTTGAGCACAAAATTCATGATGGATGTTGCATGCAGTACTGAGGGAGTGCGACACTGTTGGCAGTACTGTCTTTCTGTTGACTCAGTAAAGTCTCACCTGTGCTATCAGGTGGATGTAAAAGATTTGAACAAGAGCAAGGGAATTATCCCTGATATCCTGGCCCGTGTTTATCCCTCAATTAATATCACAAAAATAAAATCAGATTATCTGGTTGTTACTTTTGCCCATGGGAATTTGCATTGTGTACATTGGCTGCTATGTTTTCCAAATTTTAGCAGTGATCACACTGTAAAAGTGTTTCCTTGCTTGTAAAGCACCCAGTGGCTGTAGAAAGTGCTATACAAATGCTTCTTTTTTGGTAGTCCCTGTTAAAATCTGTCCTGTTTGTACGCAACCACATCTTATAATAACCTGTGCTAGGAATGTGACACTGGCCTTAAATAGATATAGCAAATTTATCTTTGAGGCTGCAATGACTGGATGATTTCTGTACCTGGAGTAGATATGAACTATTTTACAGCACACAATTGTTCAACGAGCTGGAAAACAGATTCTTACCCCAGACAGGACTCTCGATATAATTCAACAACAACGCAAAAACAAATGTAATGAGAATTTCTGGATAATTAATTGTGAATGTAGAGATTATAGGTCATGATAACGAAACCGGTTTTGTTTATCCATGTGCTGCAAGGAAAGTCACCAACCAGCAGGCTGTTCTTATCACAAACAATGTGGACTTAGTTTAGTTATTGAGATCTCTAATCACAGTTCACCATAATAGCTCAAGTGTGAAATACATTGCTTATGGTGGTGGGTAGAGAGGCCCCAGGTTCAATCTTTGATTGAAGGTGGATTAACAAATCTCAACTGGGGCAGAATTTAGGCTGTGACAGTTAGAATCAAGGCAGTGGGGTGGGTGGTCAGAAGGGGTTTAACGATATACAAGATGCAAACCCTATATATGTTAAAAGGGCAGGGAAAAAAATCATGGACGGTATTTATCCCTGAAGGAGACATCTGAGAGGTACAAAAAAATTATTACAAGGGAGTCTGAGGGGGAGAAAGTAGATTTTAAACAGGCTAATTTAAAAGAATGACCAAACATAACAGAAGAAACTGTAGATCTATTAATCTTACTTTATAAAGCAATAGAATCAACTATCAGGAGTAAATTCAAGGAATATCTGCAATTTAGTTGACCGAAGTCAGCATGTATTCAGAAAGAGAAGATCCCACTTGAAAAGCTCCTTGACTTCTTTGAGAAAATAAAAACCCAAGTTGATTGCAGTAAGCCCTTTGATGTGGTGAAATCCACCCTTCAAAACACTTGCTATAAAGCTCCAGATATTAATTAAACTCAAACCTGTGGAGATCCAGAGTAAGGCTTGGGAATGGATAAGAAAAAAGAAGCAACGATGGTACCATAATACAAAGGCAAAACACCCTGCTAGAAATATGAACTAAAAACACAAAGAAAATGCTGGAAATACTCAGCAGCTTGTGTGGCAGCTGAGCTCCTGATAGGACAGGACTCCTGACCTTGAATAATGAGCAGCAATTGCGGAACTGTGTTGCCACATAATGGCATTGGTCCATTGCAAATTTATCAGTTCTTTGCAAAACAACTAACTTAGTCCCACTTCCTCACCTATTTCCTGTAGTCCTGCAAACATTTTTCTCTTGGGAATTGTAATCTCCACCCCACTCTCAGATTGTGTATTCCCAATCCTAGCTACTCACCGCGTGAGAAAGATTTTCATCTTGTTGCTGTTGCTTCTATTCTCAAATCAGTTTAAATTGCTGTCGTCTGGTTTTCAATATTTCCACCAATTGGTGCAGTTTCTTCATATCTGCTCTGCCCCAGACCCCTCCTGATTTTGAAGATCAAATCTCCCCTCAACTTTCTCTGCAAAGAAAATAAAGTCTCAACTTCTCTATCCACTTAACTCAAGCTCATCAACCCCAGAACCATTCTTGTGGACAATTTCTCCACCCTCTCTAATGTTTTTAGGTCTTTAAAGTGCCTTCTAAAGTGTGATGGTCAGAATTTGTCACAGTACTCCAATAGAAAAAATCGTTCAGTGTTTTTTTTTTACAGGCTTATCATAACTTCCTGGTTTTGTCCATGTCCCTGTTTATAAATTCCAGGATTCTGTATGCTTTGTTAACCGCTCCCTCAACCCTCCCAGCTACATTTAATGATTATTATTATTGCACATACTCCCACATCCTCTGTTAGTGCATTCCTTTTGGAATCACACATTATAATCCGTCTCTGCATTTTTCTTACCAAAATAAACCACTCTTCTGAAATATTTTTTATATTTCCCAATCAAACTGTTCAGAGATATTAGTACAACTTTGGGAACAGACAGGACTTGAGACCAGGCCTCCTGGCTCAGAGGTAGGGACACTGCTATATGCCACATTAGCGCTGTTTGTTTATCCTTTAAACATCAGTAATGGGGGTTCTTCTAGCTGCTGAACATATATTCTGACATACATCATTAACAGAAAGTGTTAGCAAGAGCTTTGAGCTCCCTGATAGGCTTCCTCATCTGCCAACTCTGTAAATTTCTGGTCATTGCTAAATGTGAGCTCATTAAAACTGTCACAAATATGGTCCTCAATACAACTCAGAAACATGCGTGTGCACTGCAGACTCTATATAAAACCTATAAAACCAACTGAATCACTCAAAAACAGACATAATATGTCCTAATTGTATGCTCTATGACTTTATGATCAAGTTAAATAAACTAACAGCAATGATATAATTGCAAGGTGAGACTGGAACCACTAAACAGGAGCGTATTGAAAATGAGCTCCTTCAATAGCTTAGGGAGTTGATAGGGCCAACCTGCATCCTGTGCTGGGTTGTAGGTTTTAGCAGAAATTAGTGACACTTGAAGAATGGCCTTTGTGCTGAATATCAGGAGCTGGAGTTGAGTAGTTTCATGAAGTGAAGAAGAGGGGGCAATGGAGTGTGGGTGATCACTGTCAGAGGATGTGGGTAGGTGAATGTTTACACTAAACAAAGAAACGACAGCCATAGGATGATGAAAAATTGTATATGTGTAGCCTGGGATATTTAAACCAAACAGAATATGGTGTCTGAGATAGTAGGAACTGCAGATGCTGGAGAATCTGAGATAACAAGGTGTAGAGCTGGATGAACACAGCAGGCCAAGCAGCATCAGAGGAGCAGGAAAGCTAAGGGGAAGGAGGTTCTGAAATAAATAGGGATAGAGGGGAAGGTGGATAGAAGATGGAGAGAGGAGAAGATAGGTGGAGAGGAGACAGACTGGTCAAAGAGGCAGGAATGGAGCCAGTAAAGGTGAGTGTAGGTGGGGGGGTAGGGAGGATATAGGTCAGTCCAGGGAGGACGGACTGGTCAAGGGGGCAGGATGAGGTTAGTAGATAGGAGATGGGAGTGGGGCTTGAGGTGGGAGGAGGAGATAGGTGGGAGGAAGGACAGGTTAGGGAGGCGGGGATGAGCTGGGCTGGTTTTGGGATACGGTCGGGGGAGGGGAGATTTTGAAGCTTGTGAAGTCCACATTGATACCATTGGGCTGAAGGGTTCCCAAGGGGAATATGAGTTGCTGTTCCTGCAACCTTTGGGTGGCATCGTTGTGGCACTGCAGGAGGCCCAGGATGGACATGTCGTCTGAGGAATGGGGGGGGGAGTTGAAATGGTTCGCGACCGGGAGGTGCAGTTGTTTAGTGCAAACCGAGCATAGGTGTTCTGCAAAGCGGTCCACAAGCATCTGCTTGGTTTCCCCGATGTAGAGGAGGCCACAACGGGTACAGCGTATGCAGTATACCACATTAGCAGATGTGCAGGCAAACATCTGCTTGATGTGGAAAGGCTTCTTGGGGCCTGGGATTGGGGTGAGGGAGGAGGTGTGGGGGCAGGTGTAGCACTTCCTGCGGTTGCAGAGAAAAGTGCCAGGTGTGGTGGGGCTGGAGGGGAGTGTGGAGCGGACAAGGTAGTCATGGAGAGAGTGGTCCCTCTGGAAAGCAGACAAGGGTGAGGAGGGTAAAATATCTTTGGTGGTGGGGTCGGATTGCAGATGGCGGAAGTGTCGGAGGATGATGCATTGGATCCGGAAGTTGGTGGGGTGGTACGTGAGGACGAGGAGGATTCTGTTTTGGTTGTTATTGTGGGGAGGGGGTGTGAGGGATGAGTTGCGGGAAATGCAGGACACACGGTCGAGGGCGTTCTTGACCACTGAATAGGGGAAGTTGCGGTCCTTGAAAAGCAAGGACATCTGAGATGTACGGGAGTGGAATGTCTCATCCTGGGAGCAGATGCAGTGGAGGCGAAGGAATTGGGAATAGGGGATGGCATTTTTGCAGGAAGGTGGGTGGGAGGAGGTGTATTCTAGGTAGCTTGAATACCTAGGTAAGTTCGGCGGGGGACCACCAAACTCATCTCCACCTATCTCGACTCCATTTTCTCCCCCTTGGTCCAGGAACTCCCTACCTACGTCCGTGACACCACCCATGTCCTCTCCCTCCTCCAGAACTTCCAATTCCCTAGTCCCCAACACCTCATCTTTACCATGGACATCCAGTCCCTATACACTTGCATTCCCCATACAAATGGCCTAAAGGACCTCCGCTTCTTCCTGTCTCGCAGGCCCGACCAGTCCCCCTCCACTGACACCCTTATCCGCTTAGCCGAACTCATCCTCACCCTCAACAACTTCTCTTTCAATTCCTCCCACTTCCTACAGACAAAGGGGGTGACCATGGGTACCCGCATGGGCCCAAGCTATGCCTGCCTCTTTGTAGGTTACGTGGACCAATCCCTTTTCCATAGCTATACTGGCCCTAAACACAACCTCTTCCTCTGTTACATTGATGACTGTATCGGCGTCGCCCTGTGCTCCCACGAGGAGCTCGAACAGTTCATCCACTTCACCAACACCTTCCACCCCAACCTTAAGTTCACCTGGACCATCTCTAATACCTCTCTTTCCTTCCTGGACCTCTCTGTTTCCATCTCTGGCAATCACCTAGAAACCGATATGCATTTGAAGCCCACTGACTCCCACAGCTACCTAGAATACACCTCCTCCCGCCCACCTTCCTGCAAAAATGCCATCCCCTATTCCCAATTCCTTCGCCTCCACCGCATCTGCTCCCAGGATGAGACATTCCACTCCCGTATATCTCAGATGTCCTTGCTTTTCAAGGACCGCAACTTCCCCCATTCAGTGGTCGGGAACGTCCTCGACCGTGTGTCCTGCATTTCCCGCAACTCATCCCTCACACCCCCTCCCCGCAATAACAACCAAAACAGAATCCTCCTCGTCCTCACGTACCACCCCACCAACCTCCGGATCCAACACATCATCCTCCGACACTTCTGCAATCCAGCCCCACCAGCAAAGACATTTTTCCCTCCCCACCCTTATCTGCTTTCCGGAGGGACCACTCTCTCCGTGACTCCCTTATCCGCTCCACACTCCCCTCCAGCCCCACCACACCTGGCACGTTTCCCTGCAACCGCAGGAAGTGCTACACCTGCCCCCACACCTCCCCCCTCACCCCCATCCCAGGTCCCAAGAAGCCTTTCCACATCAGGCAGATGTTTACCTGCACATCTGCTAATGTGGTATACTGCATCCGCTGTTCCCGTTGTGGCCTCCTCTACATCAGGGAAACCAAGCAGATGCTTGTGGACCGCTTTGCAGAACACCTATGCTCGGTTCGCACTAAACAACTGCACCTCCCTGTCGCGAACCATTTCAACTCCTCCCCCATTCCTCAGACGACATGTCCATCCTGGGCCTCCTGCAGTGCCACAACGATGCCACCCAAAGGTTGCAGGAACAGCAACTCATATTCCCCTTGGGAACCCTTCAGCCCAGTGGTATCAATGTGGACTTCACAAGCTTCAAAATCTCCCCTCCCCCGACCGCATCCCAAAACCAGCCCAGCTCATCTCCGCCTCCCTAACCTGTCTTTCCTCCCACCTATCCCCTCCTCCCACATCAAGCCCCACCCCCATCTCCTACCTACCAACCTCATCCCGCCCCATTGACCAGTCCGTCCTCCCTGGACTGACCTCCCTCCTGCCTAACTCCCCACCTACACTCACCTTTACTGGCTCCATCCACGCCTCTTTGACCAGTCTGTCTCCTCTCCACCTATCTTCTCCTCTCTCCATCTTCTATCCGCCTCCCCCTCTCTCCCTATTTATTTCAGAACCCTCTTCCACTCCCCCATTTCTGATGAAGGGTCTAGGCCTGAAACGTCAAGTTTTCCTGCTCCTCTGATGCTGCTTGGCCTGCTGTGTTCATCCAGCTCTACACCTTGTTATTTCAGAATATGGTGTCTACTGCCTGAAAAAGGGGACCCGGATGATTTCCCCTGACAATCCTGCTCAAAAAGGGGACAGGTAGATTTCAAACATATCCCTCATTTCTGAAGAAGCCAGGATTAGAATTGCTCGCGAAAAGTGTGAGCTCAGTCTTAATGCAATAAAGTCGAACTGCCAGCCACTCCTTGGAAGACATGGGTTCTTTCCGTACTGTCTTACTATAAAATACAGAGCATGCCAGGTTGTTTATAACCAATTAATTATTCTTGAATTGAAGATGCAAACACAAAATCTAATCTTCATACAACCAGGTCCCACAAAAATGCGGACAGGTTTTGATGATGTTGTTTGAAGGAGAAAATTGTCAAGAAGAAGAAAAATAAATCTTCCTCCTGAATCTTACACATCTGTTGAAGGAAATGTTTTACAAAAACATATTTAGACTGCACCTTGAAGAATGATTTTTCAGCCCAGATTTTAAACATTTACAACAATTTGTGTTTTCACAAGAAAGCTTAGTGTACCAAACATTTGTGAGCCCCTTCATGATAATGGTAGTTGAGGGGTGATTGATTGTAGAATGGCCTTGAATGGCAGTAAGGGGAGAATTCAGGCTTATGACTAAAGGCATAGTCAAAGACAAAGATTGTAAGGAAGGGCATAAAGGGGAGAAGGAGGAGGGAGAAAAGGAAGTGTCAGTGGCAAACTTTTGCAGGGAATGGGGCTAATATGGACGACTTTACAACCACTGATGGAATGGGAATGAAATTTATGGTCAGCCAGGATTAGCAGAGTGCACTGTCGACTTGGAACAAGGGGCTGCTAATGTGAAGGTGGGATGCAACTCTGGCAGGATTTGTTCCAGGACAAAAAATATGGAATTGATGGTGCCAGCAGCAATATGAATGAGGCAAAGTAAGAGATGGGATGCAGTTCGTGGAGTTCTGTCTGAATTTGAACTTTGGAAATCATCAGGGCATGAAGACAGATCATAAATCTGTTTTTAAAATCTGCACTTTCTTCTTCAAAATTTTAGAATTAACTTTACAGGACGAAAACATGGTTGTAAGTTGACCAAAAGTCCATGAAAGTGCCAATCTGCAGAGTGGAGAACAGAGCTCAGACAGGAACCTTCTGGAATCTCACACCTCCCATTTTGTAAGAATTGCAATCAAAAGCCACACAAAGGAGCAGTAGACCCTCTGCCTCCACAGCTAGTTTTGGACAAAGGAGGAGGCTATTGAAACTCATTATGCCTGAAGTTGCTGGCACCATTTATCTCACACGATCAAACGATGGTCAAGGCTAAAAGCACAGAAACTACCTCATTCTGAAATAACTCATCTAGGAACTCTAGCACATGACAAAAAATCCTAGACTCTTGAAAGAAAAGTTTAACTATAAATTTCAGTCTGTTTTACTCGAGTCTGGTGTTAACATCAATACCTGCAAGATTCTCTGGACAGAAGACCAGACTCAAGGCTCAGCTGAACCTGCCTTTAGTCTCAACCTCTTTGAAACCTATTTCTAGAGGGAATCCTGCATTCACTTGAAAAGAGGACCAACCACACTGCCACATATCTATTCATTAAATGTGGAGATTTTGCAAGATCAGCCGAAGGAAAAGAAACTTTGCTCATCATGGACTTTCTGGGCTCAGTCAAAACTAATGTGAATTAACATTCATAACTTTGAGCTTTAAATTGTTCCTAATTGTAACCTCTTTCCATTCCTTTTATTCTTCCTTGTAAGTTGCACGTGTCTCGTGATATTCAATGACCAGTTCTCAACGCTTTAATAAACCATGCCTTTTGTAACCTTAGAAAGAGTTTGTTGTGGGTCATTTAAAATTTTGACTTCACTAATAGGGGGTTTGTTGGGGGTTGGGACGTCCCAGATTATTTTGAAAGGAAGTAGGAACACAAGAAAAAGAATTATAAAAAAACCTCTGCTTGCAGGTAGACGAGGAGAAAAAAAAATGTTAATTCACTGCTCCCTTTTGTCAATAAACCAGGGTAAAGGCAAAATACAAGGATGCTGGAAATCTGAAACAAACACGGAGAATGCTGGAGAAACTCAGCAGGTCTGGTAGCAACTTTGGAAAGAGAAACAGGTTAACTTTTCGATTCCAGTATGACTCTTATTCAATCTTATACCTGGGTTCAGAATATTTTGGGTTGTGTTCTCATTGACACTGTCCATGTGATAAAGGCAGATTGGAGTAATAACAGAGCAGCAGTGGACTCTGGCCGCTCCGTTATGCTCAACAATGCCCCTTTGAATGCCTGGGTGGATAAGGGTTAAAAATGGAATCGGTTCAAGTGGGGGTTGATGTGCCAGTGATAACAGAGTACAAATAGGAGGCTGTTTAACTGTCAAGCAGTGCAGCTGGCCTGTTCACTTAATGTAAGTTCATGGTTATTAAGCACATGACTCTGCACAGTCACTCTACACAGATGGTGTTGTACTTTGTGTGTTCAGTTCCGTTGCCATGGCTGAAGTAAGTACATGTAAATTCTGTTAATTATCTTGATTATGTTTATAATTTTAAATGCCACTGACCTTTTAGTATCTCTTGCAGATAGCTTTGATTTTGTTCGTGATTTTTTTTGGTGGCGTGGCTAACTTGATAAATACACCAGAATTTTAAAATGTACACCTTTTTTTCATGATCATCAAATTGAGTAATGCCAATGCTGGAGAATGAAATGGCCCAAACAGGCCCCCACTTCCTCATCAAATATGCTAGGCCACGTTTAGCATAGATAAGATGTAGAGTACAGCAGTGGGCTGCGCCCCCGTCTTAGAGAAGCCTTTACTGTGCCAGTGTGACAAATTTCCATGTTATCTGCTTTACATTCTGTGGTCCCTATGAAACTATTGAACTGTGGCAATTTTATGCTCTGCATCAATGCTCATCAGTGCATATGTTGAGATTTCTCCAAATCATTTCACTAGAAATCACTTCATCCAAAATCATTTCACCTTAATCTGGACTGTTCTGAACCCTTAAGAGAATGGCTAGTATATACCCCAGTCCATCAAACTGTTTAAACAATAAACATCCCAGATGTCCTCCGATTTCAAGGACCACAACTTGCCCCCTCCGGTAATCAAAAATACCTTCAACCGCATCTCTTTCATTTCCTGCACTTCTGCCCTCAAACCCTCTCCTGCCAACAAAATTAAAGACAGAATCCCCCTGGTCCTCACATACCACCCCACCAACCTCTGCATCCAGCGTATCATCCTCCACCACTTTCGCCACCTGTAATCCGATCCCACGATCAAAGAGATATTTCCCTGCCCACCCCTCCCTGCCTTTGGTAGGGACTGCTCATTCCGTAACTCCCTAATCTGCTCCACACTCCCCACTAACCCCATCACATCCAGTACCTTTTCCCACAACCGCAGGAAGTCCTACACCTGCCCCTACATCTCCCCCCTCCCCTCCTTTCAAGACCCAAAGCAAACCTTTCATTCTTTTTTTCCTCTTTATTCATTAACGGGATTTAGATGTCGCTGGCTGGGCAGCATTTATTGTCTATTTATTGCCTAATTGCCCTGATGGCAGTTCAGAATCAACCACATTGCTGTGCGTCTGGAGTCACATGTAGGTCAGACCAGGTAAGGATGGCAGTTTCCTCTTTCCAAAGGACAGTAGTGAATGAGGTGGGTTTTTCCTGACGATCGACAATGGATTCATGGTCATCATTAGACTCTTAATTCCAGATATTTTATTTCAAATTCCACCATCTGCTGTGGTGGGACTCGAACCCAGGTCCGTGGAATGTTATCCAGGTCTCTGGATTAACAGTCCAGCAATAATACCACTACACCATTGCCTCCCCTCAGATATCATACAGGGTTCACAGGTACATCCATCACCTCAGTCTACTGTATCTGTTGCTCCTGATGTGGCCTCCTTTACATCAGTGAGACCAAGCGCAGGCTCGGGGACTGTTTCGTGGAGCATCTGCGCTCTGTACGCGATAATCGACAACACCTTCCGGACGCAAACCATTTCAACTTCCCCTCCCACTCCTTGGATGAAATGTCTATCCTGGGCCTCCTCCAGTTCCACAATGAATGGAAGTGCAAGGGCAGCCTGGGAAGGTAAGCTTTTCGATTATAAAAATCTCACCTCACATGACTGCGGCCTTTCAGTTGTTTCAGCAGCGGGAGTCCAGGAGAAAGCACAAGGGCAGCCTGGGAAGGTAAGCTTTTTGATTCTAAAAGTCTTACCTCGCGTGACTGCAGCCTTTCAGTTAATAAATTTGAGAGATACCTAATACCCGAGACACTACATGCGTAGTGTCTCCCACCCTTCCACCTCCTCTAACTTAGTAATAATGACTAAGTGTGGTGACCAGGTAAGCTACTTGCATTTTTTTTTCCCTCATCTCTTTGTTATCTTTCGAGGTGGTCACCTAGACACCAGATCCTCTGGCAGCGGGTTGGAAGGCAAAGCCGGAGTCTGTTTGAGTATATAACGGAGTAAACTTACTGGTGCAGCGAACACTGCGAAAGTAAAAAAAACTAATTCATTTTAAATAATTAACTAAGTAGAGATGGCAGGCCAGCTGATGTGTTGTAGCTGTATGATGTGGGAGCTAGCTGATCCCATTGAGAACGGCAGTGACCACATCTGCAGCAAGTGTTGGCTGCTTGAGGAGCTCCGGCTCAAAACTGATGAGCTGGAATCCGAATTCCAAACACTGCGGCACATCTGGAAGGGGGAGAAATACCTGGATACTGTGTTCCAGGAGGCAGTCACACCTGGTAGATTAACTAATGTTAATTCAATCGGCAGGCAGGGACAGCAGTGTGTGACTGCGAGTGAGGCAGGTAGAGGGACCCTGCAGATAGGAACACAGGAGCCACAGCCCTTGGCATTGTCTCACAAGTATGAGGCACTTGCTCCCTGCATGGATGAGGAACAGGGCTGAAGGAAGGATGAGTCAACTGACCATGGCACCATGGTCCAGAAGACCATTCAAGAGGGGGGAGCAAAAATACAGAATGCAGTTGTAGGGGATTCCATCATCAGGGGGATAGACAGTATCCTTTGCGAGCAGGATAGAGAATCCCGCGTGGTGTGTTGCCTGCCCGGTGCCAGGGTGCGAGACATCTCTGACCAGCTTGAGAGGATACTAGAGAGGGAGGGGGAGGATCCAGTTGTTGTGGTCCACGTAGGTACCGACAACATAGGCAAGACTAGGAAAAAAGACCTGTTTCGGGATTATGAAAAGCTAGGAACAAAATTAAAAAACAGGTCTTCAACGGTTATAATCTCTGGATTGATGCCCGAGCCACGTGCAAATTGGCATAGGGAGGCGAGGATCAGGGAAGTAAACATGTGGCTAAAAGAGTGGTGTGGGAAAGAGGGTTTCCTTTTCATGGGGCACTGGCATCAGTTCTGGGACAGGAGGGATCTATACCGCTGGGATGGACTCCACCTGAAAAGGGCCGGGTCCAGTGTTCTGGCAAAAAGGGTAAATAGGGTGGTCAATAGGGCTTTAAACTAGTAAGTAGGGGTGAAGGGAGAAGTGAGCGTAGAGGGAAAATAACAATTAATGTAAGGCAAAGCAGCAGGTTAGTAGGTGACAAGGAAGCTTCAACTCCATTGAAAATTAGGTAAAAAGTTAAAGGGAGGGAGAACTCAAGAGCTGTTAGTAATGGAGGTAATAGGACCCAAAAATAAGGTGCAAAAACTGGCATAAGGGCACTTTATCTGAATGCTCGGAGCATTCGAAACAAGGTGGATGAGTTGATGGTGCAAATCATGGCAAATGGGTATGATTTAGTGGCATTACAGAGACATGGTTACAGGATGGTCATGACTGGGAGTTAAATATCCAGGGGCATCAAACTGTTCGGAAGGACAGACAGGAAGGTAAGGGAGGTGGTGTTGCTCTGATTTTTAAGGATGATATCAGGCCGGGAGTGAGAGATGATATAGGTTCTACTGAACAAAACGTTGAATCCATTTGGGTGGAAATTAGGAATAGCAGGGAGAAGAAGTCACTGGTGGTCTATAGACCACCAAATAACGACATTGTGGTGGGGCGGGCAATAAACATAGAAATAGATGATGCATGTAAAAATGGTACAGCAATTATCATGGGGGATTTTAATCTACATATTGATTGGTCAAACCAGGTCGGTCATGGCAGCCTTGAGGAGGGGTTCATAGAATGCATCTGCGATAATTTCCTTGAACAATATGTAATGGAACCTACAAGGGAGCAAGCTATCCTAGATCTAGTCCTGTGTAATGAGACAGGAATAATTAATGATCTCACAGTTAGGGATCCTCTCGGAAGGAGTGGTCATAGTACGGTCGAATTTAAAATACAGATGGAGCGTGAGAAGGTTAAATCCAGTACCTATGTCCTGTGCTTAAACAAAGGAGACTATGAAGGAATGAGGGAGGAGTTAGCTAAGGTAGAATGGGAGCAAAAACTTTATGGTGGGTCAATTGAGGAACAGTGAAGGACTTTCAAAACGATTTTTCACAGTGCTCAGCAGAAGTATATTCCAGTGATAAGGAAGAACTGTAGGAAAAGAGAGAGCCAGCCATGGATGTCAAAGGAAATAAAGGAAAGTAACAGATTTGAAAAAAAACACATACAAAAAAGCAAAGTGTAGGGGAAACTAGCAGACTGGGAAATCTTTAAAGGCCAACAGAAAGCCACAAAAAAATTTATAAAGAAAAGAAAGATAGATTATGAGAATAAACTAGCTCAGAATATAACAACAGGCAGCAAAAGTTTCTATAAATATGTAAATTGTAAAAGAGTGGTGAAGGTAAACATTGGTCCTTTGGAGGATGAGAAGGCCAATTTAATAACTGGGAATGAGGAAATAGCCGAGACATTAAACAGTTATTTCGTGTCGGTCTTCACAGTGGAAGACACAAATAACATGCCAAAAACTAATGGCAAGAAGGTTATAGCAGGTGAGGACCTAGAAACGATCATTATCACTAAGGAGGCAGTGCAGAGCAAGCTAATGGGGCTAAAGGTAGACAAGTCTCCTGGCCCTGATGAAATGCATCCCAGGGTACTAAAAGAGGTGATGGGGGAAATAGCAAATGCACCAGTAATTATATACCAAAATTCACTGGACTCTGGGGTGGTTCCCGCAGATTGGAAAACAGCCAATGTGACGCCACTGTTTAAAAAAGGCAGTAGACAAAAAGCAGGCAACTATAGGCCATGATAACAAGCATGGGGCTGGATGAACACAGCAGGTCAA
>JAHRHZ010000043.1:27696313-27712141 GCA_024137785.1 Ginglymostoma cirratum
AAATGCGGGAGACACGGTCGAGGGCATTCTCGACCACTGTGGGGGGGAAGTTGCGGTCCTTGAAGAATGAGGACATTTGAGATGTGCGGGATTGGAATGTCTCATCCTGGGAGCAGATGCGGCAGAGGCGAAGGAATTGGGAACAGGGGATGGCATTTTTGCAGGAGGGTGGGTGGGAGGAGGTGTATTCCAGGTAGCTGTGGGAGTCAGTGGGCTTGAAATGGACATCTGTCTCTAGGTGGTTGCCCGAGATGGAGACAGAGAGGTCCAGGAAGGAGAGAGAAGTGTTGGAGATTGTCCAGGTGAACTTGGACTATAGGCCAGTTAGCTTAACTTCGGTAGTGGGGAAAATGCTTGAATCTATCATTAAGGAAGAAATAGCAAGACAGCTGGATATAAATTGTCCCATTGGGAATACCCAGCATGGGTTCATGAAGGGTAGGTCATGTTTAACTAATTTGTTGGAATTCTTTGAGGACATTACTTGCATGGTGGACAATGGGGAACCTGTGGATGTGGTGTATCTGGATTTCCAGAAGGCATTTGACAAAGTGCCACACCAAAGGCTACTACATAAGATAAAGTTGCACAGTATTACAGGTAATGTATTGGCATGGATAGAGGATTGGTTGACCAATAGAAAGCAAAGAGTAGGGGTAAATGGGTGTTTTTCTGGTTGGCGGTCAGTGGCTAGTGGTGTGCCTCAGGGATCAGTGTTGGGGCCGCAATTGTTTACAATTTACATCGATGATTTGGAGTTGGGGACTAAGTGTGGTGTGTCAAAATTTGCAGAGGACACTAAGGTGAGTGGTAGAGCAAAGTGTGCAGAAGATACTGAAAGTCTGCAGAGGGATATAGATAGTCTAAGTGAATGGGCAAAGGTCTGGCAGATGGAGTACAATGTTGATAAGTGTGAGGTCATCCATTTTGGTCGGAATAACAGCAAAATGGACTATGTTTTAAATGGTAAAAAATTGCAGCACGCTGCTGTGCAGAGGGACTTGGGTGTCCTTGTGCATGAATCGCTAAAAGTAGGATTGCAGGTGCAGCAGGTGATTAAAAAGGCAAATGGAATTTTGTCTGCCATTGCTCGAGGGATGGAGTTTAAAAACAGGGAGGCTGTGCTGCAGCTGTATAGCATCCTGGTGAGGCCACACCTGGAGTACTGTGTGCAGTTTTGGTCTCCTTACTCGAGATGGGATATACTAGCACTGGAGGGGGTGCAGAGGAGATTCACTCGGTTGATTCCAGAGTTGAGAGGGTTGGATTATGAGGAGAGACTGAGTAGACTGGGCTTATACTCATTGGAATTCAGAAGAATGAGGGGAGATCTTATAGAAACACATAAGATTATGAAGGGAATAGATAAAGTGGAGGCAGGGAGGTTGTTTCACCAAGCAGGTAAAACTAGGACTAGAGGGCGTCACCTCACAATTAAGGGAAACAGATGTCGGACTGAGATCAGGAGGAACTTCTTCACCCAAAGGGTTGTGAATCTGTGGAATTCCCTGCCCAGTGAAGTGGTTGAAGCTACCTCACTGAATGTTTTTAAGGCAAGGCTAGATAAATTTTTGAACAGTAAAGGAATTAAGGGTTATGGTGAGTGGGCGCGTAAGTGGAGCTGAATCTCAAAGATCAGCCATGATCTTATTAAATGGCGGGGCAAGCTCGAGGGGCCAGATGGCCTACTTCTGCTCCTAGTTCTTATGTTTTTATGTTCTTATGACGCCACAGGCAAACCGGAGGAACAACACCTCATATTCTGTCTCGGGAGCTTACAGCCAAATGGCCTTAACATAGAATTCACCAATTTTAAAATCTCCCCACCCCCGGCCTCATCCCACATCCAAACGTCCCTTTCATCCCCGCCTCCATGACCTGATACTACCTGTCCATCTTCTCTCCCATCTATCCGCCCCACCCTTCCCACTGACCAATCCCCACTACTCCTACCTGCACTCACCTATCACCATCCTACCCACCTTCCCCAGCCCCACCCCTCTTCCCTCTATTTATTTTCCAGCTCCCTTCCTCCTCCCCCATTTCTGAAGAAGGACCCAACCTGAAACGTAGACTTGTCCACTCCTCTTGATGCTGCCTGGCCTGCTGTGTTCCTCCAGCTCCACACTGTGTTGTCTCTGACTCCAGCACCTGCAGTTCTTGCTGTCTCAAACTGTTTAACCTACTGTCTTTACTGGATATCAGGCCCATTGCTCCACCTCGTACCTAGAACCCTGGAAGACAACATTTTTTGTTTGTGCTTGATGTTAATTTTCCTGGATCCTCCTCCCAGGGGGTGAGAGAAACAGACTGAAGCGTATAAATTACGTGCAAATGAAAAGAAGAGTAATGTTTTGTTTCATGTGCTCTCAGAAAGTAGTAATTTTGCTGAGATAACAAGCTGTAGAGCTGGATGAACACAGCAGGCCAAGCAGCATCATAGGAACAGGAAAGCTTGACGTTTCGGGCCTAGACCCTTTATCAGAAATGGCGGAGGGGAAGGGGGTTCTGAAATAAATAGGGAGAGAGGGGGAGGCGGATAGAAGATGGATAGAGGAGAAGATAGGTGGAGAGGAGACAGACAAGTCAAAGAGGCGGGGATGGAGCCAGTAATTTTGCTGAAGCTGCATTCATTGCTCTTTCTAATTGCTCTAAGAGGGGAACCTTGAGGCGAAGGTTTAACTCTGATGTTGCTGTTCTTGTCCTTCCTGATGGCAGTGCTCATGAATCCAGGATGTTTTCATTAAATAGGTTCACTGAAATGCCGCATTACGTCCTTAGATGGTACACCTCAGATATGTGAGTATTTAGTTAGAACTTTACTCAGGCGGCAATTTTCTAATTGAAAAATGTTGAGCCAATCAAGGTAAATTTTGCCCAAACAATTTCGTCCCATCAAGCTTGGGCCCCAAGGCTTTTACTACAATCAGTGGTAACTGAACCAGTTGCTTCTCGTAAGAGACCAGAACTGAAGTTGTACCCTTAATCTGTCAAGGCTCCCTGTATAGATCTCAGCCTAGCCAAGGTCATGTGCAAACTTAAGATTTAGGACCTCTCTTATAGTCAAAAGGGAACGGTGAATTAAAATATTGTCATTTTTATCCTCAAACCAGTCCAGTTTACGGAATGGGCAGCACTGGCCACACCGATTGTGAAGCCCGACTGGTCGATTTACTTTTGTGGGGATTTTAAACAAACGGTAAACCACGTCGCAATAAATACCCAATCTTTTGCATAGAGGATTTACATGCAAAGCTAGTAGGGGGCTGTCCTTCACAAGGCTGGACATGAGCCATGTGTACTTGCAATTACGGCTAGATCAGGATTCCCAGAATTATGCTACATTTAATACCCATAAGGGTTTGTACCAACAAACAAGACTGGCATTTGGGGTATCATCAACCTCTGCAATTTTTCAGCAGATGATGGAGAACATTTTACAGGGTCTATCCCACGTTGTCATTTATCCAGATAATGTGCTAATAATAAGGAAGTCCAATAAGTAACACTCAGAACTTGGACATAGTTCTTAAATGTTTCTCCCAGGCGGGCATATGCCTTAGAAGGGGAAAAGGTGTTCCTGGTATCCAAGTGACTTACTTGGGCTAGAGCCTGCAAGACTGGGTTACACCCATTGGAAATAGTGAGGGCAAACAAAGGTGCCCAGCTCCCACGTCCATACCAGAGCTTAGGACTTTCCTTAGGCTGGTGAACTATTATGGTAAGTTCATATATAATCTGGCCTCCATCCCGGCACCTTTGTATCAACTCTTAAAAAAGAGTCAGCCTTGGAAATGATCACGTAGCCAAGACGCAGCTTTGAGGGAAGTGGAAAAAACAGTTATCATCCTCGAAGGTGTTGGTACACTATGATACCAAGAGACATCTGGTATTGACATGTGATGCGTCTCCATATGGCATTGGGGTAGTATTAGCTTATAGATGGCCCAATGGAGAGGAACGCCCAATAGCCTATGTGTACAGGATTTTGGTTAACACAGAGCATAAATACGCTCAGATAGGAAAGGAAAGTTTGGAGCTCACGTTTGAAGTCAATACCTTTACAGATGTAAATTTGTAATGATAACAGACCCCAAACCCCTGTCTGGTCTACTTAGAGGACAAAGCATTGGCCACCCATAACTTCAGGCCAAATTCAGCAATGGGCTCTAATACTAAGTACACAGATTTATAGGTTGGAACACCGACCGGGAGGCTAAGTAACAAATGCGAATGCATTGAGCCACCTCCCGCTGGTGGATAGACCACCGTTGGTACTGCCAGTAGAAGAGTCCATTCTGGTTTGAAACTTTCTGGACACACTTCCAGTCAGCTGACAATATCAGACGTCGGACATGGAAAGATCCGGTCCTGGCGAAATTGAAACAACTGGTGGTGAGGGGGAAACCAAAGGGCCATCACATCAAGAATCAAAACCTTGTTGGACCTGAAGAGACCAGATCACTGTAGAAAATGGCATATTATGGGGAGAAAGAGTGATTATCCTGAGAAAAGCTTACAGCCAGATACTGGCTGAACTCCACCAAGGTCATCCAGAGGTTTCCAAAATTAAAATGTTGATGAGAAGTTGTGTCTGGTGTCCAAGATTGTGTGCAGGCACAGCTGTGTTGGTGGGGCCCAGAGTGCCAACAAGGACAAAAATTATCACTATTAGCTCCCCCACATTTGTGGGAATGGCCAGGTAAACTCTGGTCTTGGTTACGCATTGACTATGTAGGTCCTTTCATGGGTTCAGTGTTCTCATTGTGGATGCTCATTCAAAGTGGCTGAACATGCATAGAGTTCATTAATCAAACATGGGGATAATAGAAAAACTCTGTGCATCTTTTGCAATACAAGGACTCCTGTAAGTGTTGGTCATAGATAATGGGGCATCGTTTACCAGCAGGGAATTTGAATATTTCCTAAAGTTGAATGGTATTCAACATACAATGACAGCTCCACAGCATCCGCCATCCAATGGTCTGGCAGAAACAGCAGTCCAAACTTTGAAGGCAGGCTTAAAGAAACTGCCTACAGCTTCACTAAATACCAAACTGTTCTCGTTCCTATTTGATTATCAGACCACCCCTCACGCAACTGCAGGGATAGCTCTGGCAGAGCTACTAATGGGGGGAACACTCCTCACCAGGTTAAGTCTGATCTTCCTGGACCTGAGAGGGAGGGTGAAACGGCATCAGGAACGCCAATGCTGGGCACAAAGCTCTGCTAAGCAAGAGAGACAGCTTATTTCAGGGGATGACGTTTGTCACTGGACCCGCGGGAATGGCCCTGCATGGGAATGAGACATGGTTGACGTGAGGTCAGGTCCAGTGACATAGGTATGATGGTCCTGAACCAGCACATGGACAATACAAAAGCTGCAAACTCTCAAACGATGTGGGAGAAAAACGTGCCTGACACCTGGATAGCCTTTCCGACTGTTACGGAACCCGTGGGTTCTCCCTCTCCGTCAAGTGTTGAAGATACCTCGGAATTGGAGATGGACGCAACAGATGTTGCTGTCTCGATGCCTTTGACACCTGAAGAAGAGATTAATTTCTTCCAAGGTGCTCTGGCCACTAGTGGCAAGCTACTATGTGTTACACACCACCTGTATCAGAGGCAGCGTCAGAAGAACCTGACTCTGTGCTAAAAAGCTACAGGAAGAGCTACAAAAAAATACTGGCCTCTGCCCTCAGACTTGGAGGTGGAGGGATGTAAAGATTGTAATGAGGTCAGCCAGGTGGACCTCATAGAGTATGAGTTCCCTAATTGGGGCTGTTAACCTGGTCCAATCAGAGAGCCCTTGCTGACAGATGTAAACAGGAGTGTCAGTCATCTGATTCACTCAGAGCTGACCCTGAAGAAGATGGATCAATGTCAAGGGCTTTCTACATGTTAATTAAAGACTGACTTGGTGATATGATACAGGCCTATGTGAAGTTATTTCAGGTGACTCGTAAACTGACAACATGTGCTGCAGTTATGATTAAATGAGACATTTGTAAACCTGGCAGCCTCTGACTTTAACCAATCAGATGTATAGGACGATCAATTATAAACCAGTGCTTGTTTGAAAAGTGAGACAGTCACCAAATTCTTCTCAGCTCAAGGCAAGCCTCTCAAGTTTGATGCTGATGCACAATGGCACAGAATGGAGGCCACTTAGCTGCTGTTTCCTTTGAGGTCATCAGCCCACAATTTTGCCCCAATGTGCATCGCTGTAGGCCTGCCAGCATCACAACCTCCTAATCTTGACTTGATGTGAGCTCTGATTCCAATCGGTCTTTTACTGATAACCACAAATTTTTAGCAGTTCCCAGTCAACCACTGGGTTCAGCTGAGGAGACCGCCCCTCACGCCTTTGAGGAATAGCAACAACAGCCTACATTTGTGTAGCACCTTTGACATAAATGTTTCAATGCACTGATAAGAGTTTAATCAGCTTAATTTCCTCAAAATTTTTTAAATTTTGGTAATTTAAGACTAACTAAAAAAGAAATTAGGATAGGAGTGAGACTTAAGCAGCACTGCAGAATCATACATACAGGAGAGGGCCTTTGGTCAACTGAGTCTGCATTGACAAAAAAACTACTCTAAGTTTACATGAGTCCCATTTTCCAGAACTTGACCCATTGTTGTGGCATTTCAAGTGTTTATCCAAGTACTTTTTAAGAGGTTTTCCCATTCAACTACACTCTTAGACAGTGCATTCCAGATTCCCACCATCCGGATGCATCCCAGAACTGCATAGAGTCACGAACACAGCCCAGTCATAGATCATAGAATCCCTACAGTGTGGAAACAGGCCCTTCGGCCCCACAAGTCCACACTGACTCTCAGAGCATCCCACTCAGACCCCTCCCCCTATAGTTTAGCATGGCCAATCCACCTAGCCTGCACATCTTTGAACTGTGGGAGGAAACTGGAGCATCTGGAGGAAACCCATGCAGACACGGGGAGAATGTGCAAACTCCACACAGACAGTTGCCCAAGGGTGGATTTGAACCCAGGTCACTGGCGCTGTGAGGCAACAGTGTTAACCACTGAGCCACCGTACTGCCCATCATGCAAACCAGCCTTCCGTCCATTGACTTCATCTATACTTCCCACTGCCTTGGGAAAGAAACCAACATAATCAAAGACCCCCTCCTCCCATCCCGGTTATACTCTCTTCCACCTTCTTATGTTGGGTAGAAGACATAAAAATTAGCATACATGTAAGAATACATTTAAAAACAGCTTCTTCCCTGCTGAGTGAAAAATGTTTTCCTCAAATCCACTCTAAACCTCCTGCCTTTCATTTTAAAAGTGTGCCCCCCTGTTCTTGAAACTTCAGCTAAAGGGAATAGCTGCTTTCTATCCACCCTGTCCATGCCCCTCAATCTTATACTACTCAATCAGGTTCCCTCTCGGCTTTCTCTGCTCTCAAAACAAAATACTGAGCTCATCCAGCCTCTTTTCATAGCTAAACTACTCAGGTAACATCCTGGTGAATCTCTTTTGCACCCTTCCATTGTGATCACATCCTTCTTATCGTGTGGTGACCAGAATTGCACACAGCACTGCGGCTGTGGTCTAACCAAAATCCTCAACAGCTCCAACAAAACCTTCCTGTCCTTATAATCCATGCCATGGCTGACAAAGGCAGGTGTCCATATGACTTGACTACCCTATAAACCCGTCCTGCCACCTTCAGGGATTTGTGGACAAACACTCCAAGTTCCCTCTGTTCCTTTCAGGTTCTGGTGTCCTGCCTTTCATTTGACTACTCCTTCGTCTTTTTCCTACTTCCAAAGTGCATTTACCAGTGGTAAATCCTCTTGCCACTGATCTGCCCATGTGACTTGTCTGTCCATATCCTCCTGTGACCCAAGTCCTCCTTCTTCACTGTCAACTACCCATGTGTCATCCTTCCTAGGAACTTATCATGCACCCACATTTTCTTCTATACCGTTTATACATATTAGGAACAATAGCACTGATTCCTATGGTAAGTCACTGGACACCAGCCTCTAGTCTCACAAACTGTTGTAGGGTGGATTTCAAACAACAACATGACAGAATACAGGAAAGAGATTGAATGCTTAGCAGCATGGTGTAAAGGCAACACTCTCTCCAAGGTCAGCAAAATGAAGGAGGTGGTCATTGACTTCAGGAAGCAGAGTGGAGGGCACGGCCCTGTCCGTATCAATGGTGCTGAGGTGGAGATGGTTGAGAGCATCAAGTTCCTATGAATGATGATCACCAACAATCTAACCTGGTCCACACATGTCAACACAATGGGCAAGAAAGCACAACAATGTCTTTACTTCTTCAGGAGGCTAAAGAAATTCAGCATGTCCACAAGGAGTCTTACCAATTTTTATAGATGTACCATAGAAAGCATCCTATCTGGATGCATCCCAGAAACAGCAGAGAGTCATGAACCATCCCAGTCGATCATGCAAGCCAGCCTTCCATCCATCTATACTTTCCACTGCCTTGGGAAAGCAACCAACATAATCAAAGACCCCCTCAGAAGACATAAAAGTTAGCATACACATATGAAGCGATTCAAGAACAGTTTCTTCTCTGCTGTTATTAGACTTCTGAATAGACTTCTCAAATTTTAAATTTAATCTTGATTTTGTTCTCTGTGCACCTTCTCTGCAGCCACACCATTGTATTATTTGCTCTGTTCTATTATGCTAACTCACTTCGTATGGTATGATCTGCCAGTAATGCACACAAAACAAAACTTGTCACTGTACTGAAGTTCATGTGACAATAATAAATCAAATCAAATCAAACAGCCTTCTCCACCACACTTTGTCTCCTAGCACAAAGCTAATTTTGGATTGAACTTGCCAAGTTACCTTGGATCCCATGTGTTTTTACCTTCTTTAACAGTCTCCCATTTGGGACCTTGTTAAAGACTTTTCTAAAATCCATACAAACTGCATCAACTGCATTACCCTAACCCATACACTTGGACAGCTCCTCAAAAAATTAATCAAATTTGTTAGGCATGACCTCCCTCTTAAAAAGCCATGTTGGCAATCCCTGATCAAGCCTTGCCTGTACAGTCTGGAAGCAGGCCATTCAGGCCATCAAGTCCACAATGATCCTCCAAACTGCATTCCACCCAGATCCATCCCCAGGCTATTCCAAGTAGCCTGCACAACCCTGGACACTATGGGCAATTTAGCATGACCAGTCCACCTAACGTGCACATCTTTGGCTAGTGGGAGGAAACCCATGCAGTCACGGGGAGAATGTGCAAACTCTGCACAGACAGTCACCAGAGTCCCTGGTGCTGCGAGACAGCAGCGCAAACCACTGAGCCACTATGCCCCTCTAAGTGAAGACCAATCCTTTCCTTCAGAATTTTCTCTGATAGTTTCCCTAGCATCATGAAGGAGGATGAGAGAGAGAAAGAGAGATGCTAAGGGAGAGGTTTAGGGAGAAATCTCCACAGTTGAGACCCTCAGCAGCTGAATGCAGGACTGGCACAGATAGTGTGGAAGAAGTTAGGTTTCCTTAAAATAAAACAGATCAGTAGAACAGAACATTCTAGGAGGGCTATAAGGTTGGAACAGGTGACGGAGGTAGAGACGATGAGGTCATGGATGGATTTGAACACAAGATTTATCATTTTAAGTTTGATTTATTGGTAAAACAAGGGCTAATGTAGGTCAGCAAACATAGGGTGATGGATGAAGGCCTTGGTGGAAAGTGGTGATACAGATGGCAGAGTTTTGAGTGGAGGTTTATGGAGAATGGAAGTTGGGAGAACATTGGAACAGATGAACATGGGAAGGAACAAAGCATGTGTAAGGGTTTCAGTTAAAACGTGGACAAGAGATGATTATTATACAGGTGGAACCAACTGGTCTTGATACTGAAACAGTGGTTTCAGAAGCTCAGATCAACTTCAAATAAGATGTTGAGGTTAGAAACAGTCTGGATCAGCTTAATCTAGAATGAAAGCCAAGAGATCCTGCCCTGAGCAGGGAGATAGAGGCACAGTTAAACATCTCAGTTCAAAGATGGCACCTCTATCAATACCGCACCCACTCAATTACCAAGACCCATTTCCTTACTTTTGTTTGTACAGATCCGGTCGTCTCTGAGTTTTTTGACAATGCATTGAAACCCTGCCCACTCTTTTGTCTCTATCTTTTATTTTTTATTTCACAAACGATGCCTTATGTGGTCTGTCAGGTTCGCATGTACAGTCACTTTAACACAGTAACTGGACAGCAGAGATTTGTGTATCTGTCACTGTGAGTTAACAGGTTGTATCATTTTGATTTAAGCCTGCAGTCCCTGCAGTGCTAAGCTTTAACCGGTACAATATATTCACAGTTATGCTTACCGGTTCTTGAAATCTGACAGCCATTTTGCAATTATCTTCTCATATTTCCTGACTCGGTTTCTCTCTGTCCTCCTGATTGTGTTTCACAATATCTGGGTAACTCATTTGCCACTCCTGTGTTCGAAGAGGGTGGAGATTGTGCTTGAGGTGTATACAATAGTTCCGGGTTAAAGAATGCGCAGCAAATTCCACGCTGGTAAATTACACCTGCACCTTTAACCACAAAGCAGTGAAACCTGCTGAGCTGAAAGCCCACAGCCTACCTCTGCCCCCGCCCAGTGATGACACAGCAACAGCACAACCTCAGGTAAACACAGCTATTGTTTTGGGTTTCGAAATTTGAGGCCTATTATACATCCTGCACCAGGGCCCTCAATTTAGTCAATTTTAGCCCTCAATTTTATTCCAAAATTACAGACATAAATGCAGAAACACAGTCACACCAATTATCCAAGCATCTGGAAAGTTTCCTAGCCCAGAGGAATTATAAAGGCCATCAAACATTAACTGGTTGGTATGAGGGAGGTGCCCCTTGCATACCAAGTTTGATACAGACATGCCATAATTCTCTGTACACACAGACTAAGGTTACTAAACTGTTTCATTTCCATTCTACTGGCTTCAGTTCTCAATGCTGGATTTACTCGTTTAAAATCTAGGATAGCTTCACGTAACAGGCCAGCAGGTGTATGCATCCATTTAAACACAGGTCTGCTGCTGAAAAGGGCTCCTACCTAGTCATGGTAGTGTCCATACCTTTGAACCAGGAGGCCCAGGTTTGGGTCCCACTTGTTCCAGAGATGTACAACAACATCTTTGTACAGGTTGACCAGAAAATATTTCTGTTGCTGAAATTCTAATTGACACCTTTACCTCCGGAAGTAACTATTCTGATGCATTTCAGTTAGCCTCCCTTTTCCACCCAAAGTCATCCAAAACTCTGCTGTGCCCACAGTGTGCAACAGCCTTATTCACCCATTACCCCTATGCCTGCCAATGAATGTTGGCTTCTGGTTAAGTCATGCTGTTTTCTTGTTTTCAAATCTTTCTCATTCTTGTTTTCAAATCTTTCCATGATGTAGATCCTCCACATATCCTCCCTCCTGCAACCAATGTGTGCCCTAAGTTATATGGCAACTGGGTCGATAAGCTTAGTCAGCTGGAAAGCTGGTTTGTGATGTAGAGTAACACCAACAGTGTGGGTTCAATTCCTGCACTGGCTGAGTTTACCATAAAGGGCCTTCCTTCTTAACCTCTCCCCTTGCGTGAGGTGTCATGACCTCAGGTTAAACCATCACCAGTTGGCTCTCTCTTAACGGACAGCGGCCCTCTGGGACTATCGTGAATTTTGTGTGATGCAGCCTAAAGCTGGTGAAAGAAAAAGTGAGGAGCAAGAATCTGCATTTACGTAGGAATGCAGGAAGAGGAGAAAACTATTTACCTCCTCCGTACTGAATTTGATCTACCAATCAATGAGATCATGGTTGATCCATGACATAACTCTCTATATGCATCTTCGTCCTATAATAGTTTGGATAACGAAAGTCTTCTAAATCTCAGATTTAAAATGAACAATGACCTAATGTTAGTTGCTACTTATGGAAGAACATTTCAAATTTCTACCACTCTTTCTGTGTAATGATTCCTAATTCCACTCCTAAAATATGTGGCTCTAATTTTAGAGATAGTAGGAACTGCAGATGCTGGAGAATCTGAGATAACAAGGTATACAGCTGAATGAACACAGCAGGCCAAGCAGCATCAGAGGAGCAGGGAGGCTAACCTTTCGGGCCTAGACCCTTCTTCAGAAATGGGGGAGGGGAAGGAGGTTCTGAAATAAATAGGGAGAGAGGGGGAGGGGGATAGAAGATGGATAGAGGAGAAGATAGGTGGACAGGAGACAGATGGAGCCAGTAAAAGTGAGTGTAGGTGGGGAGGTAGGGAGGAGATAGGTCAGTCCAGGGAGGATGGACAGGTCAAGGGGGCGGGATGAGGTTGGTAGGTATGAGATGGGGGTGGGGCTTGAGGTGGGAAGAGGGGATAGGTGGGAGGAAGGACAGGTTAGGGAGGCGGGGTCCTACCCACTAACCCATACCCATCTCCTACCTACTAACACATCAAGCCCCAACCCCATCTCCGACCTACTAACACCTCAAGCCCCACCCCCATTTCCTACCTACTAACACCTCAAGCCCCACCCCCATCTCCTATCTACTAACACCTCAAGCCCCACCCCCATCTCCTACCTACTAACTCCCAAAACCAGCCCAGCTCGTCCCCGCCTCCCTAACCTGTCCTTCCTCCCACCTATCCTTCCCACAGTGCAATGCCCAGAGTTAAACATTAGGCTCCAGGTGTGGTCTAATACAGCTTTGTAAACTGCAGCATTACTTCTAAATCCTTGAATTCTTGTCCTTCAAATATAAAAGCAAGTATTCCATTAGCCATTTTCGCCATTATCGTTGCCTGACCACTTTAATTGCTTGAATGCCCATAGAAACATATGAATTAAGAGTAGGAGAAGGGCCATTTGACTCCTCAAGTTTGCTCCACCATTTGATAAAATCATGGCTGATCTGATTGTTGCTCAACTCCACTTTCTGTCTTCAATGTAACCATTGAATTTCTTGTTTATTAAGAATTTCTCCAACTCGGCCTGGGCATATTCAATAAAAATAATCGATAACCCTACTTTCCCTGCCATGTGGGGAACAGAATTCCAAAGATGAACAATCCTCTAAGAAAACATTTCTCCTTATCTCCATCTTAAATGAAGTCTCCCAGTGACCTGAATATATACACAAGCAAAATGATCTACAGGACCATAAGATATAGGAGCAGAATTAGGCCATTTGGTCCATCGAGTCTGCTCCACCATTCAATCATGGTTGATATATTTCTTAACCCTATTCTCCTGCCCTCTCCTCACAACCAGTCAGCCAACCCTCTATCCATGCCAGTACCTTGCCCTGAACATCATGGGCTCATCATATTTAGCAGCCTTCTGCATAACACCTTGTCAAATGCCTTCTACAAATCCAAATAGATCACATTCATTGGCTCTCCTTTGTCAAACTTGCTCATTACCTCAAAGAATTCTAGCAGATTTATCAGGCATGACCTCTCCTTGTTGAAGCCATGCTGACTCAGCCCTATTTTACCATGCACTTCCAAGTAGTCCACAATCTCATTCTTGACAATGGACTCTTAAAATCTGACCAACGACAGAGGTCAGGTTAACCAGCCTATAGTTTCCTACCTTCTGCCTTCCTACCTTCTTAAACAGGGGTGTTACATTAACCATTCTTCAGTCATAGAGTCATGGAGTCATACAGCACAGAAGCCGACCCTTCGGTCCAACTTGTCTGTACTGACCATACATCCCAAACTGACCTACTCCCATCTGCCAGTTTTTGGCCCATCTTCCTGTAGACCCTTTCAATTCATATACCCATCTAGATGCCTTTTAAATATTGTAACTGTACCTGACACCACCAGATCCTCTGGCAGCTTGTTCCATACATGCACCAAACTCTGTGTGAAAAAGATACCAATGTGGATTTCACAAGCTTCAAAATCTACCCTCCCCCAACCGCATCCCAAAACCAGCCCAGCTCATCTCCACCTCCCTAACCTGTTTTTCCTCTCACCCATCCCTTCCTCCCACCTCAAGCCCCACCCCCATCTCCTATCTACTAACATCATCCCGCCGCCTTCACCTGTCCGTCCTCTCTGGACTGACCTATCTCCTCCCTACCCCCCCACCTACACTCACCTTTACTGGCTCCATCTGTCTCCTGTCCACCTATCTTCTCCTCTATCCATCCTCTATCCGCCTCCCCCTCTCTCCCTATTTATTTCAGAACCCTCTTCCCCTCCCCCATTTCTGATGAAGGGTCTAGGCCCGAAAATTCAAGTTTTCCTGCTCCTATGATGCTGCTTGGCCTGCTGTGTTCATCCAGCCCCATGCCTTGTTATCTCAGATTCTCCAGCATCTGCAGTACCTTTTATCTCTTAAACCTACGCCATCTAGTTTTGGTCACGCACCCCACCCCCCACACCCCACCCTAGGTAAAAGACCTTGGCTATTCACCCTTTTCATGACCTCTATAAGGTCACCCCTCAGCGTCAAGTTCTAGGGATAAAAACCCCAACCTGTTCAGTCTCTCTATAACTCAAATCCTCCAGTCCTGCCAACATCCTTATAAATCTTTTCTGCACCTTCTCAAGTTTAACAACATCCCTCCTAGAGAAGGGTAGCCAGTATTATACGCAGTATTCTAAAAAGGGCCTCACCGATGTCCTTTACAGCCACAACATGGCGTCCCAACTCGTATACTCAATGTTCTGACCAATGAAGGCAAGCGTGCCAAATGCCTTCTTCACCACCCTCTTGACCTGTGACTTCACTTTCAAGGAACTATGCACTTGCCCTCTTAGGCCTTATTGTTTAGCAATACTCCCCAAGGCCCTACCATTAACTGTATAAGTCATGTCCTGGTTTGCCTTTCCAAAATGCAGCCTTCCCTGACTCCAGAGATTCCTGAAGGCCTCCGGGTGACTGACTACTTCTGTTCAGTCTGAGTCTCTTAGAGTAAGTTGATTTTTGATGACAGGTCATAAGGAGTCAAATTCCAGAAAGGACCACAAGCATTTCTCTCCATAAGAGTGAGACAACTGGTTATCTACAGCTTGAGGGTAACCGTTCTGTAATCGTGGAGTAAGGTGAGGAGGCAGGAATTTGATGCACTCAGGCAGTATAAAACATGTAATACTGCTCAGCCACTTGTTAAAACAGTTTTCCTGAATGTTTGATTCCATCTACATTGATAGAAACAGAAATAAGAACAGATATTTCCTGATTTTCTCTACCATTTAAACTCAGCTCCTTCATATTCTTCTGCTTATAGTAACTCAGCACATCTTGTCATTTTGGACAGTATTATTGAGTTGCCCATATCAACAACATACAGACTGTAGAGATTCAAGAAGATGCTAACTATCACCTTCTTAGGGGCAATTAGGGATGAACAATAGAGGCTGACCTAGTTGCCAATGCCCTCATCCCCTGAAGGAATTGAGAGAAATCTCATGGAACCAAAAGCAAAATACTCCACACATCGTAAATTTTAAATAAGAACAGAAAATGCTGTAAATGCTCAGTACGGCTAATGGCAGCTGCAGAGAGACAAATGCAACAGTTAGGTTATTCAAAGGGCGACACGGTCAAGATCTGGTGAGCTCAGGACTCAATGTAGGCGAGCTTTGAAAATCATGGTCCCAAAGGTCATTTCAGGATCCGAATGACTCCGGACAGTTTCAAATTAATAATTCTTTAAGCTCCTTCAGGAGAATGTTAAGGAGCCTGGCTGTCCCTGAATGTAGTTTTCAATTCTTTACCTGACAATCCTGAACCATAGATAACAAGGTGTGGAGCTGGATGAACACAGCAGGCCAAGCAGCAT
>JAHRHZ010000043.1:27717141-27767563 GCA_024137785.1 Ginglymostoma cirratum
AATGTGGATTTCACAAGCTTCAAAATCTCCCCTCCCCCACCCGCATCCCAAAACCAGCCCAGCTCATCTCCACCTCCCTAACCTGTTTTTCCTCTCACCCCAAGCCACACCCCCATCTCCTATCTACTAACATCATCCCGCCCCCTGGACCTGTCCGTCCTCCCTGGACTGACCTATCTCCTCCCTACCCCCCTACCTATACTCACCTTTACTGGCTCCATCCCCGCCTCTTCGACTTGTCTGCCTCCTCTCCACCTATCCTCTCCTCTATCCATCCTCTATCCGCCTCACCCTCTCTCCCTATTTATTTCAGAACCCTCTTCCCCTCCCCCATTTCTGATGAAGGGTTTAGGCCCGAAAGGTCAAGTTTTCCTGCTCCTATGATGCTGCTTGACCTGCTGTGTTCATCCAGCCCCATGCTTGTTATCACAGAATCCTTACAGTGTGGAGGCAGGCCATTCAGCCTATTGAGTGCACACCGACTCTCAGAAGAGCAGGCCACCCAGAGCCACCCCCCTACCCTATCCCTGCATTTCCCATCCTAGATACTATGGACAATTTAGTATAGCCTATCCACCTAACCTACACATCTCTGGACTGTGGGAGGAAACATCCAGAGGCAACCCATACAGACACAGGGAGTATGTGCAAACTCCACACAGTCACCTGAGGCTGGAATCAAACATGGGTTCCTGGTGCTGTAAGGCAGCAGTGCTAACCACTGAGCCACTGTCTTTTCCCACAGTTTTAAAACATAACTATTTAAAGTGTAAAATAACACAGCTCCCTGCACTTACCAACTCAATTAGTGAAACAACACTCATTAGCAAACAGTGTTTCATTCAGTGCCTGAATTTAAAACAGTAAAATACTTGAATAATGCTAATCTTCTTTTAAAAATTCAGAGTTTTCAGATAGCTGTGACACTGAGTTTCTAGGCAGCATTGTCAAGCAGAAACCTTTGAGCAGTCAGACTTGTTCAGCAGGAACAACAGCATAGCTAAGTGGTTGGTAATTTTGGAGAATGACTCTTACGCCATTAGCTCTCACTTGCTGGTTTTGTTGCCACCATTATGCTTGCGCAGTCTTATAGACCAGAAATTACTATCAGCTGAACCTTCAACCTTGTTCACAGACTTGGACAGCTATTGCAGACAATCAGTTTAGCCATGCACTCCCAGATCAGAACAGCCTCATCCAGCACTACAAGTCCTGCTCACATCTGGCGAAACATCTCTATTCCAGAATTGTGCCACAATGCAAAGATAATTCGCAGTTTCTTTCCTTCCTACTGCAAAAAGCCTTTAAAAAAATTCTTTTATGTCTCCTCCAGAGCAAGAAATTTGTTCTTTGTCACTAATATTGAGACCATCCACTTAGTTACCACTGCTTTGAACTTCCTTCAACTAGGTCACCAGGCTTAATAACCACTAATGTGCGTCTCTGCCTTAACCTTGAAGTTGCTTATCTTTCCTCATGGCTTCTCCAAGCTCACTTTGTCTTTGAGATCCATCTGTTTTTGCCTTTGACAGTATTCAGATTTAATCCTTGACCACCCGACTTCATTTCCTGGTCCCCATGCTACTTCATTTTGCTCATGGTTTTCTCTCATGTGCTTTCCCCAATCTCTTCAAATTTACCGTCAGCAGTCCACTCCCTCCCTCACCCCCGCCCCCCACAAAGGTCTGACCCATGACTGTGTCCTTATAAATGATCAGAAAGAGAAACAGAAGTTGCTGGAAAAGCTCAGCAGGTCTGGCAGTGTCTATGAAGAGGAGTCAAGAGTTAACGTTTTGGGTACCATGACCCTTCCTCACAACTGTTCTAAGGAAGGGTCACCAGACCCGAAACATTAACCCTGATTTCTCTTCACAGATGCTGCCAGACCTGCTATGCTTTTGCAGCAACTTCTGTTTTTCTTTCTGATTTACAGCATCCGCAGTTCTTTCGGTTTTTGTAAATTATCATCCCATCTCCTCTCCCTCTCTCCTGCCAAGTCCTTGAATGTGCTGCTGTATGCCAAATCTGTGCTCACTTTCTCTGGAACTCTAATGAAACACTCTAATCACGTTTCCACCCACGTTATCAATAAAAATGACAGTTATGAAAGTCTTAACTGACATCCTATGTGATTGTAACATTGGTAAACCATCTCACCTTCAGCGTTCTCCTTTTATTTTTCAACTACATACCTTCCCTTAGTGACTTTATTAACAAACAGTGTCAGTTTCAGCGTGCATGCTTGTGACACCCATATCTCACTTACCACCATCTCACTCAACCCCTCTACTGTCTCTAAATTATCAGACAGCATGTATGGCATTCAGTAATCAACAAGCAGGAGTTTTCTCCACATTGATATTAGGAAGATTAACCTATTATCCTCAGTCCTGACAAAACTCAACTCAATTTTCTTACCGCTGTCTCTACCTGGAAAACATCTAAGGCTGAACAAGACAGATGGCAACCTTGGCAATGTGACCCTGAGATGAACTTGGGTGACCGTTCCATCACGAAGATCACTTACCTCATTGTCCCCTGCAATGTCTGATGCCCCTATCTCAGCCCATCTACTGCTCAAACCCTCATCTGTGCCTCAGTTCATTGATCTCATGTTCACCTTGAGTTTAAAATTAGAGGAGACCAGATATCTCACAGGCTTGTACGACCATCGTGAGTGAGGTATTTCTCATTCAAATAAAATTCTTTTCACTCATAGTCCCTATTCTTGCGGACTTACATTTGCTCCCAATTAGATAATGCCTCCACTTTAATCAAATTACTTCATGACCTTGCTTTCCCAGTCATTACAAATGTCTCCGGCCAAGCAAACCCTGAGGGATATCTGTGCTCCTTCTATTTCCATTTCATGTCACCCTCAAACCTAATTGATCCATCACCAGCTATCAAAGCCCTGAACCTTCCAGTCTCTTTCCTGTTTTAAAATCTACCCATTTGACCTTTCAGTTTCCCTTTAGGTAGTTTGGTATCAAATTTTGTTCAGTAACTCTCGTGAAATTCCTTGGGATGTTTTATGATGTTAAAGATTCAATATATATACACAAGTTGTTATATTCCATATGGAATTCTTCTGCTTGTGTTATTTTTATCCACCAATATGATCAATGGGAATTTTTCAGCTGTCAATGACTTGCTCAGCTCAGCCATTGGAAATCATGGGCCTTTGCAAGCAAATTGTGTAGTGTGGGTGAAGTATGAGCAGTTTGAAAAACAGTGTCAGTGATTTAATTGACTCACTGACAATTAGGGAACAGGAATTTAGTTCCTAGCCAGGTTGGTGTTTGCCTGGGAAGGAAATTTGCAGGTGGTTGTGATCCCATACATCTGCTGCCCTCGTCTTTCCAAGTGATAGAAGTCAGGGGCTTGGAAGATGCTGTCGAAGGAGCCTTGGTGAATTTAGGTGTTTTATTTTTGCCTTGCATTTGAGTCTGCAAGGTCACAAATGTCGTTACCTGTACAGTGAAATATCAGCAACTGCATGTCACCTTCAAAAGATTTGAAGATCTTCCTTACTCTACAGTTTAGTCAAATATTTTAAGGGCCACTTGATCATTGATACCATCACAATACCAAGAATTGAATCATTGACAGGTTCTAGATTGCTCCCGGGAATAATGAAACCACATAGATTAAGAAGCTTCCTCAGTTCAAATGCTGGTCTATAATGAATTAGATGCTCAAATGCCTGGTGAGGCATATAGTTGCACTGTCCTTGGGCATGAGACATTTGGGGAACTCACTGACTAACTGTTGATGCGATAGTAGGAACTGCAGATGCTGGAGAATCTGAAATAACAAGGTGTAGAGCTGGATGAACACAGCAGGCCAAGCAGCGTCAGAGGAGCAGGAAAGCTGAAGAAGGGTCTAGGCCTGAAACGTCAGCTTTCCTGCTCCTCTGATGCTGCTTGACCTGCTGTGTTCATCCAGCTCTACACCTTGCTATCTCAGACTAACTGTTGATTCCTGCTTTAAAGTTTGTGTAAGCAGATTCTGGGCAGAGTCCCACATTCACTCCTTCACACATAGTTGAACAACCTGCTGATAGTCAGTAGCAAGAAGGGGTGAGGCATTGGAGGATAAGCTGCACTCTGGCATCTTAGGAGCTAGGGAGAGAGAAACTAAATACAGAAGGTGCAGTATATGTGAAATGGGTTATGTGTTTTGAAGAGCAGCATTCATACAAACACTAAACAGTATTACATTCTTCGCTATGAAATCATGAGCTAAAAATAAGACCCAGACCATTCTGAATCCAAGTTTCTAATACAACAGAACCATTCTACGTCCAGTATATGAGACACATATCTGATGTAATATTGAGACACCGACACTGGGCGTGTTCAACGTGTGATTCTCAAAACACTTTTGAGAAATGTACACTCTACCCAATGTACTTTACTGAAAGAAGCGCTGCTTGATGAACACTATAATCATTGTCTCAAATTGCTCCTGCCATTGACAGACCTGTAACCTGCAGTATTTCAATCCATTCTTATACATTTTTAAATACTGTACAGATTCCACTCAGCTAAAGGCCATTTAACCAAAACTAGATTCTGGAATTAGACACGGAGTACATTATGATAAGCCAATTGCTTTCACATTTAAAATGTCTAAATGAAATGCCACAGGTTTATCTTAAACAGATGGTACAGGATAAATCAAATAATAAGTACAAACTGCTGGAACTAAAATCTGAAATCTACCTCATACATCTTTTCACTAAATCGTTAATCTTTCATTGGACTGTCATCATAATTTTCTTCAAAATATTTGTTCATTTTACATATTCACTAAAATGCCACTTTGCATATCAATTTTTACAGGTGATAAAACATAACTACAAGACTGTGCTAAAATAGGATCAACTTCAACTTCAACTTTGTTCTGATTATGCCCAGTTTGAAACGGGGTAGAGTCACCAAAAGAAAAGCATTGACTCAAAGTTTTTGCCCAAGTGCTGCTTCCTCTGAAAGGTAGCAGTTTTACTCACCAAGATAATGGTCCATACATGTAGAAGTGTAAAAAGTGAGAAAATCCTGCAGTTTACTATTTAAATCCTCACGGTAGATAAAATATTTTCTTCATTCTTAGTTTTGTAGCACGCACCAAACCATTGGAGTCAACTGAAAGAGAGAACCCGCCCGTTCTTAGGTGAACGAGTAGGCGGATAACTCTCACCTCAGTACCCTACAGCTAAGTATCAGGTTTACAAAGAGCTTAACTCTTTGTGGTGCTAAAGGCAAAAAATGGAGGAAGACAGTAGCATAGTGGTAATGTCACTGAATTATAAATTCCAGAACCTTAGGCTATGCTTTGGGGATTGGGGTTTAAATCCCTACATAAAAGTTGGTGAAATTTGAATGCAATTAATATATCTGGAGTTGAAAAGCTAGTCTATGTAAATGGTGATCATGAAATTCTTACCGATTGTGTTTTTCTTAGGTTTGCCACGCATTTAAGACTATATGTTTTGCCTCTCAATGGGCAAAAAACACACTGCAACTCTGGAAGGAGTTCTTTGGCCACTTGGAGGATCCTTGTGAAGATCCTCTGTGTTAGACAGCAAGGAGATTCCCCTGTAGTCAGTGCAAATGGATTTGTCTCTCTTCTCGAACATAGCCACAATCACAGCATCCTTGACATCCCTTGGCATGCACTGCTCTTCCCAACTGGCATATGACCAAAATGGAGAAGATACTGGGAGGCAGTGAACACTTTAAAAAATTTTGTTTGGAACTTGCAGAAGTGAAGTTGAGACATCGAATGGAGTGTACAGACCTGCAGATAATTCATCCATGTGACCCTCTGAGTAGCACCTCCTTGCTTGTGGCAAAGTTTGCAGATTGTGCATTAGATTCAGCAGCCATCTTAGAACTCATACATCCAGAGAGATAGTAAATAATCCTCAACACAGTGGACTACCTAAGAAGAAGAAGAAGGCAATCCCTTCACACTCTGCAAATAAACTCTTTCACAATGTAGATATCCAAATTCGCTCCTGCCAATTCAGTTCTGCTACGCCTGATTCCATCCAGCCCGAATATCATCACTATGTGTGCTATTCCAGTGTTGTTTATCTTTGTATTGCATTTAAAACTTCACAATAGTTAATTGTATGACCTATTTCCACGTCTGCAGCACATTCCACCTGTTTTATGACCTTTCCCCAGGCAAGGTTTCCCAACTTGTTGTGGTTCCAAATGGGATATTTTGAATGGTTAAGCTTTCAAGTGAAGGAGGGTGAACTGGCTCTGCTTAGTTGTTTGCAATTTCCCTCAAATCACAAAAAGGTTTAGTTTAAAAGTTTCCCTATCTGTTTTTTCCCAAACACAAATGAATTTGTATTCAAAGGAGCCATTTTAACCAGGCTTTCTTGATTCGCAATAAGAGTGAGTTTCTTAATGACTATGTGCAAGAAGAAATAATAAGACATGTATGTACTCAGATTTGAATGAAGAGGTGAGTCCAAAAAGATAAAAATTTTTAAAGATATATACAGATAGCCTTGGTGAGGCTGTCTGCTGCACACCTCCCCACCACCACCCCAGCTCACACCTGGACACCTCAGTGGTTGTTTTGGCTAGAGAAGAGCATTGTTGGAAAAACTCAGCCAGAGATGACCAACAGAGGAATGGTGGCACCTTGATTTATCCCTTCTGCCTCCCAGTTGGGTCCAATCCCACAAATGACTTTCCCAGCATCCCCACCACAGCGCTGACCCCTGACAACCTCTTGATTTTCAGTGAACAGACCCTCTGGACTTATGATAACCCATCACCCTGACCAACTTGGAAAGACTGCCGTGACTTCTGGTGTTATGACATTCGATGTTTACCACACTCAGACTCATTCAGCATTCTCCCAAAGGCTTGAGGTAGATCCCTCATTGCTAAATCTTCTGGCAGTTGCCTTCAGCTGTGAATGGCAAATACAGCAGTCTGGGCTGAATGGTTAACTGCTGTATCAAAAGTGATGCTGAGCCAAACAGACTAAGAAAGCATCACCTTTTTTTTATCTGGTCTGTGTTGAGGCAGCTGATCTGCACAAGCAGAAGCCATGCCATGGGATTTAACTTCCATCAAGTGGTGAGATCCCTGCTGAAAGTACAGGTATGCAAATGTGAAATATAATTTTGGATTTGGATTGACTGACTGCTGCTTTCACACAATTGAATATCCTGTTACTCACCTTGTCCCGACTCATAACACAGATATTGACCACTTGGAAGAAGTATCTTCGGTAACTGATGCCTGTGCAACCAACGGACCTGCAGAAGTTACATCTTGAGATGAAAACAGAGAAAAAAAGAGTATAAAATAAATTTTAAAAATTAAGAATTACAAAGCAACGATTGCAATGAGGTAGAATACAATCCTTAAAGTTTAAGATTTCCAGAGCAAAATATCCATAGAACCCTACAGTGTAGAAACAGGCCATTCGGCCCAACAAGTCCACGCCACCCCTCTGAAGAGCATCCCACCCTGACTCATTCCCCTACCCCTGAATGTCCCCATGTCTAACCCACCTAACCTAAACATCCCTGAACACTATGGACAATTTCGCATGGCCAATCCCCCTACCCCATACATCTTTGGACTGTGGGAGGAAACTGGAGCACCCGGAGGAAACCTACGCAGACACAGGGAGAATGTGCAAACTCCACACAGACAGTTGCCTGAGGGTGGAATCAAACCCAGGTCCCCCCTGGTGCTGTGAGGTAGCAGTGCTAACCACTGAGCCACCGTGTCACCCATTATTTCAGAGTACAATTATGAAGCAATAATTTATGCTTTCTATAGACTTGTCTTCGTTCACAGTTTATTCAAAGATTTCAAATCTTTTTGTTCAAAATTGTACTGAGATGGGTCAATACAGTTCAGAATGAAAACCATGGGGACAGGAGGGTTATAATTCCTCATTATTCCTTGTTCCTATGCGATGTATCAGTATGGCTCCCTCTATGGGTGTGTTGCCACTATTACTCCACAGACAAGATAAAGTTGCTGAAATTCATCAGATTCAACTCCACCAAGATTGTGTTCGCTGATACCTTACTGGAGATTGTATAGTCAATAAAAGAGTACATAATTTGCAGAAGGCAGCAAAGTCAAAGCAAAAATCTTGTTTAAACCTTGTGTTGCAAGCGGGAACGAGCTCTGGCAACCATCTACTGGCATTCTAAAGAACAGTCATATTGGACTTAGCATATCAGCTCTGTTTTTCTTACCACAGATACTGCCAGACCTGCTGCGTTTCTCCAGCACTTCCTGTTTTCATATCAGATCATATTTATGTGCCTTGCTAAAGTAAGTCAGAAATGTATGGAATGCTAGACTTAATTTGTGCTAAACAATCGATTTTTGTTCTGTCTGCATTGTGAACCTCTGTAATTCTATGATTCGTTATGTATTACCACTGGCAGCATGATGCAGTCTCAATTTGCATGCTTCTGAGTGTCCACATGTGTTCTGCAGACTGCAGAACTGAGCTAGATGGCCATCATAGTCAGAAAAAAGGCTGAGTGCTATTTGTATCTAACACCTACAGTACAGTTATGGATCGTACTCTGAAATAATGGTCTCATACTGTTTATAGAATCGTACAGCACAGATGGAGCCAATCTCTCTGTCTTCGTTGTTCCCAAGGGTTGCTAATCGTGGTGCCACCATATCACAGAAACTATTCCAAGGAACTATCTTGGCATGGGGGAATTAACCCATTAGCATTATTTAGCACTGTACTCTAATCATCTTAATTAACTGATCTATTTCAATGTATCACCATGTGCTCACTTTTTGAAACAGATATCCAAACTGTCCCAGTCCACTGCTCTTTCCTTAAAAAACCCTGCATTTTTTCCTCTTCACATATAAATCTATTTAACTTTGGAAAGTTGTTATTGAATCCATTGTTTTTGTCAATTATCTTAAAAATCTGTCATCTGGTTACCAACCCACCCTCCAGTGAAAACAGTTACTCTTTATTGAACCATTTCAAAATGTACTTACAGATCTGTTGTAGTCAGAGCTCCTATGGTAATACACGAGGCTCCTGGATCTGAGAATTTCACCTGAGTTTTATTCTTTATTATTCTGCAAACCTTGGGTAATGCTTGGGTAACAACAGACCTGATGATGCAGCCTTCCAACCAACCAACTAAAAACTTATCAGTTCACAGTTTGGTCACTACTGGGAAAACACTCAACCCTTTAGAATCTCCAAGCTATTCTCACAACTTTCCACATTTTAGGAATTATTTGAGGAGTTCCCACATTGTGTTCAAGAACTCCAATTTCCTTATTTGACAAACAGAAAAGTACTCCTTTTCCTGACAGAGATTTGCTTCTTGTGTTCACAAGAATGCTGAATAGTGCTCTTTTGGTTCATGTTTTCCTTTTGTCTACATAAGTTGTTCACCTTCCAGATCTTCTGCTTGTAGCTGTCCCTTGTCTGGCTGCACAGTTTTTCGGATTTACTTCCTTTCTGTTGATACTGATACAAGGTCCGGTCACATGAAACAGCATTTCTTATTATTCAAGAAAATTACAAGTGATTTCATTAGAATTGATTCAAAAACTTAAAAGTCCTTTTCAAACATTTTCATAAAAACCTACGGATATGACAGACATTTTAAGGAAATCACAAAATTTTATTTATTGTACTGTTTCCAAGTCAAAGATTGTCACAAGACTGAATTGTAAACAATGATTTTAAATTCAGTGGCTGGTGGAGTGGAGTGTCAGTGAATGTTTGTTAGGCAAGGCAAGAGTGACAGTGATCAGAGGTTGGTGCAAGACAGCTTACACAATAACCAAATGTATTTGAAATGACAATGAGTTACCAACACTGTTAGCCCTTCCCAACAAGAGGTGTGTAGAACACACAGTTAAAAGAATGTGCATCAATGAGTCTTTCCAATCAGACCTCATGTCAGAAGGATTTCTGGGATAGATTGTGGGGAGAAGATGGATATGGAACTCATGCAAAAGAAGTAGGCGAGACAGCTCATGTCCCTTTCCCAATTGTTTTTATTTCATTGATGGCCCAAAGGATATATCTAACGTGATACTGAGCCACACAGACACAAAGACCCAAATTTGATGTGGTCTATGTTAAACAACAACTTTTAATTGTACAGCAACCTTAACATCCCAAGGTGTTTCATAGGAGCATTATGAAACAATACGACACACCCATATAAGTAGATATTAGGACAGATGATCAAAAGCTTGGTCAAAGATGGTAGCTCTTATAAAGTGTTTCAAAGGTGAAAAGGGAAGACTAAAGGTCTGTATACTAAGGAAGTGCATTGCTGAATTTAGGGCCTAGACATCTAAAGGTATGTCTGCCAATAGTGCAGTGATTAACACTGGGAATGCTCAAGAGACCAGAATTGGAAGAGCACAGATATCTTGGAGAATTGAGGGCCTCGAGGAGATTCAGAAATAAAGAAATTTTTGAAAACAGGGATAATCTTTATTTAAAATCAATGCACTGCTGGAGTAGGAGTCACTATAGATTAGCAAGTGCAGGGGTGAGAAGCAAGTGAACTCAGTTTGAATGTCAACAAAAAAGCTCTACCATTAGTCAGAGCTTTTCCCGAGCCAGGGAGTGGGAAACTGGTCAGTGTTTCTACTCCTAATAACTCTTTAATGACCAGCTCCCTGCTCTCAACCAATGGAATATGTATGAATGTACATTGGTTGAGGACAAAATTAGGTTTGTGTGGTCGTTTTACTACAATTCAATAACCTGCCAGGATCACATTCTCATAGGCAACTAGGGACAGGCAATAAATGCCGGTCCAGTTAGTGATGCTCCTGTCCCATGACTAAATAAAACAGTGCTTCAAAATTCACGAATGATCCTTGACCAAAAGTTTGTCACAAGCAGAGCTAAGTGTCTGTTGAAACCCAACAACTGTTATCAACTGCAGGGAAAAACAAAGAAGAGAAACTGTAATATTCGCAAAGTTACATTGAGAGAGATACGAGTCAGAGAACGTGACAAGACAGTGATTCAGAGTCACAGCTCCAGAATTCTAATTTTGAATATTCTGAAATATAACAATGTTAGCAGTAGATAGGATGTAACAGATTATTTAAGAATGTGAAACTGCTTAATAACAAAGGATATTCAATGTGGCAGGTTGGCATTCCTGCTGGGATCACAATCTGCTGCTTTTTAACCATGTCATTGTAAACAATGAAAAATGTGGCATTTGTTCATATCATAGACACTGAAAAACTCTATGGAGTCATTTCAATATATGGTTTAATTCATATCTTTAACCTTCATGCATTTAAATTACACCATTCACTAAGAACAGCTCTAAGCTTTGAAAGAACAGAAAGCTGAAAGAGAATCTCATTCAAATATAAAACATTTGAAATGAAAGGCTCCATCACTAATCACTGGCATGAGCTGTGGCTTTGAGATATAACTTGATTCAACTTGAGGGAAAGAATGCAGTCAAGTTTCCTTTCCATCAAGATGGACTAATTCCTTATGGAAAGCACATGTGTGGATGTGAGGGAGGACAGCATCAGACTCTCAGTCTTTCCATGGGTATGGGTAAGTCCTCGAGATGCTTTTGTGCAAGGAATTACCATTTTAATGAAAGATCAGAAAGTGTTCATTGCCTGTGGAATTACGCTTAAAAATAATAAAGATCGCAACACAGAAGGCAGTCATTCAGTCAATCCTATTTGTACTTGTTCTAGATTTTTTGCTGAAACAATCTGATCTAATCACAACTCCTCTTGACCAAGGCTGACAGATGACAAAATTAATTATTGCCTTCAGTGTGCCAGCTGGACCTTTGGTTAAACGAAGTAAAGAGTATTTGATGACCTAGATCTCAAAACCAAGATAAAGGTTATGAGTTATTGGGAAGCTAAGATCTCCATGCCTAGACAATCAACAACAGGTACCTCAAACAGGTTCTTGGCATATAGCTGACCAAAACAGAGAGCTCACTTGGAAAGATACTGAACTCATTAAAAGGACTTCATCAAGAACACAGGCAAAATCAAGCTGTCATAGGGAGTGTACAAAACTCTAAACAGTCCATCTACCCACTCAGCCAAGCACCACCTACTCTGAGGCTGATGGGTGATCTTATAGATTTATAAAATCAAGAGGGGCATGGATAGGGTGAACAACCAAAGTCTTTTCTCCAGGGTAGGAGAGTCCAGAACTAGAAGGCGTAGGTTTAAGGTGAGAGTGAAAAGATATAAAAAGGACCTGAAGGGCAATCTTTTCATATGGAAGGTGGAATAAGCTGCAGAGAAAGTGGTGGAGGCTGGTACAATTACAACATTTAAAAGGCATCTGGATGGGTATATGAATAGAAGGGTTTAGATGGATATGGGCCAAATGCTGGCAAATGGGACTAGATTAATTTAGGATATCTGGTCAGCATGGACGAATTGGACCAAAGAGTCTGTTTCCATGCTATACATCTCTCTGAGTCTATTTGATTTCATCAATAGAAAACCCGGTGGATTGCAAGAAGTCAACACATTCTCTTTTGTTTACAGACATTTAGCACAAAGGAGAGTTTTATGTTTTATTTTCATAAAAGATTTTCTCTGCATAAACTTTTGTGTCTGTCTAAGTTTGGGAGCAAGGGGACGTGGCTTAAATTCAGGATCATAGTTTGGATGTTAACCACTATTTGCCACTTTTAAGTTTTGGTTACAATAAATGGATTATTTGATTTGATTTTGATTTTATTGACATGTATATTTTATAGTAAGAATACAATAAAATACAGTGAAAGGCTTTCATTTGTTGCCACAAAACAGCACCATTTGGAATAATTTAAGAATAAGGAAAAAAGAAATACCTTGAGAAGACAGTTTGTTAGTCCTGAGCTAGATCATCACCATCACTGACGCCTGTGCCACAGGGCACAGTACATTACAGTATATTAGTTAAAGTTTGAGTTCATTAGCGTTTTAATGAATGTCTCTTTTATTCAGGATTACAGTACAAAAGAGAAGCAATTGTTCATTTTTAGTGATTGAAAATTTATATTAAATGTGACTGGAGGAGTAGTGGGGCATGATTACCAGCACATTCCTCCCATCACAGTCTTAATACATGAGATCCACCTCCATGTTTCCTTGATCCTATCTCACTAAACTGCTGACCACCATTTATTGCCCAACATTAATTGCCCCAGGGGCAGTTAAGAGTCAACCACATTGCTGTGGGTCTGGATCACATGTAGGCCAGACCAGGTAAAGATGGCTATTTCCTTCCCTAAAGGACATTAGTGAACCAGATGGGCTTTTTCTGACTGTCAACAACAGACTCATAGTTGTGATCAGACTCCTAATTCCAGATTGAATTTAAATTCCACTATCTGCCATGGTGGGATTTGAGCCCATGTCCACAGAACATTACCTGGGTCTCTGGATTAACAATCCAGTGATAATATCACTAGGCGCCCATAAATTTGTGTTTGTAAGCACTCTTTGTAAAGCAGGCATCTGACATAAATTGTGACTTTATTAATTTTTGTTTTCTTTCCACTCTTAAGTTTGCTCCCCTCCTATTTTGAAGATGTTGAATCCTTACTACACATTAACATCAACTTGCTTTTACATAGCATTGTTTAATGTAATAAACCATACCGAGGTGCTTCACAGGCAAGTTATCAGGCACAATGTGACATAAGCAAGTATTTGGACAAGTGATGAAAAGTTTCATCAAAAAAGTAAGTTCTAAAGCACATCTCAGAAAAGAGATAGGTTATGATACTGAGACACCTGGGGATGGAATACCATACTTAGGCATTAGGCAGCTGAAGGCACAACTGCCAAATGGTGGTATGATTAAAATAGGAGATCAGTGACAGGTGAGATATGGTGGGGATGGGGGGGTGGGGGCGGGAATGAATGGTTGGAGGAGTTCAAAAGTAGAGAGGGGTAAAGTTGGGGGTGAGATTTAAATAATTGGGATTCAATATAGATCTCAGGGAAATTGGTTAATACAAGTTAACCATTAAGGACAATAGAATTTTGGATATGGATTCTAAGTATGTTGCCCAACATCCTGTATCACACCCAAGAGACCATCCTTGTTACTCAGGCCAAAAACTAACAGTTTACATATTGTGACCAGTAGAGGAAATATGGTTCACTCTGATGCCAAACCTAAAATTTTGTACGTTCGTACTTAAGACTGCACCAGGAATGACAGCATTGTACACTTTTCGCTGTACTCCTGTACCCCTGCAGTTGAGTAAACATGATAAAAAAACCTAAATCTAAATCTAATCAAATTTGAACTTTGCAAAAAGAGGCCACTGGTTCGTAATCAGAAGCAAAGAAGAGTTAAACATCCTGCTGACTATCTTAATTTTAAGAAACAGGATGTCGGCTGATGCTTGTGGAACCTGTACACCTACAAAAGTAAACAGTTTCTGGAAACAAAGGGAAAAAACTGAACCATGAAAGAAGGAAGTAAAAATAAGCAGAGAAAATGCCAGAAGCATACGATGCAGAGAATAATGTATTTTGGGTTGTGCCCGTCTTCAGAATATGTTTAATATATTAACCTGTTTGTTCTCCATATGGATTTATAGTACACTCCCAGAATGTCATATTTTTGTTCCAGATTTCCAGCCTTTGCAGATTTTTGTGCCTTTTTTAAAGAAACACAAAGGTTTGACAAACAAAATATGTCAAATACATACCAGCACAAAAAAAAGCAGAATTAAGCTCAATGTGTGCAATTAGCTGCAGCAAAAGAAACTGATTTAACAGTTGAACAGTAAGTCCTCATCTCCTCTAAAAGCGTAGGGTGACTTCACACTGTTATTATAGCAATGATAATTATAATGTGCACTCACTAGACTGCAACCTTATTATTAGCATTGGAACTGACAGGGTTTCCAGAAAATACAACATACTGGGCAGGCATCTTTAAAGGATATTCTGTGAAGGTGTTTGAGAATCCATCTCTGAGTTAAAGAACTGGAAATAACCTTGCCCTAAATGGATCAGTTTCTTTAGCTGTTCTCAGCTCAATTGGCAGGGAAATAAGCCAGGAACCAGAAAGATGCAATGAACCTTCATAAAATGATAGAAAGCCCACAACTGGTATATTGTGTCCATTTCAGGACACCTCACTTTCATAGTCTGTGAAGGCTCTAGACAGGATGCAGAAAGGATTCCTAAGTGTGAGTCCAGGAATATCCGACCTCAATTACATGACAATTTAGAGAAGCTGGGGCTTTGGAGATGAGAAGGTTGAGGGGAAATTTAACAAAGGTATTAAAAATCAAGAGACGAGTAGAAGGAGTAGTTAAAGAGAAACTGTTCCCATGCGGTAAGGAGTAAAAAACAGAGGAAACAGATTTAAGGAGATTGCCTTTCGTTCTTTTACCAATGAGAGAAAACAATTTTATGGTGTGAGCAGTTATATTCTGGGATGCACTGCCTGAAACTGTGGTGGAAGCAGATTCACTCATGGCTTTCAAAGAAATAATTTTGATAAGTTCTCAAAGAAAAAATTCTTGAGGGCAATGGGGAAAAGAAAGGAGTCAAATGGACCAAAAACAAAGTGACAAAACAGACGAACATTGACAAGAATCTGGCTTTTATTGGTGTTAGCAGGTTGAACAAGCAAACTTTAACATGCTCAGTAATGAATTCTAAATTGCCCCACCAACTACCCTTATATACCTGATTCTAGTCATTTGTGGAATGCATCTCCCTTTGTTAATCTTTAATAGTAGCACCTTGGCTCCCGTCTCTCAAATATCCTCCCACTCATCTGGTGCACTGCATCCAACCTTCAAAGCATTATTATGGAAATCTTTGACCAAACTGTTTGACAAAACTAGCTGTCTTGCTAGATAGTCTTCATTCCCTTCCTCTCTGTAAAGTACATCAGGCTCTGTTAAAGGCTGTTCACTATAAAACTGTTAAAGATAATGTTCTACGTTTTTGACAAGGATTATGTCAGCTTTCTAATCATGTAATTACCTTTTTATTGCCTTCCTAATTCCTTAAATGTGATAAATCCTCTTCATTGAATGTTATTCTAGCATGGATCTGCTTACTAGGTATAAGCAGTGAATTAAATGTTTCTAAATATTTCCACATGGGAAGGACATAACTTTTAATATCAGTCTGAACCAAAGGGTGTTTCAGACCTCACCCAGAAATATGACAATTGCAGTAATACATATTCCTAAAAGTTTCATTGCCTAAAGTCCCACCTCCTACTGTCCTGCCCCATACTCTGGTCATTGGTCAACCCCATATATCCATCCTCATGGCACACCGTCTCACCCACACCAAATGAAAAGCCAATCGACTCTTCACTGGATTATTCAAACAACCTTTCACCCCAACTCCCACATTTGTCTAAATAAAACAGGAGAAAAGTTTCTGAATGATGTTCTGATTTTTCTGCCGGGTTACTTGTAGCAAATTAAATCTTTGAATCCCTGGAGGGTTAATGACAATCTGATTGTGAGTAGTGATGTCTTAGAATCAGAGAATTGTTATGGTGCAGGATGACACTATTCGGTATCTGCACTAGTTTTCTGAGTGAGTATTTTGACTTAGTTCCATTCTCCTGCTTTTTCCTCTGAACCTTCTGCTTGTTAATTTGCTACCTAGCTCCTTACATTCTGACTAAAGGGCCTTACTCCCATTCATAATCTTTTCGTTAGTACCAATGTGGTCCACAGTCTCTGGCTGCTTACCCTCCACAGAAGAATGTCCTGCAGCCATTCTGCACCAGAGAGGCAACCTAATTATAGCCGAAGAAATACCATCTGTTCCTCTAAAAAAAAGTCTTATCACTACTGCTATTCCACTTTTCTTCCTTCTATCTTGTGCAGTTGGGCAACCCATGGTGCCACAGGTGAGGCTCTTGTTCCTCTGAGGAACTATTGCCCTTATCAAGATTCAGCATGTAAAGCCGAATGATGAGCAAAATTGTCTCAGAAGACTCCTGCACTATCTGCTTGACTTTCTTGGCCTGCCTGGTGCTTTTCTATTGCCTATCTGCCTGCATGCCTGTATTATGTCTTGTGATTACCTTCCTAATTGTGTTATCCAGGTAGTCCTCTGCCTCACGAATACTCCACAGTAACTCCAGCATCCAATCAAGGTCCAAAATCTGCAGTTTCTGCAGCCAATGACAATTACTGCACATGTTCATGTCCAGGTCACATTAAGTAACCACAATTTCTGTATGCCAAAATGATAATTATTCCACATGACCAAGCTGCCCTGCCACAAATTAAGCTTACTTTTAGCCTACTTACTTTAAACTGGAGATTTGAAAGTAGAAAGTAGAATTACTCAACATTACACATCAACCAACTCCTTCTCCTGTGCCTTAAAGTGAATTGAATCAATTCTGTCTGTTAAAAAGAAAAAGCAAACAGCCTCTGCTTCCAGACCTCCTCTAACTGCCCTGCTTCATAAAGCTCCCAGCACTTTGTTAAAATCACATTCAGTACTGGGTCACATGGAGATGCTATACTCATTTGTTTCAAAACTAAAGAGAGTTAGCTAAACAAAAACAGAAGTTGCTGGAAAAGCTCAGCAGGTCTGACAGCATTTGTGAAGAAAACATCATAGTTAACATTTTGGGTTCGGTGACCCTTCTTTAGAACAGTTCTGAGGAAGGGTCACTGGACCTGAAATATTAACTCTGATTATTTCTTCACAGATCCTACCAGATATGCTGAGCTTTTTGAGCAACTTCTGCTTTCACTCCTGATTTACAGCATCCACAGTTCTTTTGGTTTTTAGAGAGTTAGCTAAACCAGTTTCAGAAAAGCCAGTTCAAACTAGCTCCCTCAAGCTAAGATCAGCTGGATAATTTATTTACTCTTGCCTTAGCCCATTCGATGTAGACAGTAACTTTCAGTTAAATACAAGCAAAATCACTTCTTTTTTGTAAAGAGATTAAGATTCCCTCATCTCACCAAACTGTCAGCACGCTGTCCAAGTCACATTGAGATGCTGCATTGGTATGCTCTGAAACTAAGTTAAACTCCACTCACACTAGAGCTTCCTAGCTGCAGCTCAATGGGGATGACGTCATTGGGAAGGGAAATATTTGGGTGCGATGACGTCAACGATACACGCGCAGCGCAATGACGCAACGGCATCGAGTGCACACAGAGCGGTGACGAGGCGGCTGTGAGCTCCGTTGATGTTGTTGCCGGTGAGAGGAGCCGGGTGGTCGTGACTGAGCGGGGACTGAATGAAGAACGGGGCCCGCGACAGAGCTTGCGCGTTTCACCCAACCGAGCACAGACAGAAAAACACATAAACACATAGATATATACGTGCATTTCACAATCAAATCCTGTTATTTGTATCTGAACCAAAATCTTTCCTACGCGGAATTTTCCCCCATAATTAAATATTTAAAACCGGCTGGGGACTGAATGGAAGCGGACGGAGCGTCGACCGAGGTTGGAGGGGAGAGCGAAGTACCGGCGGCTGAAGAGGCGGCGATAGAAGGAGCGGAGGGCGATTTGTACCCACTAGGTAAGACAGAGGTGGTTTGGGGGGGGGGGTGAAATGTCAGATCAAGGGACTGTTTTCATGGCAGGCTCGGTGCCAGAGGCGGCCCTCGACACATTGAAGGGGGTCGGTCAGGTGCTTTTGCCCAGGACTTGGGTTGCGCCTCCTATCCATCATGTCCCCTTTTTTTTGGGGGGGGGGTGTCGGGTAAGGGTTGATGGAATGTTTGCAGATTCTCCGAGCGTAACACCCGCTTCCTACCCTTCCCATCGATAGTCATCGCTTCGTTCAACAACCAGCGAGATGAGGAGGATGTAAAACTCAACTGCATCCCTAAACCTCTCTCTGTGGGAGCCACAGCTGACGTGGGGTTTCTCAGCTCCCACCTTCTGCTGTTTGGATGGGGACTGTCTGCAACATTGTCACATTGTGTTCGGACACCTTGCACATCAAAAGCCGCTTTGAACATTTGAATTAAATGGATAAAACCGACACTGCTCTCCTTGCCATCTAAAACGACCAGATTGTTTTGTGTACAATGTGTCAAAAAAAAGGATGGTTATTGAAATGATAAGATCAGGTCAGGACTGCACCAATCATTTCACATATTTGTAGCATTTTTGATGAATGCACTGTGCCTCTGACACCCTGGTTTGGCGTGTTGGGAATTGCATTGAGGTCAGGTGGAATGCTGTCTCCCCATCAGAAAGGTTTTTAGTGTGAATTGGGGTCTATGAAATACTGTTAATTTGTCTTTAGACATACGCATGTTAAAGGTGTATTTGTGGCTTTGTTGTGTTTTTCTGTGGACCACCCTACAAGTATTAATGCATTTCTAGGGATTATCTACTTTTGCTTTCAAAAATCTGAATCATCCAACAGTGATATAATTGCAAAAATGCAGCTATTTTTATACAGTAACAAAAAAACCTACTAGTAAGTAAATAAATGCAAAACTGTGATGACTCAGGACCCCTGAAGAATCCATGGACCTCAGTTTAGAAACTTCTGTACAAAGGCACAATGTGATATTTCAAATTAATCTTGAAATGTATTTTGTTGGAGAAACATAAAAGTGATTTTTCTTATAAAAGTTGTAATCTTCTGACACCAAATAAAGGTAATGTACTCATACAAAATTGCATGTCAGCCTTCCTGTTCCTCTGATGTTGCTTGGCCTGCTGTGTTCATCCAGCTCTACACCTTGTTGTCTCTGTAAAATTATTTTGATGCCTTTTGATTTAATGACAATATGATAAATTGTAATTGCATATTCAAAACCTATTTGCAATTTTTACTGTGCAAAATAGGTGTTTTCACGTTAGAAAAATAAATTTCAGCTCGTGTCTGTCTGAATTCCAGGAAAAAAGCACTATCACAACAACAAGAAAAGTTGAACCAAGTGGCTGATCCGGATTTTTCTATAGTAATTAGGTACTGTTGGGTAAACTTAGTGAGCTTGACAGCAGGAAGATGTTTGTCATAAATCATTTTTTAAGGTGGTCAGAGTTATAGCATGCTTCAAGAAGGATAGATGGATTGTGAATGGCTGCCAGAGGTGGATGTTTTGAGGAGGATTTTTGATGGTAAGAAGATAGAAAGAAGAGTTTAAAAGAACTGTGGATTTGTATGTTCTGCCAAAGCTGTCGCAAAGGGAGTTTGGTGTCAGAAGACCATAGTGCATGCGTGGGGATTCGAGGACCAGGGAGTTGAGATAGCGTGTGGAAAGGGAGGGCCTTGAAAAGATTTGTAAACAAGATAGCAATTTCAATATAATCTGGAAACAGGCGAGGACATGAGTGATGGGTGAGTGGGGCAGGATGTGGGTGGTAATGCCTTCTCAGTTTTAAAAACATAGAAATGTTAGGGTATTTGTGAAAGCAAGAGGCGGGCATTCTCCTGCTTTATTGTTGCTAGTGGTAAAACAGCTCTTAGTGAAGAAAAATAAATCTGATTAATAACAAGATACTGTTCCATTAGCACTGAAATGGGATAATATTTTAGCCACATTCTCCCACGAAATCCTAAAGCTGTATGAATTTAATACTTATTTTACCTATAATGGTGGAATATTGTGGACTAATTGGAATAGTCCTTATGCTCATACTATCTTTTTATTGTGATCTATAATCCATTGTGCTATTAGAGCCTTATTTGTGAAAGTCTGGTAGCTATAAGCTACATTGATTTCCTGAAAAGTACTTGGCTAATGATTCCCTTTTACTAGTGAAGTACGAAGAAACTGAAGTGAAGGAACCGTTGCTGTGGGGTTTCTTAACGTTCAGTTTTGGAGATATTCCATGCTAGAGCCGGAGGAAGAGTTGGGCAGCCTTTTCCAAGAGAATTGGTGTGAAAGGCTACTTTTTCCTTTATAGTAAACAGAGTTAAGACATGTACCCTCCAGAATTTATTGCTTAGCATTTGGAGGAAAAAGACAATAAAATTAGCTTTTCCTCCTGTTTTCAAATGCTGACTGACGACTGAATTTCTGGTTTGATTCTGTTTTCGTTAAGAGGAGTGTGGTTTTGTTTTTAGCTTTACTTTTAATAACTTGTATGGTGGTTCTCTTAATTTCACTTGAAGGAAGATGCTTGCATTTGTTATGTCTACTCATGACTGAAAGTATTTTACAATTAGTTATTTCTAAAGTAGAGCTACTATGAGAAAACACAGATCCATAATGAAATAAAGATATGAGTGCCTAATTAATCTTTTCATGAGACTGACATTTGTTAAAAAATGACAGATTTCCCTGTTCTAATTTGAAGGCCTTGGTTTCATTACTGGAATGTTGAAATCTCTGACAATGTAATACTTCCTCAGTGAAGTGGGGTTAATCATAGAGCCTCTTGAATTACAGTAGCAGCTACTGTTTGAGTTAAGTTTGACATTTGTAATAAATTTTAATTCCAGTCCATTTACAGAAAATTTAGCAGTTGTTGGGTTAGTCTCTTGACCTGGGGAAGCAGAAAATACAGCATTTATTGTGGTTTTACAGTGGCTTTGACTTGGTGCCAAGATGAAGTGGTTTCAATTTGAGGAACCTGTTTACTGTAACTGAATTTGCTGCTTACACCATCCACTTCATTATGGCAGTTAGCAACACTCAGCTGACAATTCATTATATAGAATTCTCTTTCCCTGTCAAGTTTATTTAGAATTCATTGAATAGAAGTGTGTGCGCATATACACAGGATTTGTAGGCAACCTAAATCTGCCTCTGGTTAATTGGATTTCTCATCTTTAAAATCTTTTCTTACACTGAGATATTCTTTGCATATTTATTCTTGTTGTATTTGCATTGATTAAAGTAAAACTAAAATGTAATAGCAGGCATGTGAAATTCATATACATTGTGAAAAGAACATTCAACAATGCAGTTGTAAACATTGTCTCTAATTTAAGGTGTTGAAGGAAGAGCATCATGGAAGAACATATTACATAACATTAAAGTACATCAGTCTATGGCTACAGCTAAAGAGTATTTGCATTAATTAGCTGTATGACTCTACTGACGAACCTGACAAATCAGGAATTTCCCAACAAGAATTTGTAATGGGGCGCTCTAATTCAATTATAAATTACAAAGAAGATGCTTTACTCCGTTAATTATTTTTGAGGATTTGAAGTAATGATTGATGACAAAAAAGATATACATTCGTTTCTGTTGCTGTTTATTCTTGAACAATCCTAGTTCTGAAGTCGCTAACTTGTAGAAGCTTTTTATGTTGTGTTGAATTGGTACTGCTTGTGAGAATAATGAACTTAATGATCAACAAAGCTTGTATATGTAAATAGGCTTCAGTTAATTTGAATCATGACTAACCTCCATTTTGACATTTTTCCCCTTGCTCTTCTCTGGTTTCAGTATTGTAGAATGACCATTGAAGTCAAATATGGCCAAATTATAGAGCAGGGACTGGATTCAACTTAACGTCTGTGAAAACAACCTAGCTCTGTGACTCTGCTCATTACATTCCAGATGTGTGGGTGGGGGGCGTCTTTGTTTGGTTTTTCAAATATATCATAAATGCCTTAATGTGTAACTAATGTCATTCCAGTATTAACACACTTTAATGTATTGGTCCAGATCTTGATTTTTGATTTCATTGTCACCTGTACCGAAATACAGTGAAAAGCTTTGTTCACGAGCTGTACAGGCATATCACTGCAAGCAAAGGATGTACAGATAAAAAAGACTTAAGAGACATACAGGTTACATTGAAGGTAATGTTATTTGAGGCTAGAGCCCATTCATTCATTCTGATAACAGCCAGAAATTAGCTGTTCCTGAACCTGCTTGTGTGTGTGTACAGGCTTCTGTATCTTCTGCCTGACGGAAGAGGTTGTAGGAGGTCATTACCAGGATGTGATGGGTCTTTGATGTTGGCTGCCTTTCTGCAGCAGTGGGCTGTGTAAATAGAGTCCATGGATGGAAGATTGGCTTCCATGATGGTCTGGGCTGTGCACACCACTTTCTGTTGTTTCTTACAGTCCTGGGGAAAGCAGTTGCCGTACCAGCCGTTATGCACCCGGACAGTATGCTTTCTATGGTGCATCTGTAGAAGTTGTTAAGGGACTTTATGGATGTGCCAAATTTCCTGAGCCGCTTGAAGAAGAAGAGACGTTGTTGTGTCGTCTTGACCATCGCATTTACGTCGGAAGTTCAGGACAGGTTGTTGGTTATTGTTATTCTGAGGAACTTGATGCTCTTCACTCTCTCAATCTCCGTTCCATTGATGTAGGTGGGGGCATGCTCTCTTCCTTTCTTTCTGAAGTTAATGATCAGTTCTTTAGTTTTGCTGACGTTGAGAGACAGATTGTTTTCATTACACCACGTCACCAAGCCTTTTATCTCCCTTCTGTATTTTGATTCGTCATTGTTAGATATCTGTCCCACATGGTCAGCAAACTCGTAGAAGGAGTCTGTTCGGAATTTGGCAACACAGTTGTAGGTATACAGGGAGTAGAGTAGGGGGCTGAGGATACATCCTTGGGGGATTCAAGTGTTGAAGGCTATTGTGGGGGAGGTGCAGTCACCTATCCTCACTGATTGCAGCCTACGGGTCAGAAAGCTGAGCATCCAGTTGCAGAGAGCAGAACCGAGACCAAGGTCACGCTGTTTTGAAATCAGACTGGAGTGATAATGATGTTGAAGGTGGAGCTGTAGTCAACGAGCAGGAGTCTGATGTAGGTGTCTTTGTTGTCCAGACATTCAAGGGAAGTGTGCAGGACAACGGATATGGCATCCTTCTGTGGACTTGTTATGTCAGTAGGCAAACTGTAGGGGATTGAGGCAGTTGGGAGACTGGAGATCTTGTGATTAACAAGTAATTTGATGGCAGTAAATCCTGTCAGCAAGTTGGCATTAAATAGGGAAGCATTCCTACGACTTTCAGTTGACCAAAAAGAACCGATCGATTTGTGATATCAAAATATGTAAGAAATATACAGCTGGCTACCAACATGTGAAAGACAATGATAGTTAACATTGCAGGATCTGAGAGCTTCAGATAGTGTTTCAGGTGGCATTATACATCACTGCAGTTTAAACTTGCATTCGCTCTTGTGTATTGATTTGAGTCATGCATTTCTAAATTTATTTTATGTTTTTATTGACTTCCAACAAATTTTTAAAATCTTTCTTTTGGGGCAGTCAAGATTAAATGAGATGAAAAGAACAGGTGACTTGTGCAAAGGAGCAACGACAAATTGGTTGAATTATAGAGCAGACTCTGTTTTGCTTGACTCATACAGGAACTGAAGTAAGAATTGCATGAATTTAAAAACCTATACTTCCTGAATTGTGTAAGAAAATGTAATGAAACCACCCTCTCTAGATGTGTTTGAAATTTTTTCTCTCTTGTTAGTACTTCCTGAAGCCCCTCCCCATCTCTTGCCTCATCTCATTGAAGTTATGAATTTCTGGCAGGGGTATGATTCCATGAATAACAGTTACAGATTGGTAACTTGGATGAAATGCCATTATGAGCTTTGACAGGGAAGGTCTGTAGATGGTACTGTAGCATATGGTTGAATTATGGATTATGATCTGAAGACCCGAGGCCAAATTTTACTACCGCTGCTAAATTTAAATTCAAATTCAGTTAATTAAATAAATCTGGAATATAAAGTTAATTTCTGCAGTAGTGACTGGGAAACCACTGCATTGTTGTTAAAGTGGTGAAACGCTGACATAGTTGCGATCTACGACAGCTCAAATCCCATTGGGGCATCTGGTGAAATTTAAATTCATTTAATGACTCTGGAATGTGAAGTGACAATGACTGTTTTTTATTGTAAAAACTCATCTGGTTCACTAATTTCTTCTAGGGAAGCAAATCTGCCATCCTTACCAGGTCCGGTCTTTGTGTGACTCCACACCCTCAGCAAATGTGCCTTGAGATCTTTTATGTCCATCTGAGAGAGTTGACATTTAATATCTACTTAGCATCTCATTGGAAAGAGGATACCTCCATCAGTTTTGAAATGGTATAGCCAGTATACAGTTTTATATGGATGGCAATAAATATTGGTTTGCCAGTAGCACCCATATCCCACTATAAATTTTAAAAAAAACTATTTGCCAGCCAGATTGAACCACTGCAACCCTCTGGTTCCTACCTGCATTCACCGATCACCATCCCACTTACCTTCACCAGCCCCACCCCATCTCCCTCTCTCCATTCTGAGCTCCCTTCCTCCTCCCCATTTCTGAAGAAGCGTCCTGACCCGAAACATCAATTTTCCTGCTCCTCTGATGCTGCCTGGCGTGCTGTGTTCCTCTAGCTCCACACTGTGTTAACTCTGACTCCAGCATCTGCAGTTCTTATTATCTCTGAGTTTACATCTGTGTTGTTTTATTACTGGGTTACTGAACAGTGATCAGGAACAAAACTTTTGCCAAAGCATTCTGTTCCTTACTGAGGCATAAAATAATTATAGATCCTTGGATGCATTATTAGGAGCTCAGCTGGAATTGAAACCTGGAATTATCTGTCCTACTTTCCGTGCTTTGCTGACATGGTAGACTTATCGAATTATCTGAGGAGTAAGGGAGAACATTTTTCGCATTTTACATCATGTTTATGCACTTTAGATTTGCATGAGGTAGTACATTCTAATAGAGAAATAGCTAATTTTTCTCTGTTTTTCAGTTTTCTTGTTTTCAGTTGGTAAATTTGGCTCAGTTAGGATAATATGCAGAACTTTCTCCTGAAGTACTGGCAGAGTAACTTCTAGTGTTCGTCTCTGAGCTGTAAACAATCACTTCCAGAGATGTGCCGAAAGTGGTAGAGGAACAGGGACTGGGGAAGTAGTAAGATGTATCATTAAGAGCTGCAATAAAGGTGATTAATGCCTTTTTAAAAAAAAAAAAATCAGCATGAAATTGAAAAACAGAGAAATTAGTATTTAACTTGTGCAGAAACCACACTTGGAGTGTTGTGGACATTTCTGGTCTCCTATTATAAATAGGATATGTAGGTACTGGAACAGGTACAGAAAGGTTCATCAGAATTCCAGCAAAACCAGAGAGCCTAAACTTAGCATGAAAGATTGAACAGAGCAGGAAAAGCTGATGAATGACCTGAGAGAAGTTTTCGATAATAGAAAAAGATTCGACAGCATAGATGTACAGATGATTTTTCCAGTTGCTAGGAAGAGCAGAATTGAGGTCATGCATGTAAAGTCATGCATATAAAGTAGTGACAAATAAATCCAGTTAAGAATTCAGGAGTAACCTCTTTACCCAGAGAATGAATAGAACGTGAAACTTGCAACCGCAGAAATGGTTGATTAGCAATGATGGAATGAATAGGATGCTAGATAAACACATCAGAGGAATAGGAGTATAGAGATGTGTTGATGGGATTTAATGAAGAACTGAGAGGTGGCTCAATTAAGTTAAACCACTGACATGAAATTGTTAGGCAGAATTGCCTACTTCTGTGTGATAAATTCTTTGTAAATAGTATCTTCATGATCTTGAGATGTCCCACGTTTATTCACAGCAGTATATCTGATATACTAATTACATGAATTTGGGTAAACATTGTCTATTTCAAAGTTAGCAATGCATTAAACAAAGTTGAAACGCACAAAAGCGGAAACACAAAAACCAAAGATGCATAAAGCATGCTCCCAAAAACAGGAAGAAATAAATGACCAGGTGATCTCTTTTAGTTATTAATTGAAGGCTGAATGTTGAATAGGCCACCACGGAGAATTGCCTTGCTTTTTGTATTGTGCCTTGAGATCTTTAATGTCTATCTGAGAGAGCTGACATTTCGTATCTGTTTAACATCTCATTGAAAAGAGGACACCTCTATTGGTTTTGAAGAAGAGTCACCGGACCCGAAACAATAACTCTGATTTCTCTCCACAGATGCTGCCAGGTTTTTCTAGTAATTTCTGTTTTTGTCACCTCTGTCCGAACTGGTAGACTGAAATGTGACTTGGTTAGATTAAGATTTAACTGAGGACAATTTATTTCCTTCCTTTCTTAAAAAAATTGAATTGGAAAGTGATGCAAAAATTTCATTTTAATTGCATGCACCATGTAGAATCCACGCTGATCAGAGGAAAGTGTGCCATGGAGTGTCATCTAGGATTTTTTCTATGGACTGTGAGCACTGCTGGCCAACCATAATTGGCCTTGAACCGAGTGACATGTTAGGCCACTTCAACAGGCAGTTAGATGCCAACCATATCACTGTGGGTCTACAGTTGTACACAGGCCAGAGCAGATAAAAGACAGGTTACGGTTAGTTTTGCTTTAGTTGAATTTAAATTTCACCAACTGCTATGGTAGGATTTGAAACCATTAACCTGTGTTTCTGGAATACTAATCCAGTAGCATAGCTACTACACCACTCTTTTCCCATTCTGTAAATGTAATTGCTGCTTTGTTGAAAGATATCCGAAGAAACATAAGGAAGATGTTGACAGCGGACCCATCTGTACTTGAAAATGGATACTTGAACAAAGCAGTTAAATATGTTGAGAGAAAAGTGCAGCTGCTTGACAATCCATATGGATAAGTTTTGAAGACATTAATTTAGAGAAACGAAAACTATCATTAAAACAAGATTAGGTCATAAATTGATAAACTGATTTTACATTTTGTTTGGTTTACCTTTTTATTACATTACATTATATTATGTAGTTAACTTTAGCAACCACTGGCTACCCAGCTGGAGTTATCTCCTTCAGGTTTAGAAAGGAGAATACTACTGAAACTTGAGTTTCCAGGCTTACAACACTTGGATTAGTCCTAAGCAGTACACTCTAAATAAATGAAGTTGCTACTATTTTGAATAATTTATCAGATTTCATTTTCCTGATTAAGTGGATTAGTAATTTTAAAATTATTTGGAATACTGTGTTTTAATTCAACCATAAAATTTTAGATGTTTTTCTCAATAGATAAACATAATGTCTAAACATGAAGTTGTATATTTTATTAACTTGATGTCGTTGTCCACTCTTTCAGTGAACCAAAGATTAAGTGATGTGGTCCCATGAATGCCTGAGTTTGTTATAATTACCTTTCCATCACATCCTGTAGAGTACATGGAATTGAAGAATTCTGGGGGAAAAAAAGCCACGTCCTTTGGTAACAGAGGCTAGAAATTCCTTTTCACAAACCTAGTGAAGATGTACTTAAGAGTCAGAGGTTGAAATTTTATGCACGAACGAGAGCTATATGTACATTAAGTGAGCAAAACTGATCTAGGTCTGAGTTGTAATGCAGCAGAGTTCAAAACAAGACCTAATTTAGTTTTAATTACTTTTCCAAACTGAATATGCTTTGAAGGTTAACTGCAGAATTAAAAAAATGTGCAGTTTTTAATCTAACAATAAATTTAATAACATGTAATTGAACATTTTCTGATCATTTTCAGGGCCAGTGTCCCTTGTTCACCTGGTTAATTCAATTATTGTGAATCTGTAACGTTGATAGCATTATTATAATTGTAGTACAGTTTTGAAATATGTCTCATTTTTAATGACTAATTACAGAATTGGAACTGAACTACTGCACCAATACAAATGTCATGTGAAAGGCTGTTGAAGGAATGGAACTTCACTGGATGTATCCATCAAAAGAATTTATAGATATTTTCTAATCAGTCTGTTCAGAGAATTGTAATTACACGCCTTTGAGTAGGTGGGACAGGAACTCCGATCTCCTGGCAGGTAAAGACACTACCATTGTGCCACAAGATGGACTGGAATCCTTAGTATGACACGAGCCAAGTGATGCTTCAGCTCTGAATGCCTGTGAAATCAGAATGATATAGCACTGAAGAAACTATTCAGATCATCATGTCCATGCTGGCTTTTTGAAAGAGCTTTCTAAGTAGTCTTACTCAAGTTGTTCTTCCCCGTGGCCCTTTTAGTTTTTTTTTCTCCCTTCAAGTATTTATCCAATTCCCTTTTGAAAGGAATCGTAAGATCTGGTTTCGTTCAGAGCATTCCAAATCACAACTCACTGTCAAAAAGTAAATGATTAACTTTCATTTTGTTCTTTGCCTCTCACTTAAAAGCTATATCCTCAGTTTACCAACTTTTCTGCTACTGCAAAGGGTTTCTCCTTATTTGCTTTTGTACAACAGATTTTGAACACTTCCATCAAATAGCTTCTGTTCAAAAGTAAACATGTCCAGCTCTCTCTCTCCATGAAAGTGAACCTGGTACTGTTCTGGTAAATCTCCCATGCACCACCTTAAATCTATGATCTTATCTAAGATGTGCACAGAATTGTACACACTGCTCCAGCTAAGGCTTAACCAGTGTTTTATAAAGGTTTAACATAATATCCTTGCTGTGTCTAATGTTTGATGAAGATATGTCAAACAATGTACTTCTGCTTTTAGTTCACATTTAGGTGGAACAGCAAGAATTTGTCATTCTTCAAGATTGTTTCTTCTTGACATAGAAACTCAGGTGTCAGAAGAAAACCAAGAAAAGTTTCAGTTCCATTTCCCAGGCAATTTTGGGATGAAGGTGGTTATCTTATGAGATGAGCTTAGGTAGGTTGAGCCTGTAGTTATTCAAGTTTAGAAGGATGAAATGTGATTTTACTGAAATGTACAAGATCCTGAAAGGAATTGACAGCAGATGATGAGAGAGTGTTTTCCACTATGGGAGTGATTAGAACTTTTTTATTTACAGTAATTCTAATCCTGTAGTTCAGCTGCATCAACTCTGTTTCTGTAATTTCAGCCAATCTTCTTGGACCTGCTGCTTCTTAAAATTTTGTGTGTGGCCTGCTTTTAGTATCTGTCTGTGTGCCTGTTTATGAGGAAATGAGGATACAGCTCACAGCAAAAAGCCACTTGCATGTTAATATGGTAAGGCACAATGTGAATATGGCAACGCTTTTAAAGGCATTGTGTAACTGCTTCTGTCCCTCTAGAGACACAGGATTTGTATAATTGTGATTTGAGTATGACATATCTTGGATGACAGACTATCAGTTAGCTGCATGAAACATATTATTTTGTCATATAAAAACAAGAAACTAGCGAAATTGTGCTCCGTTAAAACTGTTGTCCTCTAAATTTAGAAATCAAGTTATTCAAGGCAACTATTGCATGCTTAATTATTAGAAAGCTTAAATATAATCTTTTATCTTGTTTTGTTTGGCTTTTTTTTTCAAATAGCAAATTCTTTATATGGTCTACTCTCCATCTCTCCCTATTTCACAAATTATTCTATTTGAAGTGTGATGGATAGATGAATGCAGTTTCTGCTGACAAAATAGTTTAAAATATGTTTGAAGGAATTTCCTCCTGTCTGATTTTTGTGCTTTCAGACAATGCACTTTAAAATTCGCACTTCCCCAACTAAAAAGCTGTAACAAACATAGTTGTTCTTCAGACCACCTGTAAAATATTATAACACTAAGAAATACAAGCATAACTAGAAGTATAACTACATAGAATGATCCATTCTTGAATAGTTTAAATTCTGTTCATACTGTCTGCTGTTATTTATCAAGTTGTGTTTTTGGGTATCTGGCTCTATGCTTTCAGGTGTATGGTTTTTATTTTTGCAGTATACTCTCAGCTTTGCACAGTAAATAAATCTAATCACTAAAACTAAAGGGGATCCTGTTAGTCAAGTTAATAGGCCAGCAGGGTTTTAGATTTTCTCTGATCTGCTTGTGATGCAGCCATAAGTTTTAATGTTCTGCTACTACTATCTGTTTTCCAACTTTTTATTTTCAAATGATGAAAATTTTTGTTTGAACGTTGACATTTCCTTTGTGAATAGAATTTAAACAGTAGTTACTTTCATACGTTTCTTTGTGTGTGTTTAGAAACTGGGCAACAAGAGCATTTTATCTCTAATTGTAGACAAATACATCTTTGTACCATCATATACATTATTCAAGAGAATGCAGGATGTACAGTCTCTAGCCATTAGTAATTTTATGTAATGGTGAATGACCCAGGATGTCACTTGGGAGGTAAGGGAGAAATTTTATGAACTAAGTGAGATACATAAGCCATGGCTGAGAAGATGGATTTTGATGAAGCCCCTGAATATGGAAGGATTTAAGAAAGTATTTGAAATTTCAGGCTATAATGATTGAAAATTGTCACTTAGTGAAATAAGCAGATGCACAAAGAGAATGATTGGAAGAACTGTTGATGCAGTCATGCGTGAGAGGCAGGAAAAGGTGCTGACAAGTGAATACTCATTAGGAAATGCTCCCACTTGTGACCGTTTAATGGGTAGGAACCTACTCATGAAACAGCTGAAGATAATTGGGCCTGAGGGAGCGGAGATATTTTTTAATCAACCTGTTCAGAGAAGTTATAGCACATTCTGGAGCAGGTGGGACTTGAACCCAGCCCTCATGGTCTAGAGGTAGGGATGCTATCACTGTGCCAAAGAGCCCTTGATAAGGCCTGAAGAAGGCATTTTGTAATCAACCTGTTCAGAGATGTTACTAAATTACCCTGGAGCAAGTGGGACTTGAATCCAAGGCTTCTGGCTCAGAGGTAGGTACACTGGCACTGTATCACAGTGCATCTTGGGCCTGAGGAACCACCACTGTATAGATGACATGCAGCTGAAATTATTGGCCTCCAGTAATGATGACCATCTTTGTCTCTGTTGGATATGACTACAAACAATTAAGAGCTTCCCCTAATCCTTTTTGATTCAGGGTTCTTTGATATAGTACTTGGTTGAATACTACTGATATTAAGAGCAAAATTCAGAAGTAGCAGGGCACATAGATAAGGTAGCTAAAAAGGCATAAGGAATGCTTCTATTTATTTGATTTTATTTTTGCCTGTACATTGACATGCAGTGTCTGATTTTATCCAGATATCTTTTAATCAACCTATTCCAAGATGTTATAACACATTGTGGAGCAGGTGGGACTTGAACCCAGGACTCCTGGTCCAGAGGTAGTTATATAACCACTGCATCACAGGAGACCGCTGATTACTTATATTCATTAGCTGAGGCGTAGAATACAAGCTTATGCTGGAACTGAATAAAATGTTGTTTAGTACACAACTAGAGTAACTGTGTGCAGTTCTGGTCACTGCAGTCTGACTCATCTGAGTGCACAGCAGACCCAGACACTCTGACACAAGCCATTCTTAAGTAATTCTTGGACTTTGAGTTCTGTCTTTAGAACTCTTGCTTTGCTCGCAGCTTCACCACCAGATTTGATTCGGCAGCCCCTTTGTACAGCTGCTTTATCCTTCCTCCATAGCAGCCATTACTTAGTCCTGCTGCACATTGTCCCCAGCCAGGGAAGCCCGTCTACAGTAGTTTGGCTCATGGCTGAGACACAAGACCGTGGGAAATAAGGAAATGGCAGAGAGGTTAAGGAAAAATTGTTTTCTACTGTGCAGACAGACATGGAGATACTAGAAGTCGAGAGGAACCAAAGATCTAATGAGTGAGGTGCTTGTTGATTAAAATTAGGCAGCAAATATTACTGGAGAAATTCATGTCATTAAAAATGTCAGCAAACCCAGGAGACAGAGGGTGGTGGTGGATTTTTTGGATTGGAGACCTGTGACCAGTGATGTTCCGCAGGGATTGGTACAGGGTCCACTTCTATTTGTCATTTATATAAATGATTTGGATGGCAATACAGGAGGCATGGTTAGTATGTTTGCGGATGACACCAAAATTGGTGAGATAGTGGACAACGAAGAAAGTTATCTAAGATTGCGAAGATTGATCAATGGAGTCCAATGGGCTGAGGAGTGCAGATGGAGTTTAATCTGGATAAATGCAAGGTATTGCACTTTGGTGCAACAGACAAGGGCAGGACTTATGTAACTAATAATAGAGCCCCGGGTAGTGTTGTAGAACAGAGACACCTAGGGGTTCAGATACATAATTCTTTGAAATTTGCATTACAGGTAGACAGGGTAGTTAAGAAGGCGTTTGGTGTTTAGCACACTTGCCTTCATTGTTCAGACCTTGGAGTATAGTAATTGGGACTTCATATTGAGGTTGTACAGGACATCGGTGAGACCTCTTCAGGAATACTGTGCCACGGGAAGGACATTATTAAATTGGAGCGGGTTCAGAAAAGGTTTGCCAAGATGTTGCCAGGTCTAGAGAGTTTGAGTTATAAAAATAGGCTGGATAGGTAGGAGATTGAGGGGTGACCTTGTAGAGGTTTATAAAATTGAGCGGTATAGATAAAGTAAACAGCAAGGTTGTCTTTTCCTTAAGGTGGGGGAGTTTAAAAGTAGGGGGTATATTTTTAAGGTGAGAGAAGAAAGATTTAAAAAGGACATGAGGGGCAATTTTTTTGCAGAGAATGGTTTGTGTATGGAATTAACTGCCAGAGAAAGTGGTGGATGTAGATACAGTCACGCGTTCAAAAGACATTTGGATAAGTGAATGACTAGGAAAAGTTGGGAGGGATATGAGCCAAATGCAGGCAAGTGGGACTTGTTTAGTTTGGGAACGTGGTCAGCACGGACTGGTTGGACTGGCGGGTATGTTTCCATATTGCATGATTCGATGACATAGGAAGAATTTGATTGCACTAGAGAGGGTGCAGTGGAGACTTACCAGCATGCTGTCTGGGATGGAGGGTCTGAGATATAAGGAGAAATTGGAAACGCTGTGTTCTTTTACTTGGAGTGGTGAAGATTGAAAGGGACCTTGATAGAAGTATATAGGGTTATGGTACATAGATGTGAAAGGTAAGAAGACCCTTTTTCATTATTTGAGGAGTCAATATCGGGGGGTAGATTTAAGAAATAGATAGAAGGCAAAGTTGAGTGTTGCGAATTATTTTCAGTCAGTGGATAGTGGGGATCTGGAATTCTGTGCCCGAAAAGGCAGTGGAATCAGAAATTGGTAAAATTTAAGCAGTAATTTGATGTTCACTTGCATTGCTATAGCCTATAGGGCTACGGTCCGAAAGCTAGAAAATGGGATTAATGTCATCAGGAAGCGCTTAGAGGAATATGGGTCAAATGCTGGCAAATGGGCCTAGGTCAAATTGGGATGTCTGGTCTGTGTGGATGAGTTGGGCCGAAGGGTGTGTTTCCATGCGATGTGACTCTATGACTCAATCTCAGTTGACTGGTATGGATATGGTGGGTCACAAAGTCTCCTTCTGTGCTGTAAATGTCTATGAACAGATGCTCTCACCTTGCCACATTTGTAGACTTCTTTTTTTCTTAACATGGTAGATTTGTACTCATTGATTTACATTCATTTTTGCTTCAGAACTGCCTGCAATAGGAAGCCTAGAACATGAGTCATAGTCACACAGTATGGAAACATACCCTTTGGTCCAATTTGCCTATGCTGACCAGGTTCCTCAAACTGAACTGGCCCCATTTGCCTGTGTTTGAGCCATATCTCTCTCAACCTTCTTATTCATGTACTTGTTTCAAATGTCTTTTAAAAGTTGTTTTTGTACTCAACTTCAACCACTTCCTCTGGCAGTTCAATCCATATATGCACCACCACTATGTGTAAAAGTTGTCCCTCAGGTCCCTTTTAAATCTTTTCCTTCGCAGCTTAAACCCATGCCCTCTAGTTTTGGACTCCTCTACCTGGGGAAAAAGACTTGGCTGTTCACTCTATCTATGCCTGTCATGATTTTATAAACCTCTACGAGGTCACCGATCAGGCTCAGACACTGCAAGGGAAAAAAGTCCCAGCCTACCCACTCTCTCCTTATAACTCAAGCCCTCAGTCTCGGTAACATCCTTCTAAATCTTTACTGCACCCATCCCAGTTTAATAACATTCATTATCTGAGGTTTTAAAGGAGTATGCAACAAAGATGTGAATATTTTATTAGGTCAAAGATGAACCATTGTTTCCCTGGAATATGGGATAGACACAAGGCAGTCAGTGGTCTCCTCCTTGTTCCACTCTAAATTGATACGCATAAGGCAGAGAGATAAACAGGACTTGGTACAATGAAGGACACAGGTAGCAGTTAAACCTCACGTTTAACTTCGTCTATCTACCAAATGTTTCAAGTTTTAACGTCGTATTCCAGTTTGGGCCTTACCAGTTACTTATGTACCAAACATAATGTCATTAAGAACTGCAGTTAGGGCAGTTTTAAAGCAAGCCCCCAGGATTAAGATAACTCCTAGTAAGTTGGACGAATAGCACCTCATTTTCTGTTCAGTTACATTTTCGTAATAAGGATAACTGCCTGATCACATTTGCCATTCATGGAATAGAATACACAGAACTAAATGCTGTAGAAAATACCTTTTCTTGATTTCTTGCTTCGATATAAAGGACTGGGATAGTGATATAATATTTGATATAGGGAGTTGATTGTATTTAAGACACTGACTCTGTTATGTAACTGTCAACAGTACGGCCTGCAATTTAATTTCTCTTTGGAAAATTATATTCCATTAAAAATCAGATTTTACCCTTTATTAGGTGTCCAATTTAGATGCTTGTATGTAAAAGTGCATTAAGATTCCTCTGAACTAACATTTTGGTACAACTTGCACAATAATGCACTACCGAACTTTTGGTAGGTATTGTAAATTTTAATCAGTGCCTGTGGCTTAAAGTAATATTAAGTGTGTCACAAAATCATCAACATCAGAAAATTCTAGTTTTATTTATTGATTTTTTTAAAAAAAGATTAACCTATTTTTCTAATCAGCCTGTTCAGAGATGTTGTTATTACACACCTGGTGCAGGTGGGACTTGAACCTGGGCTTCCCTGGTCCAGGGGAAGGACACTACTACTGTGCCACAAGAGGACCCTAAGCTTACTGCACTAGGTGTTCCCAGGAAGTCTGTCATCCAGGTAATAACCAGGCCTGAGCCTGCTTAACTTCTGTGATCAGATGATTTTGGGTGTTTTCAGACTGTATTAAGTTAGCTACTTTTACTTGGACAGCAGCTGGAATGCTGCACTGTGTCCTACACTGATAAATAAAATTTTACTAGTTTGCACTTCATATATTTCATCTGCTATATTTTTGCGTGTCCAAATCTCCTTGAAGGCAATTTACATCATCCTTGTTTTGTGTCATTTGCAAATTTGGAAATATTAGATTTGGTGTCCAAATTATTGACATAGGTTGTTAACAGTTAGGCTGTAAACTGTGATCCCAGCAATGCACTTTAGTCTGCCAACCCAAGATTGACATATTTGTTCCCATGTGCAGTATATTATCCACGTCCCATGTGCTCAAACTTTGTTTACTGTCATCTTATTTGCTTTCTGAAAATATAATACATTCATCTACTGTTTCCTCCTCATCCACTCTGGCAGTAACATTCTGAGAAAAAGAAGTCCAGATAAAACGATTTCCTTCTGAATCAACTGTTACTCTATTCAGACAGATGTAATTGAAAAAGACAAGTTCGTCAAAGCTTTTCATTGTGCGTTCATCAGGGCATTTATCAAGAATGGAAATTCAAGGGGATATCTAACACTTACACTGCATGAAAAGAGAGTGCAAATTGGTTTGCAAGTGGCCATTGATTAGCATTGACAGGGAGAATGCATCTAATAATGTTGAGTGACAGTTGATAACCAGGCTTTGTTTAAATTTTAAACCTGGCAGGTTGACTCTGGTTGAGACATTGCCCTGAGAAATGAACCAATGAGTGACTGTCATCAATTTTGTTGAGTTGAAATAGGTGCACTGCGTATACTTGTTCTTTGCCTGCAAAGGAAAGAGCCCTCTCTGTTAATATCTGTAGCTTTCAGTACACATAAGTGCCCAAACTGTGAGCTTGACTTACAATCCTAAATTGGTTGTCAAATGAATTCCTCATTTGTTGAGAATTATCTAGCAAATATGGTCCAGTTGCAGAATCACATATAATATTATACACCGTGCTTCAAGTTTCAAAAGTATGGCCTGCTGGTTTGCAGTTGGTATCCTGCTTACTACAAACAGCTGAAGGGACATGTCTTTTGATATGATCTGTCATACTGTAGGATGTACGGTCTACATAACTGGCATCGCACCACCACTAAAATTCATAAGCCAGATTATTCATCTCTGTGAAAGGGCAGAATATCTTGTTGTAGGTAGACAATTGCATCAGGGAGGAAGTTCTGGGATGTCGTCCCAATGACATTGAAGGAATAACTATATTTTTCCAAGTCAGGATGCTGAGTGACTTGGAGAGGAACTTGAAGGTGGTGGTTTTCCCATGTATCTTGACTTTTTAGATGGTAGTGGTCCTGGGCTTGGAAGGTACAGTCTATGGATCTTTGAATTTCTGCAGTGCATCTAGGCCTAAATTTCAACTTCAAATATAGAATTTTTCCTTAACTTTGAAAACAATATCACATTGTGGCCACTCTTTGCTAAAGATTCTTTTACAGCACGATTATTAATTAGTCCCTATTGATTGAGTGAGTAATATTAGATTTACAGTACCCTGTCCCTAATTTGGTACATTAAACGCTGCTCTAGAAAACTCTTTTGTACATATTTGAGAAATTTGTCCTGCAAGGCAGTCATGGTAATTAGATTTACCCAGACTTCATGTATATTGAATTTACCCTTGTTACGTTTAATTTACTGATTTACAATTGTCCTTCATTACCACTTGAAACTTCTGTTTTTGCTTACTAATTAAAACTTCTCTGCACATTATGAATGATGAACTCTTTATTTCACGTTGTCATTTATTTGTTCTTTGAAAGTACTCAGATGTCATTTATTTATTTAAGTTTACAAATTAGAATGGTTGGTGGGAAGCCGTTTTCTTAGAGTATTAGTATTATTTGCTGTCAACCATAGATTTTCTCTGATTTGATAGAGTAAACCTCTCACCTACTAAGACATCGGTGGTAACCCAGACAGCTTTAGTGGGTTTGAGGTGTGGTTTTGATGCATTCTGCTCTTAAACCACAATCAGTGATACCTGCTCATTTTAATATAGTGTGTTTTTATAGTCAAGCTTCTAAATAGTAGGAGTGGTGATTAGGCGTTGTATTAATTTTTAGAATTGAAATTAGGAAATTGATCTTTAGTATTTTAAGCCAGAAGTATTTGCTACAACATAACTCAAGATGAAAGAGTCTTAGAACAAATTGCTCCTGTCTCTTTTGATGGAGGGAAGTCCTAACTTCTGGTTATTGTTTTATTCCTTAGAGATTTTTAAAGGTACTACTTGCTGCTTGAAGGTTGGAGACTCGAATCACAGATGTCTCTAAATTTTGAATCCTATAATTAAGACATTAGTTTACTTTAAGGTGCTGTTCTATGGTGTTTTATCAGTTTTCTCTATGAAATGCATTTTATCTATGTGAAAGTGGCTGAGTATAGAAAATTTAGCTGTTTAAATTTGTAATCAGACAACTGCAGTAATTGTATCTGCAACCATCTTCAACCAGACCTGCTAAGTGAATTATCCATCTTTGTTTTCTTCTGAGGACCCCTAACATTGTAGATGATTTCAATGCAACCTTATTTCAAAAATAGACAAAAGAGCTCAATTCCGGAGGTGAGGTTAAAGCAATGCCCTTTTCATCAAGGCTGTATTTGACTGAGTGTGGCACCATGGAGCTCTCTCTCGAAACTGCAATCAATGGAAATCTGGTAGTGATCTTTCACTGGCTTTGTTCATACTCGGCACAAAGAAAGACAGTTGTGGTTATTGGAAGTCAGTCATCTCCGCTCCAGGACATTTCTGTAGGAAATGGGGAAGAGTCGATCTTCAGCTGCATCATCAATTACCTTTTTTCATTATAAAGTCAAAAGTGGAATGTTTGCTGATAATAGTACAATGTTTATCATTCGCAACCCCTTGGATACTGAAATAGTCCATGCCCTATGGAGCGAGACTTAGACATTATCTAGGTTTGAGCTGACAGGTGGCCAGTAAAATTCACGCAACACAGATGCCAGGCAATGACCATCTCCAAGAAGAGAGAATCTGACTATTGTGCCTTGACATTCAATTGCCATCACCGGATGCTCCACTTTCTGAATCCTGAGCATCACCATTGACCTGAAACTGAACTGGACTAGCCAGTTATAGTGTCAACAAGAGCAGTTTGGAGGCCAGGAATCTTGCAGCAAATACCTCAAATGCTGACTCCCAAAAGCCTGTCTACTGAGGCTCATGTCAGAAATGTGATGGCATACTCTCCACTTGCTTGGATGAATGCAGTTCCAACAACACCAGAAGGTGCACATTGTTCAGGACAAAGCAGCACGTTTGATTTGTGCCACATCCACATCAGTTCACTTCCTCCATCACTGATGCGCAGTAGTAACAGTGTGCAGCATCTAGAAGATGCACTGCAAGCATTTAACTGGTGCTTCTTAGATAGCTCTTTCCAAAGCCATTACTGCCAACATCTAGAAGGATAAGGGCAGCAGATACATAATGGCATGGCCTGCAAGTTCCCCTCTAAGACACTCACCATCTAACTTGGAAATATATCGATGTCGCTTCAGTGTTGCTGGGTCAAAATCCTGCAACATGACAGCATTAAGAGTGTGCCTATACTCGAGGACTACCAGTGAAGGCCATATCCCTTGAACGTTTAAACAAAACCCCTTTTGACTGACAACTTAAACAGCAGTTCCTCCAGCACTGACACTCTGTGGTAAGATGGATGAATCACTGAAATTCATCTAAATTACAAAATTGCCTATCAACAATAATTCAAAATTTCTGTAACAGTTCCCCAAGAAAATGAAAGAAAATTCCCTTCCTGAGTGTCTGTTTTTGTTTCTTTCTTTACTTGCTATTTAAAACTAAGAGTTTGAACTAAACGCTTGGTCTTCTGTCCAAATATCTCTTCAGGTGAGTTGGTGCCGTTTTTTTTAAAATCCTGCCTCTGTGAAGCATCTGGGATGTGTAATTATGCTAATGCTATCTGCTAATTCTGTATTTCATAACTGACTGCCAGATTGAACAACCTGACTAGTTCATTGCATCAAACCTCACCTCTAACTTTTTCTTATAAACAATTGAGAAATTTTCCACAATCTGTAGCTGATCAACATGACGTTTTCTTTGAATGTTAGTAAAGATATCAAAATGAAGAAAAGCAACACTGTTACACTATTTACATAGGTAAAAGCAACAGATAGTGGGGAAAATCATGGTCCAGTTACTTTATCTTGATTTGCTGCTTCACAGATCACAGTAACTAATTTAAAGCTTTTCTTTCTTTGCTATATAATCTGCTGTACTTAACCAGAGAAAATCTTTCACTGAGGGTATGATGGTGAGTTTTATGCTTCATCGTAATTGTTCAACTGAGCAGCATTGATTTAAGAATTAGCAATATATTGCCTGACTGGAGTAATTTTGTATGTTAGCCTGATTAGGCAGACTAACTTCTGTGAAGAATACCACTGAGATTTTACAAACATTCAGTGGCTTTTGCAGTGATCACCATTTACATAAAATGCAAACTCTTGTAAAACAATACTGAAAATAATAGACTTACCATTTGTGCCAAGCCAAGTCTCTCTCCAGTTACAGTTACTAGTATCTAGAAATGCTCTCTCTTCAAGGAGCAATGGAAACGTCAGAGCACCTTCTGTTCTTAAGAAATGACCCGAGACCTAAAATGTTGACCAGTTGCCGCCTTGTTTCTCCATGATGCTGCCTTTGTAGGTTATTTCTTTTTCTTTTTCTTTCTAGCAGTTGGCGTTTTGCTATTTAAGATGCAGATTTATAGAAGTACTGATAATATAGAAGCTTTGGAATAAAAGTAATAACTTTACTGGTCACTGGACTTCAAACCTTAACTCTTTTTCTCTCCACAGATGCTGCCAGACCCTGTTGAGTTTCTCCTGCAATTTGATTTTTTGTTTCAGATCTCCAGCATCTTTGTTTTATGATAACTTTAATATTTATCTGTTGCATATGGCATGGTCTGAATTGATTTGAAAATTGATGTTGTAAGTGTAGTTTGATCATGTGTATTATCCTCATTACATTGTAGTTATCGTCAGAGCATTGCACATTTCACATTGAACAGTCAGTGTCAAAGTGAAAGCCTTGAATCAAAAATTACTCATTTTCTCTGTGTCTTTAGAACCTCCATGTTCTAGTGTTTCAACATCAACCTCCATTCCCTCTAAGATCCTTCAACAAGCTTTCTTTCCTAGCTAATGCCATTTCATACACAATCTGTTTTCACCATAACTATTTGACCACTTACCCTGAATCTCCCTGCAAGTAATGTCAAGATAACACATGAATAATAACTTGGGTGATGAGTTAAAGAAACTACAGACACACCACAGTGAAGATCATGACAGACTGGGATAAACAAAACACTTTAGCTCATATATTTCATCTCATAATGCCAATTACAAAATTGTTTTGGATGGAGGTTCCTTCAGGTGGGGGAAAAAAATAGAATAATAGAGAAATGAAAATTTGTGTAAAAATTGCTGTCGTTTTTGCCCTGCTAATCTTTGATATGCAGTCATTTCTATAAAATACAGGTCAGTGTGGCTTAAATTCTTTGAGACAGATACAAAGGTACTTATTTTACTCTTAAGGTTTAGCGCTCGGGCTTGAATTATGCACCGGAATACAAAACAAGAGGATACTTAAAGCTGGAAGCAATAATGCAGTTTAATTAAAACTTGCCAACTTCTATTTGTCTCTTTTTACTGTCTGGTTTTTCACTCAGGCAGCAATTGCTTAAGTTAAATCTTGTTGATGAATATTGGCAAATTGATTGATTCTTGGGGCCATTAAAACCAAGATTGAAGCAATCCAAGGATGTGCTGAGGCAATCAGTAAAGTATATGCATCTGTGTCATATTATTGATCAGAAGTTTGGAATGGTAATTATAGCATACAAGGCAATGGCCAAGTTTTGGAAAATGAGATTAGAATAGATTGATATTTGATGACTGGCACAGATACAGTGGGCTGAAGAGATTCTTTCCATGTTGTAAAACCTCTGACTCTAATTACTACAGTAAAGGAGGGAGGAAAACTAGATAGACTATGTTCTGTAAAATATGGAGTAAACAAGGGGAAATTTAGCAGAAACAAGTACCTAGTACCTTCCAGCAGTGACAAAATACAAGGTAGCCATCAACACAATCTATACAGACCATTTCTTCACAAGTACAATTACACAATGGAACAAGTTGACAAAAGAAGTAGTCACAACTCCCATCGTCTGAAGCCTTCAACCCCTCATTTGTGTATCATCTCCATTTAGAAATTTTGTAGTTTCAGGACTATCATCTCACCAGGTTATACCTAGTTTCTCTAACACTACACATTAAATGTTAGTGAAATATGGATACAAGTCTCTGATGCTGATAGAGCTCAGTGGAAATATGTTATATTTTCTGTTAGTGCTTGTATACCTAAAGCATACATTGCTGGGACCCTGACAAGTATGGCACTTCTGTTGTCTCCTTAGCCCTCTAATATTGTGATTTCTTGTCACAGTCCTAATACTGCTGCACTGGAGGATCTGCTAATTTAGCACAGAACATTTAACCTTTTAATTTCATCTTCTGAATGATTCTGACTGGATAACCTAACTGAACTATTGAGAGGAGTGTATTTGAATTTAATTGCTGGCACCACTGTAAAGTATATCTTAGTTTTGCACTGGTATGTTTGTGTGTTTTGAGTTAACATTAACTTTCAATTTTATGTCAATTTGAAGATGAACAGAGCTCTACGTAAGTATTCTTTGCATTCAAAAATTCTTGCTAGCCAGTGTTCACTGGTGTCTGTTGGGGATCCTGAAAGCTATTAACCACTTTTGAAAACTCACTGACTTTAAAGTCTCAATGGTTGTCTTAAAAGGAAGAACCTTCCCTTCTACAACTCATCTACGTGATGACATTGCAGATATTCAATAGGCTATATTGGGATAATAACATCGTGTGTTTGGAAGCAAACAAAAAAGACTGATCTACCAAGCACTTCCAAAATGCATCTTTAAACCTTTATAGTGCAAGTCTAATAGTTTGGTACTTGTCCTTATAGTTTGGATCCAATTAGTGCTCATGGTATAAGAGCATAGGTTTTGGAAAAATGATTTTGTGTTGAGCTCTTTTTGCATCCTTCTGCGAAAGTTACATGCACATTGTAGGGTTGAAACCACACAGTAGGGTAGCTGACTGTTTACTCGCTGGAAGGGCAAAATTTGCCCAGCAAGCAAAATTTGATTCCAACACAAATTCTAGAATATTCTTCCATGGGATGTGAACATCAGTGATAAGGCAAGCATTAATTGCCCAAACCTTCAGAAGCAATTGATATTTTTGTTGTGTAGTTATCAATTGTAAGTTTTTTTTAAAAAAAGTCTTCTATTAGTGGCATAAAATACAATATTGCTCATCAGCAATGCCCAATCTTAACTCTGTTTCATGATGTTATTCTCCCTGTTTTCAATGTGATTAACTTTTTTTGTAGAACAATTCTGTTGGCCAGTTTTAAAAACCAAACCTTGATTTACTCGGATTCATTAATGAAATAGGAGTTAAATATCATAGTGTAATTTAACTTTTATATGGAATATGAGCTGAAAAGAAGCTGGGCCCTATTTCAATTGGCTGGAAAGCAATGTTAGTGCTTCCTATGTATTTCTGTGGAGTGCCTATTAGCGGATTTAATGATCCGAGTTTGCTAGCTTGTGTGATTGTTGCATAGGTTGTTCTCAAAGGTCAAACAAAGAAGGGGTGTATGAAGTATTGAACCAGTGATAAAATCTATTATCATTTTTCCAGGGCTCAGAATAATTTTTACGGGCTGGTTTTGGGATTTCCTGAGGGCTGTCTTTTGGTTCCTGATTTTTTTTTTTTTTTGCAGTCTCACTTGCTCCTTCATTAGGTCATGCATTCACTGAGTAACAATATTTTCTGCATTTGTGTTGATATATGGGGTTTGGTCTCTCAGAAGCAGAATCAGTAGAATTCAATATTGTCCCTAATAATCATCACCACACAGGAAAGCATATATTTGTTGTGTACCGAGGAATAAGGCTGAAGTTAGTAGCAAATACTTTTTATATTAAAAATAATGCGGACTTTTATGTACAAAAACCATCACCTAAACATGTCTTTGATAAATTGGTGAGGTCACATCTGAACAATTTTATGTTTGTCTTGAACGCAGTCGCTGCACTCGAAGTAATTAATATGTGTAAGACACTGAAAGATCTGATAATACATACATTAGTTCAATTTTTTGAAGTAAAACTGTCTAATATTAAATTATACAATTGACATCATTCACTATAGTAGCATCCATGTACATTTTTCCCCATTGTTGCTCCTGAACCCCTGCAGCTCTAACTTAGAGATTACAAATTAATTGGAATTAATTACTTCAGTTTTCTTACTCCCGGTAAGTTGAATATTCCTTTGCTGAAAAGATTTAAATTGTTTCCTCCTCTTCGTATACACACCTTTTCTGCTTTGCACACTTTCTGTCGATGTTGGCAGAACCCCCTCGTCCATTGTGGACTGATAGCCCATTACTAGCAAGTATTGGAAGAAGCAGTCTGATTGGAGAAACAGTTTGCCACCATTGCTTGGACTGACTTTGCTCTGATCACTCATGTCAGTGAATTCTTTGAGATGATTTGAGAATGAATTTGTCTGCCATCCCTGTTGTGAGCATTACTTTAGTCAATTACTTCATTGTCGGTGGTAAACTGATAATTTTATTTGAGATGAGAGACAAGTAATAGCTTATGTAGTTGCTGGAAAATCACTCTGAAAAATTAAAAGGCAGTAACCATTCATTTTCATTTGTATGTTTTACCAATTCTGATTTCCATGTATTGGGGCATTTGTATATTTTTGTTTTGAGTCATAAACTTACCCAAAGGGCCTTATTTCATCACTAGGTATTGCAGTAGAACAGATTAAATCATAAGTGTGTGACAAGTTGACCTCACTTCCCTCCTAATTTCCTCCTAAACTTTGTTCCTCTGCCACTCCACTCTCTCCTCCAACAAATGCAAGAAGCTGATTGACTTTTCTTAATTGAGAGCATCCATCTGAGCTGTTTTTCCCTAACCTCTTTCCTTCCCTCTAGCCCTTAGTCTCCTTTTCATTTTCTGTCCTATTTCCCCAATGCCCTCTGTGTGCTTGTCTTATCTGTGAGACCCACTTCCTGCTTTTTTGAGCACCTTTGCGCTAACCTGTTCAACATCCACTATCCTTCCTGGAAATCTTGTCAGTTGATGTGATAACTAGTTATTTTACCTGGATTACCATATACCTCCTTTTTCAATGCTCTTGTCATCAACCTCCCTCCAATGCAACCTCACACTCTGTCCTTGAAAACTGCTCACCAAGGACAAAAATGCTTTTATCTCCAAACATTTTCAACTTTTTGTTTTCCAATTTGGACTTTTTGATTTCCAGAGCTGTGCCCAGATCTCTTGCAGGTCCCTGCTTGAACCTCTCCAAATCAGAATTTTAGCTTTGCCACAGTGTTTATACCAGTTTCAATAAAGTCTCAAAAGATAACCCCTGCTATTGTGATCTTAGTGCATAGTCATCATCCATCTTAATATACCTTTTAACAATTGGTCCCTTAGCACTCTTGTTGAATATCTCTATTCTGTTGATTGGGTGATTGGAAACCTCCTTGCCTGGTTCTACCTTACGTATAAAAAGAGTATTCCCATCCTAACAAGCCCCATTGATCTTGACACTTACCTTTTTCTCATTTATGTTATCCTCTGCTGACACCATCTTTAGTCATAGGGTCAACTTCTGCAGGCAAGCTCATCTTTTTGATGTCTTCCAAACTATTTTTATGATATTTTCTTACCTGGCATTCATTTGAATCATGGGAAAGCTAGAGAGGCAAGGACACATTTGGGTAAGTCAGCATGGCTTTGTATGTGGGAAATTGTGTCTCATGAATTTGAATGTGTTTTTGTTTTTGAAGAGGTGACCAAGAAAGTACATGAGAGCAGTGTGGTAGACGTTGTCTACATGGACTTTAGCAAGACCTTTGATGAGGTACCACATTGTGGGTTGTTGAGTAAGGTTAAATCTCACAGGATACAGGAAAAGCTGGCCAACTGGATACAAAATTTGAATGTAGGAGACAGGGTGGTGGTAGAGGGTTGTTTATCAAACTGGAGACCAGCGGTGTGCCATAGGGATGGGTGGTGGGCCCACTGTTACTTGTCATTTATATAAGTGATTTGGATGAGAATTTAGGAGACATGGTTAGTAAGTTTGCAGATGGCACCAAGTTTGGTGGCATCATGGACAGTGAAGAATGTTATCTGGGAACACAGCAAGATCTTGATCAACTGGGCCAGTGGGCTGTGGAATGGCAGATGGAGTTTAATTTAGATAAATGCAAAGTGTTGCATTCTCATGGGTCAAACCAGGGCAGAATTTGGACAGTCAATGATAGGGCCTAGGGGAGTATTATAGGAAAAAAGAGATCTAGGGCTACAGGTTCATAATTCCTTGAAAATGGAGTCGAAAGTAAACAGGGCGGTGAAGAAGGCTTTCGGCATGCTTGCTTTCATCGGTCAGAGCATTGAACATAGGAGCTGGGATGACTTGTTGCAGTTTGTATAAGATGTTGGTAAGGCCACGCAGTTCTAGTCACCCCACTACAGAAAAGAGACTATTAAACTAGAAAGAGGACAGAAAAGATTTACTAGGATGCTACCTGGACTGGAAAGTTTGAGTTGTAAGGAGAGGCTGGATAGGCTGGACTTTTTACCCTGGCATGTAGGAGACTTAAGGGTGACCTTATAGACATCTACAAAATCATGAGAGGATTAAGTAGATAGCCAATACCTTTTCTCCATAGAATAATCTAAAATTAGAAGGCCTAGGTTTAAAGTGACTGGGAGAGATACAGAGGACTCCAGAGGGGCAATTTTTCACACACAGTAGTGCATATATGGAATGGGCTGCCAGAGGTAGTGGTGGAGGCAAGTACAATTTTGTCATTTAAGAAACATTTGGACAGGTGCATGGATGCGATAGGTATGGAGGATATGGACTAAACGCAGGCAAATGGGACTAGATTAATTGTGAAAACTGGGCAGCATGGACAAATTGGGCTGAAGAGCCTATTTCCATGCTGTAAAGCTCTATAACTCTATGGTCTGTTTTGCCAAACATTTGTCAATTCCCTAGAGATTGTAGACTTGCTCACCGAGCTGGTATGTTTGATTGCAGACGTTTTGTCACCCTGCTAGGTAACATCGTCAGTGCGCCTCTAGTGAAGCATTGGTGTTCTGTCCCATTTGTTATTTATGTGCCTCGGTTCGCTGGAGTGGTTGACATCACTTCTGGTTCTGTTTTTTAGTGGTTTGTATATCGGGTCCAGTTCATTGTGTTTGTTGGAGTTCCGGTTGGAATGTCAGGCCTCCAGGAATTTCCTAGCATGTCTCTGGTTTGTGCTATTATGGATGTATTGTCCCAGTTGAATTCGTGTCCTCCTTTGTCCATGTGTATTGAGACTAGTGAGAATTGGTCATGTCTCTTGGTGGCTAATTGGTGTTCATATATCCCTATTGTCAGTTTTCTTCTGGTTTGGCCTATGTATTGTTTCTCATAGTCCTTGCATGATATTTTGTATATTACATTAGTTTTATTGGTTGTGGGTATGGGACCCTTTATGTTCGTCAGTTGGTGTTGGTGTTCCTTGATGGTGCTGTTGGTGTCGTGGGGTGCCTGCCTTCCTGATTCGTCCAGCAGTGTGGCAATTGTCTCTTTGGCTAGGTCGATGTTTATGGACGTAAATAAAGCTGTTATGTTGAAGGATATCATTATCTCGTTCTCTTCTATTCTGGTGTCCTTGATGATGTTGAGGAATTCTTGGGAGGCGTGGATGGAGTGGTTGGTGTTGTCAACTATGTATTTCAGTTTCCATTGTAGTTCTTTGGCTAGTCGGTATGTTAGTGTGCCATGTAGTGAGACAATGGGTCTGAGGGGGACTCCTTGCTTACGTACCTTAGGGAGTCTGTAGAAGTGGGGTGTGTTGAATTCCTCTAGCTTCATTTTTTCTGGTCTGTCTTGCTGATATCTCCTGAGTTGTGTAATTTCTTCAGCGTTATTGTAATCGGGTTCTCTAACTGTGGCGTTGGGTCTGTCAACATCTGTTGGTAAGTGTCGGCATCTGCTAGTAGTGTGTTTAGCTTTCCCAATGTATTGGGCTCTATTGAGGGTTACTGTCATGCATCCTTTGTCTGCCGGTAAGATTATGATGGTTCTGTCTTTCTTGAACCTTTCCAGGGCTGATTCTCTTCTATATTGAATGTGTTCTGCTTACCTTTTCTGCTCGGTATTGGGACTATTGTCTGTTGTACTTCCGTGAATCCATTTGTCAGTTCCTTTCTTTGTCTCAGTCCACTTTATATTGATGAAATATCTGAGTTGCCTTGGAATACTTTTCTACTTTGAAGGTTCGGGCGCTATATAGCGAGGAGTTGTTGTAATAGTGACTGGATGATATCTACTGTCTCACTGTAGATTGTGGTTCGAGAGTATGTTTTCATAGATAAAAGTTGCATTATGAAATGTCATCTTGTTTATTGATCAAACACAGTAGTTAGTGGCAGTTTAGAATGATAAGGATACATTTGTCTACTATTATCTTTACTTAATTTAGGAAATACAGTTTATGCAATCTTTTTAGAATTATTTATTCTGTAAATAATTGCTGACAAAGTCATTTGATTATTTTAAATCCATTTGGGAAGTTTGACTTTTCCAGTTCTATTTTTTTATGCTGCAGTAGATTCAAAAGTACTTAAGTGTACTTTGAGCACAAGTTAGAAATGGTTTGTGAAATGAATTAGTCAGAAGTATTGAATGTTGATGCTACCAGTTGTTCTGGTTTTGAGAAATACTGATAATTTGCTGGATGGACTTAAAACATAATTCTAGTCTCCTTTCCAGGATAATTTAGTAGGCAAAGTGCTTGGTTACACAGCGTAGGATGCTCCGATTTCAAGTTTTGCTTTGTGGTTTCAATTGACCATTGTGTCCTTGGATAGAAAGGAAACACCAGTGACCCTGTTCCTGATTCTTGGAAGGAAAATGCGTACTTTATCGTCTTGGCTGTTAACAGGAACAAGGTATCAAGCTAAACTTTTCTTTGGAGTAAAGTGTGGGAAAATAAGGCAAATCTGAACCAAGACAGAAAATGCTGGAACGTTCCAGTTAGCCTACGTTATGAGAGGTTACAGGCAATGTGATATGGAGAGTCAAGTAAATTGCTGATCTCTGATCTAACAGATCTTGTGGCACCCCTTGAATATCTGCATAGGCTTCCCAGTTTTCTGGCCAACGCTTAAAATCCAATTTGTTCATCATGAGTTTCATTTACTGTTTGTTAAACCTCACTTATAAAAAAAAAAGGCTCCTGCGTTCAACTACAGTGCAAAAATGATTGGATTTTTATTGTATATAAGTAGCTGTGAAACCTTTTGGAAGGTTCTAACATGATATGGAAATGTAAGTTCTTTCCTTACATAGTACAGTGGAATTTTTAACACCTGCCAAGACAAGCAGATGCGCCATCAATTTAGTTTGTCTGAAAATGCAACACTGTTATTGCTGTAGGTGGGCTTTTAATGTGAGAGGATTGGCCATCTGAAATATTGTTTTATTCGTTCCTTAAAACAGCAACACACTCATAAAAAGCAATGAGACAAAGGTCTTGTATGATATCAAACGTTGGAGGAGTACGTTGTTACCTTTGCTCCTCCACTGGTCACAACAAATGTTAAAATTAGCCAGGTTGATGGTATGGCCATTATATAGGTTTCACGCTGTTGGATACAGTTTTAAGAACAAATCAGCCAGATTTCTTTAGTCAACAACAAATAACTGGTTTATTACTCAGGACAAATTTAGTCAAAACGTTTGGATTATTCAAGTATATATTTACTGACCCTTATCAAAAAAATGCTAGCACACAATTCAAGGTGCAATTAACAAAAAATTGTGAGGAATTACGTTTAAAGTACTTAGTCAAAGTAAAAAGTGAGCTGTTTCAAACAGTGTTTCGATTCCAGAGTTATTTGGCATGCTACCGCTGCTGACTCTTGGGTGTCTTTGCAAACCAGTTCTAGTGTGCTGAATTCCCTTTGTTGTAGACGATGAGTTAGATTGCAACAAATCGCCTCCAGGAATCCCTCATGGGTGGTAAAGATAACTTTTAGGGCACTTTCAGCTCATCACTTTGCTGAGAGGAGTTGCAGTGGATGTAAAGAATGGTATGCTGCTCTTCAGACAAGTAAAATTCTCCGAGTTTTTTACATAGTAGTGGTGTCCCTGCCTCTTAAACCAGGAGACTGTGGTTCAAGTCTCACCTGGTCCAGATGCGTACATCAACATCTCTATAATGGGGTTAGTAAGAACTGCCAATGCTGGAGTCAGAGATAACGCAGTGTGGAGCTGGAGGAGCACAGCA
>JAHRHZ010000043.1:27767663-27835403 GCA_024137785.1 Ginglymostoma cirratum
AACGTCAGCTTTCCTGCTCCCCTGATGCTGCTTGGCCTGCTGTGCTCCTCCAGCTCCACACTGTGTTATCTATAATGGGGTTGCCTGTTTCATTTGGGGAGCCCTCTTGTGGTAACCGGAGGCCTGCATGCAAATTCCATCTGCTCCAGAGGTATGTAATAACATTTCTGAACAGGTTGATTTATAAAAAGTAGGTTAAAAAAAAGAAAAATGCAATAGTTTTAACCGCTCTCACACTGAGCCAAAATGACCAGACTCTTTTTTTTTGAAGGTTACCCAGTCTGCATGACTCCACCTGAGCTCTCCTGCTCTTTGCAAGTGCAATGTTGTTGCTGTTGTGCTCAGTGCCCTGTATAGAGTCATACAGCGCAGAAACAGACCCTTTGGTCCAATCTCAAACTAAACTAGTCCGACCTGCCTGCTACTGGCCCATATCCCTCCAGATCTTTCCTATTCATGTACTTAACCAAATGTCTTTTAAACATTGTAATTGTACCTGCATCCATCACTTCCTTTGGAAGTTCATTCTGCACATGAACCACCCTCGTGTAAAAAGTTTGCCCCTCATCTCTTTTTTAAATCTCTCTCCTCTCGCCTTAAAAATGTGCCCCTTAGACTCCAAATCCCCCATCCTAGGGAAAAGACAGCTACCATTAACCCTATCTGTACCTCTGGTTATTTTATAAACTTCTATAAAGTCACGTCTCAACCTCCTATGCTCCAGTGAAATAAGTCCCAGCCTATCCAGCCTTTCTTTATGACTTAAGCCTTCCATACCCAGCAATATCCTGGTAAATCTCTTCTGAACCTTCTCCAACTTAATATTATCCTTCTTATAACTGGGCGACCAGAACTGAGCATAGTACTCTAGAAGAGGCTTCACCATTGTTCTATACGACCTCAATGTGACTTCCCAACTCCTATAACCAAAGGACTGAGTAATGAAGGCAAGCATGCCAAATGCCTTTTATCATCACCCTCTCCATATGTGACCCAAACTTAAAAGAATTATGTACCCGAACCCCTAGGTCCCTCTGTTATACAACACACAAGGCCCTTCCTTTAATTGTATAAGCCCAACCCTTATTTGTTGTACCAAAATGCAATACCTCGCACTTATCTAGATTGAATGCCATCTGCTGTTTTTTGGCCCATTCACCCATTTGATCAAGATCCCTTTGTATTCGTCAAAAAACTCCTTCACTGTCTATTATGCCACCAATTTTGGTGGCATAAACCTACTAACCATGCCTTCTATAATCTCATCCAAATCATTAATATAAATGACAGACAAGAGAGGACCCAGAACCGATCCTGATTTGCACTTTCACTCTTGCAATCTGTGAGCACTGTGCTCATGACACGAATATGGTGAATATGCAATCTATTGTTGTAGTAAAACTTTTTCACTGCCCCAAAGGTCTGTTCTAATAGTAATCATTTATAACTTTTTTGCCGGACTGCGCTGCAACACGGCTATCTGAAGTCCCAATATTGGATCAGCCATGGTTGTACCCTGAAATGTCTGGAACAGAAAGTCTACTGAGGTCCATTAATGAAGAATAAGTGATGTATTTTGATAATGGTGCAATTTTATTTTCCATTAGAAGTATTCAATTATCAGTTTTTATTATATAACAACCAAAAGAATCAGTCCTTAAAAATAAAAGTGAAATGACTACAGATGTTGAAAATTGAAACAGAAGAAAATAGTGGAAGCACTGGGCAGGCCAAGCAGCATCTGTGAAGAGAACAGAACAGTTAATATTTTAGGTGTGGATTTGGTCAAAGCAAATAAATCAAACATACCCATTCTTTGCTCTAGGTAGGCAATGATTGTAAGTTGAATTTGCCTATCTAATCTCAATTATATAATGCTTTGTAATGGCGGAAATTGGGCATGTCACATTTGATTGTACAGGCAGGCAACTGTGCATCTTAATCAGTCAGAATGAAGGATTGTGAAGGTTGTGAAGTGAACAGCACGCAGAGAAAGGTAGATAAAAAATGGAAAAGAAAGATCAGCTGAGAGAAAAAAATGAGAAGAAAGAAAACATTTTATGAACACTTCTAAATTTTCGGTTTCTTCCAAAAAAAATCAATTAAACTCTGAAGGAGAATCCACATGTGTAATCAAAGAATATGGGAATGGACAAGAAAGTAGAGCCAAGTCCGATGATTGATTAACCACAGTAATGAATGGTGAAGCAGGCTTAAGGGTGCCATATGGTATGTTCTTGCCCCTACTTCCCATGTTCATGTTTTTCATAGTTCAGTAATAGTGGGAGTGGTTAGTGGGGAATGGCAGGGAGCAGGCCATAATGTTGATGAACTGGGAGTTGGAGCATGAGTTTGGTGCAAGGCCAAAATATTTCTTGGAAGGTCTTTTTGAATAAAAACGTTGTACGATGCAAAAGGCATTGCACAAATGAAGTCTGTGGAAAGGACTGTACTTAAGATATGGACAAGTGGAGAAGTTGAGTAGCCACTGAATGGCAGTCATGCAGTTGGTGCTGGTGAGAAGCAGTCTCGTTTTGGAGGCATGCTATGGGGCAACAAGGTGCATAGCTGCAGAGGATAGGTGAGAGAGTTTGGAGGACTAAGGGTTTTGTGGCTAAGATAGTTTATTATGATGTACTTTTGCAGTGAAAGCAAGTTGAGGGTAATGCTCATTCTGCTGGAATGAACTCAGGACTGGAATGGGCAATTTTTTTTTTACTGTTTTCAAATGTATTGGCTTACCTTACTTAATTTATTAATATCAAGCACAGCTGCTGACTATGACAATGAAGCCTTAATAATTTAGGTTATGTAGAATTACAGAGAACGCAAAACCAAAGGTTGTTCAATTGTTGCCTGACCTCCAAGTGCATGCAGAGTAATACTTTGATAATTAGAATACTAATTTTCACGGTACACTTTACAATTTACTTTGGCAGCTATCATTTTATAAAGTATAAAAATGCTGATTCTGTTACATTGCTGCTTGCCTGTATGGCATTTGATTGTTGATGCTGCTTTAAATGTTGTTTTCCACAGATGGAGTGTAATGTAGGAGATACTGATGCATACACGATGGAATGTGCTATCCCACTAAGTGGTTTAGTATATAATTGGGGTATTAAAATAGTGTTTTAAGCAAACTTTCCTATTACATTTGAAGTATTGGAATTTACCAAACATTCTCAACAATTGTGCTGTGATCTTAGACATTTAATTTGAGATTTGTGGGGTATTAAACTTTCAGTACTTTTTGGCAAAACATGCAGAACAAAAATACTTTAGATAACACCTCCCAGTGAAAATCTGGGTTTCTTTGCAGTTCTTTGTTGTGCTGCTATGTACTTAGGCACTTGCAGTCATAACGCTGTTGTTTGTGTCTTGCCTCGTGACAGATAAGCTGGTTTTATGTGATATAAGGAAGAGGTTTATTATATCTAAGAGCTGTTTGGAAATGAGGCTGTGATGTTCTGTGCAGGTCAATTCAAAGCAAATCTGCTCCCATTTCATGTAGCGAAAGGACGAACAAATCTTTTTGTGCTCATGAAAATGATGGGCAGTATTTAACAGTCAGCACTGGCTGTAGCTTTCAGAAAATTACAAATGTAGCAAGTTTAAGCTGTGATTATTTGTCTTACTATCACTGTTGATACTAATTAAATTTTGGAGCTTCAATCAGCTGACGTCAAAGCTGCGACTGTCTTACCCTTGTTCTTCTTAATATTTAAAAAAAACTTATTTTTTAAGCTTGATAAAATTAGGTTAGCATAAATTCAGGAAACAAAATCTGTTAGATTATATTCTTCAGATTGATACAAAAGGGCTCCATTATTCCTCCCAACTAATTTATGTTTAATGCTCACTATTTCATCTGCAGGCTTTCTTTGCTTGAAATTGTTGATTCGTTATGATGCAGCTTCATGAAAACGAGTTGCTGTCACTTAATTTGCCAATGTGATCATTATTCATATGAACTTTGACATTGAGCTTTGGCAGGCTTCTTCATTCTCCTAAGTCATCGTAAAATGATCATATGTGTTTACTCTGCACAGGACTCAATATTTTCTAATAATCCTGTTCACGGATGTTATTTTATGCCTCTGGAGTAGATGGGACCTGAACCAGGGCCTCTTAGCTCCGAGGTAGGGGCACTGTTTTGTATGTTAATTAGGAATGGGCATCTTCGTGGACTATGGGCTTCCTAATAGGGGGTGTCTTTATGTGTGTGTGTGTGTGTGAGAATATTAATTAAGCTAGTGTGTCGATAGACCAGAGAATGAATATGACATTTTCATAGTCCAAATCCATTGAACTGTTTTACTTTGCAGTACATTATTTTTCACCTAAATAAGGAGAACTTGAGTTCAAGTGTGGATTGTAAATTGGACTACAGCATTATTTGAAGATTGAATTTTGGATTATTAATTCATAGTCAATAAAGATGAATATTTATAACTGTTTAGTTAATCAAAATATAGAAGCTGGCAAAGTGACAGTTTAAATTAATAGTAATCTCAAATATCTCCCAATGAAAAAGAACCCAAGGGAGTAAAGATGACTAATCAATAACCAGAAGCTTTTCAAGCTTTTAATATAATGATACTTTGGACATGCATTACCACTAAGTCCTTACACTTTATGGAATAAAATTGGACTAGCTTACTCTGGGAGTTGCCAGAACTTACCAAAAAAGTTCTGATGTAGATAGAAGTGCATCATGATGTGCAAGGCCTGTATAACTGGGGTCAGCATGGATTAAAATTCCTTCAGTGATCACATTACTGTAACAAACCATATGACCTGGAAATTTGCATTTGACTGTGCAACTCTGTGAAAAGTAGGTTAAATTATTTAAGTAAGTCTGGGAATACTATATTAAGCATAGAAATATAATTAATATACTGTGTTTATGCTTAGTAAGAAAACAGTGAGAGTATTTGTACGCTTTACTATTAAATTTGTTCTATTGTGTGGCTTCTTTTTCTCTTTAAAGATTTCAAATTGTTTAACTTTTCTCTCCACGTACATGTACGTGGATTTGGGTCCCACAATGCCTGTCTCTCCCTATTGTTCTTCCAGCCCTGGCTATCAGTTTTGTTTTCTTTCTTGCTGTCTTCAGGGTTTTAAAACTGATGCCCTATGTGATTTAATCATTACTTTGTAATTTATTTGTTGTTCAAAATGGGTCTTGTGTCTCCTGTAACTTTTAAAATTAACGCATGGGAACTAAATGGAAATTTTGCATGACCGTATGCAGACAATACCTGGAACGAAGTCATGGGGTAACCTATTAGTGTGCTCTCAGAATGTACTTTGTGTCAATCTGTGTCAGCTGGGGCTGATTTGGCTGCATCTGGTGTGTGTCTAATGACCTATCTGGAGGACAGCTACAACACTTCAGGAGAAGAAAGGATCAAAAATTTGATTCTCATATTTATTTCACTTGTTCCAAACCCACCCATTCTGTAGTCAATATTGAATATCCTGCCAATCCTCACTTTGAGTTTGAATTGTGGGCATGAATCACATAATTTAAATGTGACATGTTATATTGGTAAGGCACAGTGATTTGTATTTCAGCAAGTGTCACAATTGCTTTTAGTAAAAAGAGAACATTTGCAAAGATAGCACTCATTCAAAAGCAAAATCATTTGCCTCGCTAATTCAACAGAGCTCATCTTTGATATCTAAAGTTTTGGAGTAGATCTGTAGCTGGGATTGTGGGTGTTGAGGTTGGTTGGCTCGCTGAGCTGTTTTGTTGTTCTGCAGACGTTTCATTACCGTGCTTGGTAACATCCTCAGTGCAGCCTCCGATGAAGTGTCGGTGTGTTTTCCCGCCTAGTTTTTAAACTCTGGGGTCTGTTGCGATGGATTGCCTCACTTCTGGGTTTCCTCCATAGTGGAACGTGCATGGGGTCGAGTTCAATGTGTTTATTAATAGCATGCTTCGTGGAGTGCCATGCTTCCAGGAATTCTCGTACTTGTCTCTGCCTAGCCTGTCCCAGGATCTTGGTGTTGTCCCAGTCGAAGTCATGGTTCTCCTTGTCCATGTGGATTGAGATGAGTGAGTATTGGTCACGTCTTTTTGTAGCCAGTTGGTGTTCATGTACTCTTGTTGTTAGTTTCCTTCCTGTTTGTCCGATGTAGTGTTTCTCGCAGTCTCTGCAGGGGACCTTGTAGATGACATTGGTCCCGTCCATGGCGGGGAGTGGGTCTTCAGTTCGGGTGAGCACTTGTCGTAGGGTTGATGTGGGCTTGTGTGCCACTCTGATGCCCAGCGGTCATAGAAGTCTTGTGGTGAGTTCTGATGTGTTCCTGATGTAGGGTAGTGCTGAAGTAAGGTAGCTTTTCGGTGTACTTTCGTTTGCAGTTCCCCATTTGTCTTGCGCTCTACCATGACATCCAGGAATGGGAGTTGTTTGTTCTTCTCCTCCTCTTTGGCGAATTTCACATCAGAGGCTGCACTGAGGATGTTACCAAGCCCGATAACGAAATGTCTGCGGAACAACAAACCAGCTCGGTGAGCCAACCAACCTCATCATCTTTGATTTATTGGATGCCAGTTTTTATCTAAATGCACGGGTTGAGATGCACTATTTGCAGGTGGCAGTGTCATAGTGGTAATGTCACTGAACTAGAACCCCAGATTAATGATGTGGGGACGTGGCTTTGTGTCCTACAAGAGCAGATGGTAAAATTTGAATTCAGTACAATCTTCAATTAAAATCTGGTCCAAGTAAAAACCCATCTGATTCACTAATATCTTTTAGGGAGAGAAATCTTCCATTCTTACCTGGCCCAGCTTATATGTAACTCCAGATCCACAGCAAAGTGATTTACTCTCAACTGCTCTCTGAAATGGCTTCGCAAGCACAAGTTGTACCGTACTGCTGAGAGTCTAAGCAAAGGAAAGAAACCAGACAGACTATCCAGTGTCAACCTAGGCTCTGGAAAAACCAGCAAACACAGCTGGTTGACCCTGCACAGTCCTCCTTACTAAGATCTGGGAGCTCGTGGTAAAGTTGGAAGAGCTATTCCACAGACTAATCAGAGCAACAGCCTGACATAGTCATACACGTGGAATCATACCTTATACACTGTCAGAGCCAACACCATTACCATTCCTGGGTATGTCAGGTCCCGTTGGCTGGGTAGACTGAACAGAGACGATGGCATAATGTTATGCAATCAGGGAGGAGTTACCCTGAGAGCCCTCAACATTGACTCCGGGCCCCATGAAGTGTCATGGCATCATGTGAAACATGGACAAATAAATCTGCTGATTACTATCACCTTCCCCTTAACTGATGAATCAGTACTCCTCCATGTTGCACGCCACTTGGAGAAAGTGGCAGCAGCACGGAAATAGGCTGTTAGCTTCACTACCCATCGCCTAGAGTGAATCACTGTCACTGTGTTTGACCAAGCTGGCAAATCCTAAAGTACCTAACTGCTAGACTGGATCTGTGGCAGGTGGCAAAGGAACCAGCAAAAGGGGAAAATCTGCTTGACTCATTCCCACCAATCTATTTGTTGAAGATGTGTTTGTCTATGAAAGTATCATTAGGAGTAACCATTGCGTAGTGGAAACCAAATCCTGTCTTCACAATGACGATACCATCCATCATGTTGTGTAGCTGTGTTATTGTACTAAACGGGATAGATTTCGGACAGATTGAGCAACTCAAACTGGGTGTCTGTTCGGGCCTATTGATTGATTGATTGATCGATTGATTGATTTATTGTCATCTGTACCAAGGTACAGTGAAAAGCTTTGTTTACGAACAGTACAGACAGATCATAGTAAGCAAGGATGTACAGAATAGAAAGACTTGGACAGAGACATACAGGTTTTGTTGTACATGGTATGCGCTAGGTGAGATCAACGTTCGCAAGATCAGCATTATTGAGGCTAGAGAGTCTGTTTCGTCTAGTAATGGCTGGGAAGAAGCTGTTCCTGAGCCTGCTCATTTGTGTGTTCAGGCTTCTGTATCTTCTGCTTGATGGAAGAGGTTGGAGGAGGTTATTACTGGGCTGCGACGGGTCTTTGATGGTGTTGGCAGTCTTTCTGTGGCAGTGAGTAAATTGAGTCCACGGATGGAAGGTTGGCTTCCGTGATGGTCTGGGCTGTGCATACCACCTTCTGTAGTTTCTTACGGTCCTGGGCAGAGCAGTTGCCACACCAGGCTGTGATGCATCTGGACAGTATGCTTTCAGTGGTGCATCTGCAGACGTTGGTGAGGGTCCTTATGGATGTGTCAAATTTCCTGAGCTGTCTGAGGAAGAAGAGGCATTGTTGTGCCTTCTTGACTGTCGCATCTATGTGAGAAGCCAAGGACAGGTTCAGTTATCATCATTCCAAGGAACCAGACTCAACCTCAGTTCCATTGATGTAGGTGGGGGTTTGTTCGTCTCCTTTATTTCTGAAGTCAAAGATCAATTCTTTAGTTTTGCTGACATTGAGAGAGTCATTGTTTGCATTGCACCACATCACCAAGCCCTCTATCTCCCTTCTGTATTTTGTTCGTTGTTGTTAGATATACATCCTACAATGGTGGTGTTGCCAATGAACTTGTAGATGGCATTTAGATGGCATGTAGATCGGAATTTAGTCGTGGGTGTACAGGAAGAACGGTACGGGGCCAGGATGCACCCTTGGGCGGGGGCGGGGGTGCGGCGGGGCGCGGCGGGGCATCTCCAATGTTGACTGTTATTGTGGAGGAGGTGCAGTTACCTATCTTCACTGATTGCGGCCTGTGGATCAGAAAGCTGAGGATCCAGTTGCAAAGAGCGGAGCTGAGACCAAGGTCACAGAGTTTTGAGATCAGTCTGGAGGGGACAATGGTGCTGTAGGTTTAGCTGCAGTCAATGAGCAGGAGCCTGAACATCAGAAGCAGAAGAATTGCCTTCAACCTTATGGTCTGACATGTGCCCCCATTCTCTTAATACCACCAAACCAGCAGATTAACCTGGTTCAATGAAGAGTGGCTAGTGGGCTTGTCAGAAGGAACATCAGGCAAATCAAAAAATGAGATTTCCAGCTGGTGAGGCTACAGAACAGCCAAGTAGCAGAAACTGCATGCAGTAGACTGAGCTAAATGATCCATAACAAATGGATCAGATCTTATCTCTGCAGTCCTGTTGCATCTAGTTGCGAATGATGTTGTATATTAAATATTTTACTAGAGGATGAGGCTCCTTAAATAGCCTGAGAATCTAGGTAAGTCCAGCACATTAAACAAGGCTGAGGCATTTGCATCCATCTTCAGCCAACTCTGTCTCCTCCTGAGGTCTGCAACATCACATTTCGGCAATTGTACTGAAGACTTGTGCTCTGGAACTTGATACACCACTGGACAAATTGTTCCAGTGCAACACTGCTTTCCACATGAGGTCACCTCAGCCAATTACTGCCCTGTTAGTCTACTTTGAGTCACGAGGAAAGTAACCCAGCATGAATCATCAACAGTGTCATATCAAGTAACACTTGTAAAGAAATATTCTGCTCACTGATGCTCAGGTTGGGCCTGTCAGGTCCTTGGTTTAAACATGGACAAAAAAGCTAAAGCTGAACTCTGGGAGGCTGAAAGTGACTCCCTTGACGTCAAGGTGGCATTCAACCAAGTATGGCATCAAGGCTACTGAGAAAGTTGGACTCGGTGAAAATCAACAGGAAACTCTCTGGTGGTTGGAGTCATACCTAACACAAAGGAGGATCGTTGAGGTGTTTGGAGATGAGTCATTTCAGCCCACGATGGCACTGCAGGAGTTCCTGAATATAGCACCCTCGGTCTCACCATCTTCAGCTGCTTGATTTGATGACATTCTCTTCACCATAAAGTCAGAAGTGGGAATATTTGCTGACAACTACACAACTTTTAGCAACATTCATGACTCCTCGGGTACTGAACCAGTCCGTGGCCATATGTGGAAGGAGTTGGATAACAACCAGGTAAAAGCAAAATATTGCTGATGCTGGAAATCTGAACTAAAAACAGAAAATTCTGGAGTAACTCAGGTCTGGCAGATTCTGTGGAGAGAATCAAAGTTCTTAGTTCTGAAGAGTCATATCGGTCTCAAAATGTTAAATTTATTTCTCTCAGCAGATGCTGCTAGACCTACTGAATTTCTCTGGACAACATTCAGGCTTGGTTTGATAAGAGGCTAATAATACTTGCGCTACAAAGTGCAAGGCAATGATCACCTCCGACGAGAGAATCTCGCCATTGCCCTTGACATTCAATTGCATTCCCATTGCTGAATTCCCCCCTATTAATCAACATCTTAGTTACCATTGATCATAAGCTGAACTGAACCATCCAAATAAATACTGTAGCTACAAGAATACGTTCAAGGCTAAGAATTCTGCAATGAGTGACTTGCCTCCTGTTTCTCCAAAACCTGTCTACCATGTATGAGGTACAAGTCAGGAAGGACAATAATGGAATACTCCCCACTTGCTTGGATGAGGCCAGTTCCAACAACATTCAAGAAGCATGAAACCATCCATGATAAAGCGGGCCATTTAGTTGGCACCCCATCCACAACTTCCGACATTTACTCCTTTCATCACTGGTGCACAATATGTACCATCTAGAAGATGCACTGCAATAACTGAATGAGTCTCCTTTGACACCACCTTAAAAAAATGCAATCTGGACCACATGGTAGAACAAGGACGGCAGTTGCATGGGAATATCACCTGCAAGTTCTTCTCCAGTCTGCTTACCATCCTGACTTGGAACTATATCATTGTTCCTTCCCTGCCACCAAGTCAAAATTGTGTAATTCCTTTACTAACAACAAATGTTGGTGGCTGTACACCCCAAGGATTGCAGCAGTTCAAGAAAGCAACCTTACATTGTTCAAAGCAAATCAATATAACTGCTGGTCTACCTAACAAAATCCACATCCCATGAGTGAATTTAAAAGTTCTTAAGTTTCATGTCACACTGTCCCAAATGCAGCAAGATAATGGAATTGTTTTGCTTCCAGGTTTCCTGGTCAAGAAGTCAAAACAAAAGTTAAATGCACGTTTACCTTTTTGAATTTTACCCACAATACTTCTGAAGTTCTCGATGTTGATATTGAACTTGTTAAATGGCTGAAGTGATTGCATGCAACAACTCAAAAGTTCAGGGACATATATTCGCTCTGGGTCCTTGGTTTAATAAGGTGAATAATCTTCCAGGATTCCCTCTTCTAATTGCTTTCCAATTATGTTTGCACATGTGCATTCATTTGGTGAGGACAGGGTTAAGCTTAATTGTAGACAAAAAAAAAGTTGCTGGAAAAGCTCAGCAGGTCTGGCAGCATCTGTAGAGAGAAATCAGTGTTAACGTTTTGGGTTGAGTGATCCTTAGAACTGGGTGTTCTGAGGAAGGGTCATTTGACCCAAAACGTAAACTCTGATTTCTCTCCACAGATGCTGCCAGACCTGCTGAGCTTTTCCAGCAATTTCTGTTTTGTCTCTGATTTACAGCATCTGTAGTTCTTTCAGTTTTTATTAAGCTGAATTGTGATGGTCTGTTGTTCTAAGTACCTTTTTGCGTATGAAAAGTAACATCTTGGTGAAGCAAAAGAGAGTTGCCAGTGCTGATGAAACTTCCTGTAGTTTGTTACAATTGATCCTGTAAAACAAACTGGGCACATGGCATTATGACACTTACCAATCATGGTCTAACTTGATGCACAACAGATTTATAAGGATGAATGGCCTACTCTTGTTCCGGTATTCTTAAGTATAATGATCTTAATTTATGTTCAAGTCTAATTATGAATTTTACAAGTGTTTTGCTTTTCTCTTTACTTACAGAATCGTTCAGTAAAAAAACATGCTTGGCTGAGGTGAGCATTTACAACTGTCCTAAAAATTTCTTGCAGACAATCATAATGTTTGTTACTTTGTACAAAATTTTAATCAATGTATTTAATGTCTTGCATTCTTTTAAAGATGCCCTCTTCTTCTGGAAATATCGATGCACCTACAAGCAGAAAGATTGGACACAGAGGAGTAGATGCTTCTGGGGAAACTACATACAAAAAGGCATTCAATCATTGCATTGTTTTTAAATTTAGTTAAAATAGGGATTCCCAGTCAGTCTTTATGCTTTTGTTTTAATCGTAAAATCATAGACAAATAGAACTTAATATTTTGAATGCTATCATAGCTGTGAATTGTAAAACAATAATTTGTCACCTTAAAATGAGTTTTGTAAACAGGAAAATGATTAACACCCTAAAAATCTAGATAATTGTTTAAATTGCCAAGATAAAACAAAGATTAAAGGTCAAATCTGAAACAAAAATGCTGGAAATGTGCCAAATCAAACCACATCTGAAAAAAGAATAGCAATTAATATTCTAATGAAGTCCCTTATAAAACTCAGTCTGAAATGTTAATCTGAATTAATCTGTTGAACATTTAATAATCTATATATGTATCTTTTTCTGACCAGCCTTTTTTCCTGACAGAAATTGTCTTAAGTAATTTTAACCATGCAAATTATTCCAAGGTATAACAACTAAGTTCTAGCATGTTTCCTTGTATTATTTGAGTCATTTTCTGTAGTGACAAGGTCAAAAAGATTTACTGACTACAATTATTTAACAATGCTTTCATGATGTTATGGAAGAAAGGTTATACTGAGAACCTTGATGTTCAGTAGCCACGCCATTACAAAGGTCAGGATCTTCTGTGTAAGCTAGTCTAAATTTAATTGGATATTTCTGATTTCAGACGTATAGATTCATTTGCAAGCTGATATAGTTTGTGCAATGAATTAACTGTCTCTCAGCAATGCCCCCTCCTGAAAACTCTACAAACCCTGCAAGTGCCATCTTTTGCTGCGGCACAATCCTGCAACTTTTGTGTTTTGAAATGCATGTATTCATTGTTTTAAGTGGTGTGCTGAGTAATTAATTAAGCCCTGTAAATTTTGACTCCAAATGTCAGTTGTTTTGTTTAGATGTCATAAGATACAGTAATTAAATTGGATTCAACTTTTGATTCATGTACTTGATTTCTACCCTTAAACCATCATTACAATGACAAAAACATATTTGACATATTACTGAGAGACTAGTTTGGCGCTGCAGTCTTTGTCTGCTTGGTGCATTATTTCCTGCCTGCTAGTCACATTACACAATCTAAATAAGTTTCTGGGGTCAAGGCCATCAAATGCATGAGCTAGACCTTGCCTTCAAAGAGAAATATTAATGACTTGAGTAAGATAATTATGGAACTCTCTGTTTATAAAACAAACACCTAGGGAGCGTATGACTTATCAATGGAATTGTTCTTTTGTCAGGACTTCGTTTATACTAAAGATGCTGTGTTCAGTTGAGAAGTTGGTGAAAACTCATCAACTTTCTCTGAATACTATCTGCCGTATATTTATGTTTGGTAAAGTTCTTATAGCAACAATATCAGGTTTCTTTTCAAGCTTTTTTTGTTCTTTTGTTGATCTCGCTCAAAATCTAGACAAGCTTCAGGGCATGAAGTAAACAGAACTTGATTGTTTCTTTATACTGATAAAGGTTAACCTGACACTGAAATATATTTCAGACAACATCATCCACTCTTAAAGGAGCAATTCAACTGGGTATTGGATACACAGTAGGAAATCTCAGTTCAAAGCCTGAAAGAGATGTACTGATGCAAGATTTCTACGTGGTTGAAAGCATATTCTTCCCTAGGTATGTCACCTTTTACTGCAAATACCGTTTTTTGGCACAGATAAATGACTAAAACAAGTTACTCTTCTCATGCTTTTTTTAACATTGTTTGTTTGTTTCTATTGCTATTTTGATTACTAAGCGTTTTGACCACTGACATCTAGCCAGAGGTAAGGTCTAGTCACTATTGGGAATGTGTGCCATTTTGTACGAAGCAAAATTCCACAGACATGAAATGAATGATCAGTTTAATCAGTATTAATGGTTGGGAGAACAATGCATCCAGGACAAAAAGAGGACTCATGTTATTTTTCAAATAGATCTTTAAATTCCAGTGCCTTGGCTGAACGCTTGATCCAGAAGACTGCCTTAATAATACATGGAATCTAGTGTGACCATGTAATGATCTGCTTATTAAGTTTGTGATTGGCTCAAATGTATAATTGTCTGATTCTGAGGTGACCCTGCTTCTGCTGAACCAGGCTGATACCACAGGCAAAAATGATTCACTTTTCTTATGGTAAAAGGTTAGTTGTTCCTGTGTCTCACCTGTATGCAAAATGTTGCTTTTAATAATTTGACTATCACATTTGTTGAAATATTGTCTCCCCTTCAAAGTAATTCATTGGTTTTAAGTGCTTTTGGATTTAGATGGGCTTACCAATTAATCACAGTTGTCTTCTGTGATTAATGCATTTAATTTTGCCAATTAATATTTTAAGGCATAATTGCTGAAGTTGGGAAAATAATACTGGATGTCAAAATAGGAGCTCTGTTCAATGCTTTTCTTTCAAATACCATTTGTACATCCTCTTGTTTTTTCAAAATAAAAATATGAAGTTATTTGTTTACCTGATTGCTCCCAGTTATTTGGTACTTGACAGTAAGAAAAATATAAAGGAGACTTGTCACTCCACATACAGTAACACTTGCCACATAATTTTGGGTAGATGGGCAGGTATCATTTAATATGAGGTGACAAGACAAAGTTGGATTGGATGGCGTAGATAACTTGAAGGTCACTGCATAGAGCAAAGAGCCATCTTTAACAAGAAAATGGTCTAAAAAGAACAGTATAAACAACTGTGAAGTGAATTTTTAAAAATTCAAATTCTGGCTCAAATGAATCAATGTTCAACAAAAAGCAGTTGAAGGGAGGAAGGGTAAAGATAAGATAAAACTAGTTTCTTTTTAACTTTCATAGTTTATTGAAGAATAAACTTTACCTATTATCAAGCTGATTCCAGTATCATAAGAAATATTCTCTATACTTAAGTTCGGCTTGAGACATTCTTCTTTTGGAATACTGTGTACAATTCTGGTTGCCCTTCTATTGGAACATTGTTAAACTTGAGAGGGTGCAGAAAAGATTTACAAGGATGTTGCCAGGGTCGGAGGGTTTGAGTTATAGGGAGAGGCTGAATAGTCTGGGCCTCTTTTCCTTGGAGAGTTGGCGGCCGACGGCTGACCTTATAGAGATTTATAAAATCATGAGGGACATGGATAGAGTGAATCGGCAAGATCCTTCTTGTAGGATGGGGGTGTCCAAAGCTAGAGGGCATAGGTTAAGGTGAGAGGGGGAAGATATGAAATGGACCTAAGGGGTAACTTTTCCACAAAAAGAGTGGGGCAATAAAAGAGGTGGTGCATGTATGGAATGAGCTGCCAGAGGAAGTGGTGGAAGTGGGTGCAATTACAACATTTAAAAGGCATCCAGTTGGGTATATGAATAGGAAAGGTTTAGAGGGATATGGGCCAAATGCTGGCAAATGGGACTAGGTCAGATTTAGGATGTGTGGTCGGCTCAGGCAAGTTGGACCTGAGGGTCTGTTGCTGTGTTGTATGAATCTATCTTTCTTCTTCTCTTGTAAAATGAATCTCTGTGAATATGCTGTTGATGAGGTGGTCGTGAAGCAGTCATTGCAAAGACTAGAATACACCACCGTCCCCCCACATACAACCTAAACTGTGGATTCAGTATGTAGATGACACATTTGTCATTATTAAGTGCAACAAATTAAAAGAGACCCACCACCTCATCAACAGCGTATTCACAGAGGTTTAATTCGCAAGAGAAAAAGAAAACAACACTCAACTTCCATTTCTGGATGTTAAAGTAGAACGATTGACGAACAGGGAGTTCCAAACCTCAGTATACAGAAAAGCAACCCATACAGATCAAATCCTTAATGTCCACAGCAACCACCCCAACGTCCACAAACAAAGCTGCATTAGGCCCAAAAACAAAGTTGCTGGAAAAGCTCAGTAGGTCTGGCAGCATCTGTGAAGGAGAAAACAGAGTTAATGTTTTGGGTCTGACGACCCTTCCTCAGAATGCATTAGGACGCTATTTAAACGAGCCAGGACAACTATGCCGGGAAGATGAAGGACACTTACACAAGATCCTCGCTTTAAACGGATATCCCCGCAACTTCATCCATAGATATCTACAAAACAGACAACAGGAGGACACAGTACGACCTAACACACTGACCACACTCGCCTTGATCAAGAACATATTGGAACCGACAACAGGACTGTTAAGACCACTAGGAATCATGGTGGCCCACAAGCCCACAGCCAGTCTACGACAAACACTTAGAAGGATTAAAGACCCAATTCCCACAACATGCAGAATGAACGTGGTTTATGAAATACCATGCAACAACTGCCACAAACATTACATCAGACAGAGAGGAAGGAAACCAGCCATCAGAATACGTGAACATCAGCTAGCAGTTAAACGGCACGATGAACTCTCCCTAATATCTGTACATTCAGACAACGAAGGCCATTAGTTTAACTGGGACAAAGTAACCATTGTAGCCCAAGCCAAACATAGACACACACGGGAATTCCTAGAGGCATGGTTCTCCACCCATACTTCAATCAACAAACGTATAGAATTGGACAACATATACAAACCCAGACAGATCAAAACTGGGAATAATAGTATTCACCACAAAGGACCGGACATTATAAGATCCAAGCGGAATAGAATAATATCGCTTCAGTGGAGGGTTCACTGATGATGTCTCCTAGCATGGTGATGAAACATTTGAACAAAAACAAGCCAGCTCAGCGAGCAAGTCAACAACCTCATCCACAGTCCGAGCTACAGATCTTTGCCAAAACTTTAAATATTATATGTATATGTTATTTGTGTACACACACTATACAATTATTTGTCATAACATCAGTAATGAAACAACCCTGAATGGAGTGGCTGCAGTAATTTTATCGGAAATTGCTGGAAAAACTCAGCAGGTCTGTCAGCATCTCTGTGGAAGGAAAGCAGTGTTAACATTTTGGGTCCAGTGACCCTTCAGAACTGATTGTAGCTAGGAAAAGTTTGGTATAGATGCTGATGATGTGGTGGGGAAAGGGGGAAGGAATCAATGATAGATAGTCATGGAGTCGAGAGAGAGACAGAGAGAAAAACAGTTGGGCAGATAAAAGAATGTGTAAAGGTCAGCTAGGAATGTATGGCTGATAATGGGGACCGTTAGTGCCTGAAAATGGGTTGTTTGTGGTAGCAGCCCAAATGATGATAAGGTCTGGGATGTGAGGGTTGGGGTAAAGGACATGCGAGAAGGTGTTCAGGCCCTAAAATTATCGAACTCATCATTGAAGCCGGAAGGTTGCAGGATTCACGAGCAGAAAATAAGGTGGTGTTCTTCCAGCCTGCACTGAGGTTCACTGGAGCACTGTAGCAAGTCTGAGACAAAGATGTTGGCCACGGTGCATGGTCGTGTGTTGAAATTGCAGGCTCAGGATTCTTTTTTGTGGACCGAACGTAGGTATTCTGCAAAGTGGTTGCCTAGTCTGTGCTTGGACTCTACAATATAGAGGAAACCACATTGTGAGCAGTGAATACAGTAGACTAGATTGAGTGAAGTGCAGGTAAATTGCTTCTTTACCTGGGAGGTGTGTCTGGGCCCTTGGACATTAAGGAGGAAGAAAGTAAATGGGCAGGTGTTACACTTTGTGATTGCATGGGATGGTGCTGGGGGGGTGTGGGGAAATGTTGGGCGTAGGGGAGCCGTAGATCAGGGTGTCCTGGAGAGAACAGTCTCTGTGGAAGGCTTACAAGGGAGGGGAGGGGAATATGTGTCTGGTGGTGGCGGTGGCATCCCACTGGAGGTTGGGGAAAAGGTGGGTAATTTCTGATTCTTATTTCTAATTTCCAGCGTCTTTTTTTTATGTTCAGTAATTTTATCAATTAAACTGTTTAACTTGCGATCAATCGAAATGAACATTTTAACTGTTTGTTTTAATCAACAATCAGCCCTAATGTAAACTCAACTGCTTTCTTCATTGAATTTTAAATGTGACAAAGTAGTAAGTAATAAATAGTCCAGGTACTTGCATAATCTGATCAGTTGATTGTGTGGTTCTTAAGCTTCAGAAACTTTTTCGCGTTCATAATTGATTTTGTTTTGTTTCTTTAAAATAGAACTAGCACTTGCATCAGATTAAGCAAAAGATGGATTCTGCACTTGCTGTAAAAATTCAATTGCTTTATAATATTGAATTTGACTCATACTGTTGTCTGAAATAGTACATTGAGAACTCCAGAGATAGTGTGATTGAATTTCTGCGTTGAAAGAAAAGTGAAAGGCAACTCATTATTTTGTGGTCGTATATTTGAATACATTTATGTGTGCATTGTTATGATCTCCGCTGATATTTTTACTGGACAAGTCAGATGCCAGATAGGAATCTGGCTTGACAAGTCATTTTTATTTGTTTTGGGTTTAACAAAGTGATCCTTCACTGAAACATAAGCATGCATTGCTGAAGGGATTGGTTTAACAACAAAATGGAAGTTTATTGTAATAGGAAAGCAGATAAAGTAGAATAATCCAAAATATCTACTTACAATACAAATTCAAAGATTTTAAACCACTGTAAAAATATAATGCTGTTTACCCCAAATCACGCTTTTTCTGAATTGAAAAGAAACAAAACACTTTTTGTATGGTGCCCAAAACACATCCTGATTCAGTTCCCTGATGAAGACCACTTGTAATATGCTCATGCCAGAATCCCAGTACCTGACACCTTGTGGGTTTAAGTCACTTCTGTCTTCAACGTTTAGATTGGAACTAGATAGCTTTTTCATGAAGCTATAACAAACCTGAGCTTCAGTGTACTGAGCGTGACATAACCTCTTCAGGGCTTTTATGTTAACACTTCTGGTCTGTGACTAACTGTAACTCTTGTTTCCAAGGTCATCTAATCTGCTACTTCTACCATTTCTTTCTTCGGAATGCTGTTATATACAGCCAGTCCTGTTCCAATGACAGACTGCTTACTCAAAATCAAAAAGTGGAACTTAAAGTCTGTCTTTTTTGGCATTTACGTAAAGCTTAAAAAGTGCCAAACCACTTGAACAAATCTTTGAGGCCTTTTTATTCACTATGTTGGGTTAAAAGCAATCCAAGGTAACCAGAAAGTCCATTAAAGTGAATGAGTTTTGTGCACTATTGCCATGCTTCAAAAACTATCTTTAAAATAAATTACCATAGTTACAGAAATGCTTACAAGTTAATTATAAATTTTAGTCAGAAAGAAAATCCTACTAGGTGTTTACTAACCCCAAAACCATAATCCCAGCCTCTGACCAAATCGTATTAAAATTTATATATATATTTGGCTTACATCACTGTATCATTGGTGTTTAAACTTAAATTAGGACTGTTCGCACATCAGTACAATATATTAGAATCGTCAGTGAATTGAAATACACTGAGGTGAGTTGATAATTCCATTGGTGTGTTGTTGGACTATACTATAAACAGGGATTGTATTTGGCTACATATGGTAAATGTAATACAGTGTAATTCATGTTTGGCACTGAAGTTTTCTTTTAAATTACAGTGAAGGTAGTAATTTGACTCCAGCACATCACTTCCCTGACTTCAGATTTAAGACCTATGCTCCAGTGGCATTTCGTTACTTTAGGGAACTCTTTGGCATTCGACCAGATGATTATTTGGTGAGTGTGGTAATTTTGAATACCGGCTTTTGTATGCCACAACTCCTTTTCAGTTGAATTGCATTTCAGACGTGAAAGAAAATTATTCTTGCTCGCTGGCTGTCTCTAGCGAATTGCATGGAATGTTGTCATGGGCTTCATTGAGGCAACGATTGTGGATGGGTTTGAGATATTTATTTTAGTATGTGTAGTATACTGCATGACATATAAGATCACAATAGTAGAATTATAACTTAAGCTTGGGCCTTTCTGAAGACAGTATTTTGAGTAATGTAGCCCTGTGGTAAACAGTCTGTAATTTCAGGCCTCTAACAGATGCAAAATAAAATTTTCTATAACAAGCGTGAACGTCATATTACTTCAGTTTTTTGGTTTCAAATCTGAATTCTGTCCCCCCCACTTGAATAAAATGCTTCCAACCTCCCATTGGGGAAGGGCATTAAATTCTGCTCACTAAATATGTTATTGGTCATCTGAGCTTCCATTATGGAAACTAAAGCTAATTAATCAGTCAAGTATGTTACAAGCAAGACATGAGATCTTCAGCTTTATTTCTCTTTTTGTAATAAAATTTTAACTGCATTTGTTAGTTAATTGAGTCACAACACTTGACACAAATGAGATCATGTCAAGAACTAACTGAAGTTCTGAGGAAGGGGTGCCGGGCCAGAAACATGAACTCTGATTTCTCCTCAATGATGCAGCCAGACCTGCTGTGCCTTTCCAGCAACTTTTGTTTCTGACTTACAGCATCTGTAGTTCTTTCAGTTTTTACTGAACACTTAGTGCCTGACTAGTGTTTATTGTGTTGCGTTTTCCCCAAAGGAAGTGTTACAAGCCTCTTGTCACCTCATCAGCTGATGGGTGAGACCCTCTTTGCCCATTAAATTCTTTACAAAGTTACACAAAACATCTATTTAGTTTTTGTTCCATTTCTCCCAAAGTGTTGACTAGATTATGCATCCTGAGGCAGGATCTTATTTTAATATAGCACTTTTTCATGTGGGTATATGTGCTGTAATAAAAATGCAAGTAATTATCAGAGGGTGAGAATAGTTAGCCCAGGAAACTACCTTGTTGATTTCACCAGCAATTTTGATTGGCTTTTTTTCCCCCCACAGTTATAGCTTCCTCTGCCTTCTCTGCAGTTGCACCTGGACTTTCACTGTTACACAATATAGTGTTAGGAAATCAAAATTCTAAAACAAAAGCAAAATACTGAGAAGCTGGAAATATGAAATAAAAGCAAAGCACTAGAGAAACTCAGTCGGTCTGGCAGCACGTGTGGAACAGGAAATATTACATTTCAAGTCCGATAAGACTTCTTTGGAACTGAAGAGAGATCTAGAAAAGTAATGGGTTTGTACTGTAGAAAAGGATGGGGAGAGCAAATGGTTTAGAAGGTGAGGGAGGCAAGAGATCACAACTGTCATAGAACAAAAGATAAAGGGATTGTAATGGTTGTAGAAAAGAGAGAGATACCCGGAGGAGATATTAATAATGGAATATATTCAGCTGTGCTCAAAGCAAAATCAAGTAAATCAGACACTGAGGGAGGGATTGAGACAGCAAATTGGAGAACAGAATTAATTGTCTGAGGTTCTTGAACTGGGTGGCATGGTGGTTTAGTGGTTAGCACTGCTGCCTCACAGTGCCAGGGACCCAGGTTCTATTCCACCCTCGGGCGACTGTTTGTGGACCTTGCACATTCTGTGTCTGCGTGGGTTTTCTCCGGGTGCTCCGGTTTCCTCCCACAGTCCAAAGATGTGCAGGCTAGGTGGATTGGCCGTGCTAAATTGCCCATAGTGTTTAGGGATGTGTAGATTAGGTGGAGTTATTGGGGGATGGGTCTGGGTGGGAAGCTCTGAGGTTCAGTGTGGACTTGTTGGGTGAAGGGCTTTTTTCCACACTATAGGGAATTTAAATGAACAAATAATTGATTTTGAGTTCACAAGGCTGTTAAGTGCCTGAACTAAGCTGCTGTTCCTGCAATTGTGTTGGGCTTCACTGGAGCATTGCAGTATCTCTGAAACAGAAATGTGAGCATGACAGCAAAAAGCATTAAATGACAAGTGACCGAAACAGTAGGATTGTACTTGCTGACTGAGTTTGTTCTTCCCAATGCAGAGGAAACTGTTTTGAGCAGTTATTACAGTGGACTAGGTTGAAAGAAGTACAAGTTAATCTCTGGTTCACCTGGAAAGTGGTTTTGTTCCCTGGACGGTGAGAAGGGAGGGAATAAAAGGGCCCTATGAGTGCATGGTAGGTCATTGGGAGGGAGGCAAGGCATTGGGTGATAGAAAAGTGCACCAAATATTAGAGATAGTCCCTTCAGAACTGTGAGAGGGGAGAGGAAGGAAGATGTATTCGATGATGGCATTATCATGCTTGAAATAGCAGAAATGATGTAGGTTGATCCTTTTGAATATGGAATCTGATGGAGTGTAAAGGCAGCCAAGGGGAAACCTATCACAGATCAGGAATGGAGTAGAAAAGATCAGATCAGAAATGTGGGCAAATGCATCAGTCATGGCTGAACACAGTGAAGGGTAGGGGAGGGAAGGATTTCCTCTGAAGTAAAAAGAACACGCCAGAACCGCATTGTGAAAGGTAGCATTATGGGTACAGATGTAATTTTAAAATACCTACTCGATGAGATTCTCTGGAATGCATTTTTGAGCTTTTATAAAGTAAACTTTTCTGAATTTATTTTGTTGGTAATGAACAAAGAAATAACTGTGATATATATACAGACCATTAAAAATGGTGGGTAAATTAGTGATAAATGTATCAACAAAATCTGGATTCTAGATAAAAGCTTGCTTTTTTAATGTATTTTCTGACAGTATTCATTGTGCAATGAGCCCTTGATTGAGCTCTCCAATCCTGGTGCCAGTGGTTCTCTCTTTTATGTGACTAGTGATGATGAGTTCATAATAAAGACCGTTGTAAACAAAGAAGCAGAATTTCTGCAAAAGTTGCTTCCAGGTTATTATATGGTGAGTAAATTTTCTCTCCATCCACTCTTCAACCATTCTTCATTTTTTACCTCCTCCTCTTTTAAAGGTCTTGACCCTTGCTAGAATATAGTTCCATAGACACCATAACCGTTTGGTACCTCAGCCAACAGCCATCCACATGAGGCCTAAGATGCTGCATGGTAGTAAGTTATTGGACATATTTGTGTGTGGAATCTGCTGCACTTCTCCGCCAGCTGTCTAACTGTTATGCAGTCTCTGATATATGTAAATATTTCTATTCCATTTCAATTCACCCATAAGAGAAAAATTGAATGTTAATTTTAAAATGAAATGACATCCAGTGACTCTGGGGATGATTTTGGAAATTTGGCAGAGGCCAGAACAGTCTGATCACCAGGCTTGTAGTTTTGTGCTGCTAGTCGTTTTGCTGACTTGTTCCTGCCTCAAGATTGTTTTTGATGAGAATGGTTCGAGGGCCACCTTTTAGCAGCCAATATCCATTTGATTACTAAAAATGTTGGTTTGTCAGAGAATGACACAACGTGGGGATTGGGACACTCTAGCCAAAATCTAGGCAAAAGTCTTGGCATGTGGAACATTATCCTGCATTCTTGACATATGAAGGATGATATTCATTCATGTATTTCGCTAATATATCGAAAGTAATTCCTCTGACAACAAGGTGCGGAGCTGGATGAACACAGCAGGCCAAGCAGCATCATAGGAGTAGGAAAGCTTGACGTTTCGGGCCTAGACCCTTCTTCAGAAATGGGGGAGGGGAAGAGGGTTCTGAAGTAAATAGGGAGAGGGGGGAGGCGGATAGAAGATGGATAGAGGAGAGGATAGGTGGAGAGGAGGCAGACAAGTCAAAGATGGAGACAGTAAAGGTGAGTGTAGGTGGGGGGCTAAGGAGGAGATAGGTCAGTCCAGGGAGGACGGACAGGTCAAGGGGGCAGGATGAGGTTAGTAGATAGGAGATGGGGGTGGGGCTTGAGGTGGGAGGAGGGGATATGTGAGAGGAAGAACGGGTGAGGGAGGCGGGGACGAGCTGGGCTGGTTTTGGGATGCGGTTGGGGGAGGGGAGATTTTGAAGCTTGTGTCTATCTCGGGTAACCACCTAGAAACCGATGTCCATTTCAAGCCCACTGACTCCCACAGCTACCTGGAATACACCTCCGCCCACCCACCTTCCTGCAAAAATGCCATCCCCTATTCCCAATGCCTTCGTCTCTGCCGCATCTGCTCCCAGGATGAGGCATTCTACTCCTGTACATCTCAGATGTCCTCATTCTTCAAGGACCGCGACTTCCCCCCCCCCCCACCCCCCGCAGTGGTTGAGAACGCCCTCGACCGTGTCACCCGCATTTCCTGCAACTCATCCCTCACACCTCGTCCCCACAATAACAACCAAAAAAGAATCCCCCTCGTCCTCACATACAACCCCACGAACCTCTGGATCCAACGCATCATCCTCTGACACTTCCGCCATCTGCAATCCGACCCCACCACCAAAGACATTTTTCCCTCCCCACCCTTGTCAGCTTTCCGGAGGGACCACTCCCTCCGTGACTCCCTTGTCTGCTCCAGACTCCCCTCCAGCCCCACCACACCCGGCACTTTTTCCTGCAACCGCAGGAAGTGCTACGCCTGCCCCCACACCACCTCCCTCACCCTGATCCCAGGCCCTAGGAAGACTTTCCACATCAAGCAGATGTTCACCTGCACATCTGCCAATGTGGTATACTGCATCCGCTGTACCCGTTGTGGCCTCCTCTACATCGGGGAAACCAAGCGGAGAACACCTGCGCTCAGTTCGCAACAAACAACTGCACCTCCCAGTCGCGAACCATTTCAACTCCCCCTCCCATTCCTCAGACGACAGGTCCATCCTGGGCCTCCTGCACTGCCACAACGATGCCACCCGAAGGCTGCAGGAACAGCAACTCATATTCAGCCGGGGAACCCTGCAGCCCAATGGTATCAATGTGGATTTCACAAGCTTCAAAATCTCCCCTCCCCCAACCGCATCCCAAAACCAGCCCAGCTCGTCCCCGCCTCCCTAACCTGTTCTTCCTCTCACCTATCCCCTCCTCCCACCTCGAGCCCCACCCCATCTCCTATCTACTAACCTCATCCCGTCCCCTTGACCTGTCCGTCCTCCCTGGACTGATCTATCTCCTCCCTATCCCCCACCTACACTCACCTTTACTGTCTCCATCTTTGACTTGTCTGCCTCCTCTCCACCTATCCTCTCTTCTATCCATCTTCTATCTGCCTCCCCCTCTCTCCCTATTTATTTCAGAACCTTCTTCCCCTCCCCCATTTCTGATGAAGGGTCTAGGCCTGAAACGTCAAGCTTTGCTGCTTGGCCTGCTGTGTTCATCCAGCTCCGCACCTTGTTGTCTCGGATTCTCCAGCATCTGCAGTACCTATTATCTCTGAAAGTAGTTCCTCTATTTTGTTCCAGAATCTGAATCAAAACCCAAGGACTCTCTTGCCAAAGTTTTATGGACTTTATTGTGTCCAGTCTGGTGGCAAAAATATCCGAGTGGCAGTGATGAATAATGTGTTACCACGAGTGGTGAAGATGCATTTGAAGTATGATTTAAAAGGTTCAACCTACAAACGGAGAGCTTCAAGAAAAGAGCGTGAGAAATGCAGGCCAACATTCAAAGACCTGGACTTCATGCAGGATTTCGCAGATGGGTTACTTTTGGACACAGACACGAACAGTGCTCTGATTAAAACTCTACAGAGAGATTGTCTGGTAAGGCTAGAATCTGTGTTATAGAGCTTTTAGGGGAGAAAATAATATGACTTAACAGTAATGTTCTAGATTAGAGCAAGGAACTGATTTGGAAAATAGTTTCTAATGATTTGACCAAGTACACTCAGGAAGGATGAGGAACAAGAATGTCAAAATGTACAAGAGATCGAAAAAAAACAAAATTAGGTTAAAGAAGATAACTTTAAGGGAAACCTGGCACCACCATAGAAGGTACAACTTGAAGGGCCATGAGTGTTACCTTTTGGAAGGGGAATGATAAGTAAAAATTGGAATAAGTATTTTTCTAACACCTTTTTAAATCCTTGTCTCAATTGACTGGTGAACAGTTTATCTGACCAAAGTGTTTCTTGGTGAGATATGGTGTGCGTATGGTTTAGTCTCTGTTTTCCCAAACCTAAACCAATAGGTAATATTGTAAATGCTTCCAATTTAACGTAATTTATCTGAGATTAGAAGGAAGATTTCAGTTTTGTAGCATGTTTCTTATTTTAGGTTGAATATGCTTTAATGAAATTTTAAATATGTTTATTTTAAAATATTTTTAAAATTGGAATGTTTTGGAATATTTTAATTCCAATTTGATTAATTTTGTGCTGTCAGTCAAATTTTCAACCTGGATTGTTTGACTTCCTCTCATTCTTGTTTGGAGCATCACTAATTATTGTATTTTTGTCTTCCTATGATCTTAATAGGTTTTAGAGAGCTTTAAAATCATGGATTACAGTTTATTGTTAGGAATTCACAATTTGGACCAAGCAGAACGTGAAAGACAGGCTGAGGGATTACTAAGTACCTCTGATGAGAAGCGACCTATTGCACAGAAAGCTCTATATTCCACAGCCATGGAATCTATTCAAGGTGGAACTTCACGGGGCGAGTCAATCGACACAGATGATACGTATGTGATGTATTTTTAAAAAAGAAATTTTCATTTTAACTTTTAGTTTACAAATGACAGGGCATGATATGATTAACTTGAACTTTGTTTTTATCAACTGCTCTCCAGGAAATGCAGCATGATTTAAACTTGAACTATATTGCTGAATTGAAGAACTTCCTTCTGAGTCTTTAAAAGATGTTTCCTCCTGCACCAATGAGAATTCTTGTTTCCCTTCCCCAGAGTCTGACTCCACCAATTAAGTGGTTAAATTGTTTGGTTTACCTAAATTTATTTTGAAATCAGCTCTTTACAACTTCAGCATAACTTTCATACAAAATTACTTGTTGCAATCATAGGCCCCATCTTTGATGAAGTATCATGGTAACTCTGCTCGAATTGTATGAATGGCTTAATGACAGTAGAGGTATGTAAGATCCATGTGTCAAGAGAAGAGCACGAGCAACACTTTCAGCATTAGACAGTCTTAGAACTGAGTGCTTAATAAGGTGATCTGCACTTGCACGTTGAAGAAATTGTGGAAACTAATTGACAATTAGGTTCAAGTTGTGTAACTTAAAAAGGAAGTCCCAAAAAAGCAATGATATTTTTTCCCGTGAGAAATTGGTGTCATTCGTTGTTTGTTACTGAACAATGTTACATTATTAGGTCATAACATAGTATTTACACTTTCTCCTCTTTGTGTTAGGATGGGAGGTATACCTGCCATAAATGGCAAAGGAGAGAGACTTCTCTTGTACATTGGTATAATTGACATTTTGCAGTCCTACAGGTAGGCCATTGTTTCTGCTTAAATGCAGTGAGTAAAATGGAGTTTGAATGGTTTTTCATTTTAACATCTGTGTATTGTGAAAAATATAATGCAGACCACTGGTTTTGTTAATTTTATATTCTTCTCTTGACTCAATGCAATTTTTGAGTACAGATTTGCGTGGCCTGTAGTAGCCTTCATTTAAGTTTGGTGGTTGAAAACTGTAAGGTATTTGGCTTGGAAGTGACATGGCAGCTAAACCTAATTTTGTCCTTATGATACTTCAAGCAGGCGTTGCTGGCTAGCAGTAAAGAGCTGGAAATGTTTTGTTTGCTTAGCCCAGAATTCAATGACTACACTACACCTCAGTTGCTGAACATCAACCTAGGCGAAATTGCCAGATCAGAGGTTCAAAGAGCCATTATGAGCTGAGATACAAATGGAGCTATTGAAACATGACAAAGATGCAGTCACAACAGATTTGTTCAATAATACCTAGGTGACGAAGACAGTCGCCAAGCTGCCAACAAAAGGAATGTTGGTGATTGGAGCAACTGGAGGAGCAGAACACTGCTGTTAGTACCAGGCAAGATCTTCAGCATGATCTTCCTTCACAGATTGAAAACAGAAGTAGATGTAACCTTTGTGAAGATTAGGTAGATTTCTGGGTTGGGAGATCATGCTGTGAGCAGTTCTTTATGTTCAACCTAGATTACCAAAAGCCGCTTGGTACTAACTATTGATTTTGAGAAGGCTTTTGATAGTATTCATCGGTAGTCATTCCGCTCCATTTCAAGGCACTACAGCTTTCGGGAATGTAAATTTGCATCTTAAAAATCTTGTACCACAACTCCAACTGCAGCATAAAGATCGGCAAGGCCACTACAGTCTCCTTCTTCATTAGAGAACTATGCTAAGGTTACATAGTTTCTGTACTCCTTTTCCCCTTGGTTATTGATTTCATCATGAGGAAAGTGATGATAGATGCAGACTTTAACATCTTGTGACAACAACACCAGTTGATAAACCTGGATTTTGTAGATGACATCATCTTGCTTACTGAAGAATCAATGACGCTCCAAGACATGACGACCAGTGTGTAGAGTAGAGGCATAAAACTCTGGCTGTACGTCAACTGTGAGAAGACCAAGATGATCATCATTGGCTGGCAACAAACCTCCCATCCTCACTATCATTGGACACCCAGGATATTGAAGACACAGATCACTTTCTTTCCCTAAAAAAGTAACATCTCCAGGGAGGGTGATATAGCAGTTGGCGTCCATAAAAGAAGCAGCAAAGCAACTTCAGTTTTCCAATCAATTGCATGGTATGGGCATCCAACACCAACAACACAGATGTGAAGCTACACCTCCACATATTTGATGTACCAAGTTCAATCTATGACAGCGGGACGTAGAAGAGAACAACAAACAAGTCATTTAAGTTAGATAATTTCCAACAGTATTGCCTAAATAAGTCCCTGGGTATTCATTTGTAGAGATCACCAATTAGAGGGCCATATAGAACTGGTCAGAGGTGCCAACAGGGCTTTGTGGCAGAGACACAGCTAGTATGCAGTTTTTTTTTCCATAGAATCCCTGCAGTGTGGAAGCAAGCCCTCCGGCCCAAGAAGTCCACACCGACCCTCGGAGCCTACCACCCAGACCCATCCCCCTATAACTTACCTAATCTACACATCCCTGAACACTATGGGAAATTTAGGATAGCCAATCCACCTAGCGTGCACATCTTTGGACTGTGGGAGGAAACCGGAGCACCTGGAGGAAACCCATGCAGACATGGGGAGAATGTGCAAACTCCACACAGACAGTCGCCTGAGGGTGGAATTGAACCTGGGTCCCTGGCACTGTGCAGCAGCAGTGCTAACCGCTGAGCCACTGTGCCTGGAGTGACAGTTAAATGGACAGGACCAGATGGCAAAAGACAAAGTTGACAAAGAAGACCTGACGAAGTATATTTAAGAACAATTTTAAGGACTTTTTTTAAATTCATTCATGAGATGTGGGAGTCACTGGATGGCCACCATTTATTGTCCGTAAGAAAGTGATGGTGAGGTACCTTCTTGAACAGCTGCAATCCTGTTAGTGTAAGTAGACACGCAATGCTGTTTGGAGGGAGTTCCAGGATTTTGACTCAATGTCAATGAAGGAACAGCCATATGTTTACAAATTGGGATTAAAAGTGGCTTGGAGGGGTACTTGCTGCTGGTGACGTTCCACTGATCTGCTGCTCTTGTCTTCGAGATGCTACTTTTCATGAGTTTGGAAGATGCTATCTAAAGAGTCTTGTTGAATTCAAGAGTGGGACAGCATCAGGATTGGAGTGAAAGAAATTGAAATGTGCTGGTGGCAGAGTCCCATACAGGACCACATGGTTTAAAAGATGCACTGAGACTAAGTGAAGGAATCCAGCTGCTACTTGGGCCAAGGATGGCTAGGTCCGGCCATAGAGTTGGGGACTTTTTTCATTTGTGTAAATCAGATCCTCACTGATTTTACCACAAGTCACTAAGGGCTGAAGGCAATTTTCTTTTTTCCCTGTTTGTGTTCTTTCTAGACCTGAGCTCGTTCTATTAGTGCTCTTGTTGGAAGTCGGATTTAACACTGAAGTTTTATGTATTGCACTGATTAAATATTAGCAATTGTAGCATATGTGTGCACTGTATGATTTCATAAAAAAATGAGGTTAATGTTCGTATAATCTGTTTAGTAATACTCGTTGAGGTTTAGGAGTGCAGTTGTCTGTTCTTAAAATAATGTTATGGGATCTATGTATTCATTCCAAGGGACTAGATGCCTGGATTTGATATTATCTAAATAATGTCATCTGAAAGATGACTTTTTTTCATCAATGCAGCAGTTCCAATACTGCTTTGAGGTGTTAGCCTAGATTATATGCTGATGTCTATTTAATGCCACAATCTTTTTATTGTCATGGAGGTGCTAAAGCCTATTGAAGTGTTGAAAGGATGCTTTCCATCTTAATGTAAATAGATTGAGGTTTAATAGAAACTAATGTTAATCTCACTATGTAGATGTTTATTTTCAGATTAATCAAGAAATTGGAACACACTTGGAAAGCACTCGTTCATGATGGTGTAAGTTTTCATCTTAAAATGATACAATTGAAATGTTTCATATCAACAGTACACTATATGGTAATACTAAAAATCATGGGAAACCAATTGCAACTTTCAGCAGAAGCTCTGGATTTGTGTCCAGGATTTCATTTTTAGTTATCTCATGATTGTCAGGAGAATGTAAAAACAAAACAAAAAAAAACTTTTAAAAATCTTTAGCACAGTGCCTGATAATTAACTATTTGATGGTTTGATTCTACAACTCTGCATTAGTTAGTCATAACTGGTCTAAGTTTGTTAAGAATAGCTGCTCCTTTGCAAAATGTAACAGTTGAGTGATCTTATCATTCTTGTTTGCTTCTACAGGACACTGTATCAGTGCACAGGCCAAACTTCTATGCTGAAAGGTTTTATAAATTTATGAGCAACACTGTCTTCAGAAAGACATCACGTAAGTATGTACAGATAACAAGCTTGGGACTGGATGAACACAGCAGGTCAAGCAGCATCATAGGAGCAGGAAAACTTGACGTTTCGGGCCTAGACCCTTCATCAGAAATGGGGGAGGGGAAAGAGGGTTCTGAAATAAATAACTTCTTCAGGGTAGGCATCCTTAGAAGAGGCTTCGCAGTGGGGTTAAAATTGTATCAGAGATCAAAGGTACTGCAGATGCTGGAGAATCCGAGATAACAAGCTTGGGGCTGGATGAACACAGCAGGAAAACTTTACTCTAGTCAGAGACGCAGAGTACATCTTTCAATCTGGTAGTTGTGACTAAGGTTACCATGAATTGTTTTTAAAAGATTTAAAAAAAAACAGATTGCTATGGAGTCCACATGTAACACAGTCCAAGAAGGACCATTCATTATGGTTGAGTTTAGACAGAGGCAGCACGTTCTACTGTCGGGATATGCCAGATAAATTTGATCCTATCAAAATATATTTATGTCCAGTAGAGGATGGCTAACAGTTATCTATCCTTGACTATGGGAAACACAGGCTGATCTCATGTTCCTATTCCTGCAGTACGGATATCAGCAGAGGTTTAGAATCAAGCTTGTTAATTGGTATGGTTTAATTCACCACAATGGGGTGCATTTGTCCACTGAAAAATAACTGAATTTACTTAAGTAGTTATTATCGCATCTTTCAGAAATGTCTGAAGGTGTTTTATGCAGAATTAGTGGCTTTTCTACACTTCAGCAAATACAATGCTGATGATAATGAAACTATTTTGCATGCAGCAAGATCCTGCAACAATCTAAAGAGGATTATTTGTTAATCTTAACTTTCATTGTAACAGGAATCTTAGTTACACCATGTCCCAGGAAAGTATAGTGGCATAGAGTCTTTAAACTTGATTTATATTAACCTTGATGTCTGATATGTCTCATTCGTTGACGTTCATTTAGCATTTCAATTTCATAACACGACAGCCTTGAAGTCATCCCCATCCAAGAAAGGACGTGCTTCTCTACCAGTTCCTAAATATATTGGTCCAGGGCAAGCTTTTTCTGCCAGTCAGATTCCTACAGAAGATGAAGATAAACGGTATGACCTGCGGGGAGCCAGGAGCTTCCCAACTCTTGAAGATGAAGGTAATTGTCCCTACAAATTTTTATCTCTCTCCAATAACCCTTTACATAAAAATATAAAGTTTAAGCGCACTGCTAGTGTTGATTCTCCTCAAATGAGAATACCAGTGCACCAAATGGTACACTGCCATTTACCAGTTTGGCTCAGTTTCCAGAACATATAAATCTATTTGCAGAAATTTGTTCTCCACTCCTCCTAAAGCAAATGATCTCATCTGTAAGCTTGCAGATCATTATCATAATGCCTATATCCAGGTAATTTATGAAGATGGTTAACAGAAAAGATTCTAATGCTGATCCCCCACAGACATTTCTAATCAATGGCCTCTAATCAGTTACTTCTAAGTAGATCTACAGCTATGAATAATAGTGTTCTGCCAATGGGAATACAGTTAAATCTAATTCCTTGTAACTACCTTACACTGATTCCACAAAATTCTTGCTTATTGCGAGGTCTCTGAAAATACCACTGCCACCCACTAATTAGTAAAAGGATTTTAGTAAGTTTTTGTAGGACACAATCAGTTTTATCAGTTGTTCTAATGGCTAAATTAACTTCCTGATCTAATCCAACTTGAACTTTAAAAAAGCGTCCCCTATGATCTATTTGGCAGTCTCTACTTGCAGGTGACCTTAGACTGAAAGGTCTACACTTCCCCTAAACTGACTTGTCATGCTTTTGTGAAAATTAAAACAATATGAGCATGCTTCCGATTCAAGTAAACAGGCCCTGTTACTAGTGATATTTTGGTAAGGAGCTGGTAAAAGAAGTGGCCCAGCTCTTTAATCACCTTTTATGTGCATGTCATCTGATTTATTTTAAGTTTATGTATTTTGCGTGAAAGGTAAGGAATAACCAGAAGGCAGTTACATAGTCATAACATTGAGCTGAACAGGATCCGTCATGACTCGTTTTTAATTTGGATAATTTAGCTTCATGTTGTGGTAGGGTAGTGGTTTTCTTCTGATGTTGTTGGTAGCTTTTTAACATGGCAACTTTTTTAGGACTGTTGGGCCGGCCAGATCTCCTTCCTTGCACTCCCCCTTCATTTGAAGAAGCAACTACAGCTTCAATAGCAACAACCCTGTCATCAACAACATCCTTGTCAATAACAGAACAGTCACCATCGGAAGGCTCAGAGCAGCATCATCGCTACAGGTATGTAGCATGAGTTTGAATCCTTTGGGTAGACTTACCTTCCAGTAACCAATCCATCTGTCTGTATATCTCGTGCTTTAAAAAATATCATTAGTATAATTTTTGGCTATTGCTTCTAACGATTGTAATAGAACTCAGTGCCTATTCCTTCCATCATCTTTGTTAGCAGGTACCCTGTCTGTTCTGTACTGTACAGTCATAACTACCAGACCGAAGATTCATATGGCTGTCCGAATGACTTGAGAAAAAGTGCATCAGAAAGCACATTACATATGAAATGCATCTTTTTTTTTTAAGAAAAGATGTCCTTTTCATTTTTAGGCTTCTTACCTGTTTACATAATTGGCAATTAAAGGTTTCCATAATGAGTCTTTTGTTAGATATGTGATGCCAATTCACATTCTTATTGTCATTAATTCATGGAATTGCATTTGGGTGGCTGTTGTGAGATGTACCAAATAATGTTAACGCCAAGGTTATAATTCACATAAATCCTGGAGCCTTCAGACAGAGTTCCTTAGATGATAGTAAAGCGTTTAATATTAATTATTGTTGAAATTTCTTTAAGTTAATTCAAGTTGTGTGATTCTTTTGCAAGTGCTCCCTTTTATTAAAAGCTTTATTTAATCCCCTAATTTATGTTTAGAATCATAAGATCAGAAGTGGCAATGTTTGCCCATGATTGCATAGTGTCCAAGCACTATTCGTGACTACTCAAATACTGAAGCAGTACGTGTTCACATACACCAAGACCTGGACAATGTCCAGGTTTGAGCTGGCAAGTAACATTTGCACCACACAAATACTAGACAATGACCATCTCCAGAGATAGTCTAACCACTGCCCCATGACATTCAATGGTGTTGCCATCACTGAGTCTCTTACTACCAAACTTAGTTGATTCTGCATGTAAATATAGTGACTACCAAAGCAGGCCAGAGGTTAGGCAATTAACTTACTTTCTGACTCCCCAAGTCTGTCCAGTATCTACAAGGCACAAGTAAGGAGTATGATGGAATACTCCCCGTTTGCCCGATGAGTGCAGCTCCAACAACACTCAAGAAGCTTGACACTATCCAGGATAAGACAACCTGCTTGATTGGCACCATGTCCACGTATGTCCACTCCTTCCACCACAGGTGCTCAGTAGCAACAGTGTGTACCAGCTGCGAGATGCACGGCAGAAATTCACCAAAGATCCTTCGGCAGCACCTCCCAAACCCAGCACCAGTACCATCTAAACGGACAAGAAACTCAACTACCTGCAAGTTCTCCTCCAGGGCATTCACTATGCTGACGTGGAAATGTGTTGCTATTCCTTTGGTGTCATTTGGACAAAATCCTGGAATTCCCTCCATACAGGCATTATACGTTTACCTGCAGCGCACAGAGTCATACAACACGGAAACAGACTCTTAGGTCCAACCAGTCTATGCTGAACATAATCCCAAACTAAACTATTCCCAACAGCCTGCTCCTGGCCCATATCCCTCCAAACCTTCCCTATTCATGTATCTGTTCAAGTGTCTTTTAAACATTGTAATTGTACCCACACCCACCACTTCATCCAGAAGTTCATTCCACACCCAAACCACCCTCTGTGTAAAAAAATTTGTGTCTTATGTCTTTTTTAAATCTGTCTCCTCTCACCTTAAAAATGTGCCCCCAGTCTTGAAATCCCCCATCCTAGGGAAAAGACAACTACCGTTAACTCTATCTATACCTCTTATGTTATAAATTTCTGTAAGGTCACCTCTGAACTTCCTGTGCTCCAGTGGAAAAAGTCCCAGCCTATCCAGCCTTTCTTATGGATTGCAGCAGTTCAAGAAGACAGCTCACCACCATCTCCTCAAGGGCAATCAGGGATGGGCTATAAATGCAGACCTAGTCAGTGACACTCACATTCTCGGGAGTGAATAAAATATTAAATTATTGTCTAATTTTGGTAATCTACTTCTGTACAGTTTTGATTTTTTTGTTTTATTCAAAGGAAAACAGCAACGTGCATTCATATTTCATCTTTTACCTACTAAAGCTTCTAACGATGCCTCACAAGAATATCATCAAACAAAATTTAACACTGTGTATGGCAATCTTGAGAAAAGTAGTTAAAAGCTAGGTCAAAGTGATTTTACTGTAACTCTCCTATTAAAGGAGTAGCGTGGTTGTGGGAAGGAGCTCTAGACCTTGGAGGCCATTTTGTGCTTCACTGTCTTCACAAATTTCTTATTTTTGCCTTTTGCGTCAACTCAAAATAATCATGTCTGATTTACCAGTCGTGAAGGTCATTTGAAAAATGATAAATCTCGTAACAGGACAGTTGGTTTGCCTAATGTTGCATTTTAGCACAATATACTTTATTTAATAAAAAATAAATGACTTTCATTTGTATAGTGCTTTCACAACCACCATAATCTCAAATAAAGTACCTTTGAAATGTAGTCACTCTTGTAACATAGAAAGCATGGCAAACAAGTTGCACCTTGCAACTCCCACAAACAGCCATGTGACCAGATGATTAGTTTTTCTTGTGATGTTGATTGAGGGATAATTATTGACCAAGACGCAGGAACTAATTGTCCTGCTCTTTGAAATTGCGTCGTAGAGTCTTTTACATGCACACAAATAAACAGAGCCGGCCTTAATGTTTCCTCCCTTGATACTGTGCTGAAGTACAGCCTGTGATTTCTGTGCTCAAGACTGACAGTGGGACTTAATCTCAGAATCTTGTGATGTAGTGACCAGAGTTCCACTAACTCCTCTCCAAGGACGATACTTGATCATTTTGCGTATCAACCCATTTGTGAACTGATCTTCTCAGAAGGTGACAATTCTATGCTTAAGTTGAGGCATAGTTGAATCATCGTTCTACTTAGACAAATGTGTTTTAATACACCTGGCGATCTAATCTCCATTATATTTACTGTTTGTTCTCTTTGTTTTATGCCTGCTTAGGAAAACTACACTATCATCAGCACCAGATATTGGGTGAGGATCAGACTTGCTATTTTCTATGTTGTCTGTTAAGCTCAGAGTTGTACCAATGAGTGGAATATATGTCTGGGTATTATGTAGCTAGTTACCACTATGATGAAGATGAGGTTTGTCACATTGGGCATGGCTCATAATTTGGCCCGACTATACACCATTACAAAATATCCAATCTGACCTGGCTTGGGTATTGTTAATAATTCACGTAACACCAAATAAAGTTCTCTTATCTATCCAGCTCTTTCAGTGTTCCTTAGTTAGCCTCACTCCATAGCTCTTCCCCATGGTCTTGTAATTGAATTCTTTTAGTAAATTACTATTGAATCTGCTTCCACCACCTTTTCAGGTGTATTCCACATCATAATTGTATCCAAAAAAGGGAAAATTCTTTTGGATGCCACTTATTCTATAGCTAAGCATTGTTTAATTGGAAGTATTTTGATCTTATGACTTTAGATTGCTGCAAACTTCCGAATCTCACTGTCATTGATGGCAGTGACATGCTGGAGAAAAATTGCTCATATTATGATTCATTTCTGCAGTAAGCTTGTAGCCTCAATGAATTAGATTTTGTCGCTATTTTCTAATCAACCTGTTCAGAGATATCATTACATATTTCTGGAGCAGGTGGAACTCGAATTCAGGTCTCCTGGTCCACAGGTAGGGACAATATCACAACATTTCTAATTGGATTTTCACAGAATGATGAGTGGGAACAGGTTAAAAAACAAATTGGTTTACTATAAATCCCATCTTAGAATGGTGTTTCCAGTCTTCTACCCTGCCTCCTGCTCCTCCTACCCTGCCACTGACCCCAAATTCAGCTATGAACTTTCTTAAGATAGCTTGTTTAAAAAAAACTCCTTGATCAATTGCAGGAGAAAATACTGAGCATGTTATTTTCTGGCTTCCACTGCCGCCCCAGCCCCAAAGGCAGTCAAACATATAACAAGTGATCACTCATTTACTTCATTCTGTGGATATTTAGCCACTCTTGGGAACTCATCCTGCTCCTTTTGAATTTTTCTTTCACTGAACTTATGCTTACTATGCGCCAACAAATATTCACTAGGCATTTTTGCCAAATTTGATATTGTTTAGTATCAAACTTAATTTTTTCTTTCATAACTTGTGCTTAGCTAGCAATAAACCAGACAGCACTTTTTAGTTGAATTGCCTGTCTTGGGGCTCAGCAACGTTTTGAGTAGAGAGCCACACCAGGATATACGAACTGTACGGAGGGCAGCCATAGAGCATCAAGAGGTGAACAGTTCTAATAAATAAACTGTGTTTGGTAGTACAGAATTTGAGTATTTCCGAGAGCCGTGAGGTTGAAGCTACTCATCTTGTACTCATCTTGTACTCAGCTGAATAGGTATGAATACCGAATTTTAAGCAGAAGTTACAATTTATATTGTGGAAGAGAAAAATACCGATTGCTTGATTGGTCAAGGCATTGCCATTGATAATCATCTGAGGAACAGTAATCTCCAAGCCTTTGGTTTAAATTCAAGAAACACATGCTGACTCGGGTTGAAGCATTGCGATGGGGAATACAGCAGGGAACTGCTGTCCCCCAGCATTGGTTCAGTTGAAGAAGGCCCAATGCTTGTACATGTTCCTATGTTTGCAGAGGACAAGGTGCTGCATATATGTAGTTTTTAACAATCATAAGTAAACCATGTTGCAAACCTGACTGATCTTAATTTGGTCATTAATCTAATATTTAGCACGCTTGAAATTTTTCATTCATGATGTCCAGTTACCAACTTGCATCCAAAGTTAACACTTTAGTCTGAGTGTTTCAAGCATGTATTGATTGGTTTTCGTTGATATTCTGCCTGTTTTTAACAGCTGTAAGGATGTGTTCATTGATACAATCCATCAGTGATTAGGATGTATGGACTACATTCCCAGCATCACAATGATACTAAAATTCATGTATCCCTCACTTACCGGTGTGGTCGATGAATTTCAGGATCAGTGAGATGTGGGATATGTATCATTTTGACTTGGCGGCAGCATCTTATTAGTGGAGCATACTACTTGTGTCGCTACTGCATAGTAGTAGCATGAAATGACTAATTTTACCTGTGCTCAAGCTTTTGAGGTTCCTTACCCCACCAGTATAATTTGAAGTGGGCTGTGCCCTTTTCAGGATCAAAGGTTGGGAGCCTTTGGTTTGTTTGTGAATTTGACACCAATCAACACCTTTTTCTCATGAAGCATGAATTGTTCTTCCCTCTTTAAAATTTGGTGTTCTTTTGTATATCCTTCTGAGTGCTAGATGAGAAGCTTCAATGGCATGTTTCCCTTTTTCAGCAATACTCAAGCTTTCATATCTGAGACACGAGTACACAGCAACCAACCTAAGACATCAGTTATTCTTTTTGGTTATTCTGAAATTATTTCATTGAGAGAATAGACAATTTTTTTCTGCAATGCAATAATTTAAAGTGCAGAATGCTGATTTGAGGCCGGTAGCTTTTTGAATTAGTTTCTTACTCTTAGTGTCATAGACATAGAGTCAAAGTATAAAAGGCGGTCATTGGGCTCAACACACCTCAGGGTGTAATATTTTCTTCAAGCTCCAAGTGGAGAGGAAGGAAACAAAAAAACAAAAATCTATGAAGTGTTCATCTTAACAAAATTAACTAGAGATTTTAAACATCAAATAAATCTTTTTATTGCAGTACAACTTGGCAGCCTGTGATTGTTCAATTGCAAAACAGTTGAGGTGATTACAAGTTGTTTGGTGTCCTGGATTTATTTTTGCCCTCTATCTTTTGAAAAATTTACTGAGGTGCAGTTTTACAATGGCAGCTGTCTATTGCTACCTTTCTCATGTGCTGACATTGACTATGTGCACAGCACATGCTATCCTGAGACTGAAATCATCCAGTATCCAAATGTATGCTTCCAGCATCAGATGCTGGTTAACGACCAAAACTGAGCCCAAGCTGTTTCATTCTGCCAGTCCCTAGATCTCTGGATTTGTATAGCATCGTTCTGCACTGATTGTCCCTTTTAAGCTAATAGGGAAATTTGAATTAGAATGCGAGAAGACAGTCTTAATCAAAAGGTATCTCTGTAAAGTTATTTATAATTTCACTAATATAAAATTCAGAAAAATAGTACAAACCTGCCAAGAATTCTTCTGTTAAAATTTTTTTCTGTTCCTAGGTCTGACGAGATAGTCACAGAAACTGGCCTACAGCGGGTCACTGTTGAGCTGGAAGCAAAATCCAGTATCGAAACCGAGCATACAGCTGAGGAAGAAGCAACAGAAGAGGAAGAGGATAAAACGTTAGTGTATGTTTACTGGGGATAGCTCAATATTAAGATGTTATGTATAACAAATTTAACGTTACACAATATTGGAGATTAGAAATTATTTTTCCTTGGGATAGATAATGCAGAACTATTTCACCATCCATGAACATCATCTTTAAAGAACCAGCTAAGCAACTTTGAAATACATAGATATGAATAATTGTGCTTAATTGTTGAAAGGGTTGGCTTTTGAGGAGAGGTTAAGTAGACTGGATCAATACTCATCGGAATTTAGAAGAATGAGGTGGGGATCTTGTAGAAACATATAAAATTATGAAGGAAATAAGTAAGCTAGAAGCAGGGAGGTTGTTTCGTCTGGTGGGTGAAACTCGATCTAGGGTGTATAGTCTCAAAATAAGGGGGAGCAGACTCAGACTGGAGTTAAGGAGGAACTTACCAACCGAAAGGGTTGTGAATCTGTGGAATTCCCTGCCCAGTGAAGCAGTTGAGGCTACCTCATTGAATGTTTTTAAGGCAAAGATGGATTTTTGGACAGTAAGGGGACTAAGGGTTATGGTGAGTGGGTGGTTAAGTGTAGCTGAGCCCACAAAAGGTTCAGCCATGATCTTATTGAATGGTGGAGCAGGCTCGATGGGCCAGATAGCCTACTCCTGCTCCTATTTCTTATATTCTTGCGTTCTTATTCACGTGGGAGTTAGGGATTGAATACAGATTAATTTCCATGTGGGAAGGGACAGGACTAAGGCAGTCAAGAATGTATTGTGCAGTTCTTGTTTTTTTTCCCCTGTAATCTTGCATTACTTCTTTTCCTGGTATTTTGATGATTGTGTATCAGTGCTACTTTCTGCTCTTATCTTGAACTGTAAAAATTCATAAAATTTTCTTCCATTTTCTACCCATCTCTCCTTCATAGGGGCAATCTCCAAAACCTTTATCCCCTTCCTGGCTTTCTCTGAATAGACTGTCAATTAATATTCATTAAAAGCCATTCTATTTGTTTTCTGAGATAATGAAAACACGTTCCTAAATCAGACCATTATTGAGCATCAGTAATTATATCATATATACATTCGGGTAAACAGATCTCAGAATCATAGAAGGATTATAACAAGGCGACTTGGCCCATTCTTGCCACACTGGCTTTAGAAGAAAACTCTCTGGGTCTCATTCTTCCTTTCTGGAATATGCCCCAAAGCTCTGGAAAAATAAAAGCTTTTCTATGGCACATGCCTTTTTTCTTAATTTACTCAAGAACTGCTCCCTTTCTGAACCCTGGTCTCGGCATGATAAGCAGGACCAAAAAAAAACACAATACTAATGAATAAATCTATTCATGTACTTGACTTTTATTATTTTGCTTCTGTGCATTTGGTACACTATCCAATTTAAAGTTGTCCTGCCTAATCAAACTTGACTCCTCTGGCTTTTGTGGCTGACCATTTTTACCTGTTTCATCAAAACAAAACCCCTCAAAAATCTGATCACTTCAGAATTTTCTAACATGCCAGTAAGCTTTACTTCTGTAGGGAAAATGGTAACACAATTGTCAGTGAGCCATCAAGCACACTTTAACCATTTGACATAGTTACACTCAACAATAGAAAGAAGAGTCGGCATTTAAAATTTGTGGTTCATTGCACCATCTGTCAGCTTTAATCATTCGCATTCTTGTTTATGGTGCACAATGTTAAATTGTTGGCTTTAAAGAGTTTCTTTGAAAAGGTAAATGTTTTTCAGACACTTGTGTAATAATTTGGTTCCATGTTCAAAATTGGTATATTTTGGAAATATTAAGTAGAATTGTGGACATAAATGAAAGCATATTCAGGTTTTAGTGCAGTCGTGCATCTTTTGGAAATGTGGAATTTGTCTGAAGTTTTCGGTGTGATAACATTTCAAATTTTAGAGACAAATTTACTTGAACAAGCTAATTTGACCAAAAAAAACTAAATCCAGAAGTTTAATTTCTCTACCTGTGTAGTTTCTTGATTGTGCCACAAGGTAACTGTATGTTCATAAGCTGTCCTTGTGTTAGACCTGGGTATGTAGTCGTGTGCTCTGAAGATATATTGGCATACTAACCTGTTCACTTATGCCCTGTAATGTATAGAGCAATGCCCCCGGTATATTCCAGTGTACACTGGCATTCTGTCTCCAGCATTTTAACTGTGCATCTGTGTTTGCAAATTACTACATTGCTCCTAGTTGTTCTTGTGTCTCTGTGAAGAGATATGATCTACGTATCCAAGAGAATCCTTCAAAGTCACTTAGATTACCAGTTGTGTTTCATGTTCTTCAGAGATTGGTGTTAAGCCCAATACTGTTCACTGTTCTTGTAGAACGAATTGAGCATTAAGACATTTGAGTGTAATTCCATGTATGCAAGTGTGTCAGCAGGAGGTCTCTTCTGAACCTTTTAAATGAGAATCTCTACATTTTAGGGAAGTTCCTTCAGCATCTGCACGTACAAGTTCCACTGTTACTTTGGAAGCAGACACTGTGAGTCAAATCTCAGAGGCAGCTAGCCATGCCTCTGAGGAGGCAGAAGATGATGACGATGAGGAGGTTCCAGCAACAGACATGTATTTTGTGAGTATGAAAACCCTCTACCTTGTCACAAAGAACATTTTGGAACGAATGTGGAAGAAACCTCTTCAGACAATGGGATAATGTAGAAAGGAATTTTATGTGAAATTGTCGAACAGATCTCTTACAAGAGGAAGTTTAACATTTCCTTCAAAATTACATGCTTTAAGAATAATGTGCACACAGGGTCACGTTTTTACCTACCTGAAGTATTTTTGCATTTATTAATTCGAAAGTCACAGTATATAACTCAGGAAACAGCTAAAGCCTGCAAAGTGCAAATGTGTAAGACTTGTCCAGAAAGGCAGCTCAGTTAAATTTGTGCCAGGTACCCAATATCTCCAGGCTAAGAATTGACTTGTTTGAGCTTTTCCTTACAATGTGATGACATCAGGTGTATTTGAATTAGACTCACTTTCATTAAACTGCACTGTGTATGAGAGTTTGCACCGGGTTGATAGACATAACTGATTTCAGTTCATCTTCTGCAGTAGTCGACTCATTGAGAAACTTTTAGGTTGGGTAGGTTAAAGAAAATTTAAACTGATCTGAAAAATTCTATGTTTTAAACTTGACAAAACTGCATGTTTTTGTGTAAGTGCTGTTATGGAGCAGGGCTGCAGTGAAATTTGCTCTGCTTTTGTATAGGGTTTACATCTTTCATATTCTTTATTCATATCAGAGCTCCTAATCTAGCAGCACAGTGCCCAGGTTGACTCTTATTTGATGGATAGTTGAGCTTTTGATGAGAACTATCTAGTATCTAAACATGTTCTAATCAATCTGTTCAGAGACGTTGTTAGGCAACTCTGGAGCAGGTGGGACTAAAATCCAGGCCTCCTCATCAGAGATAGGGATGCTACCACTGGACCACAACAGCCCTGAGTTTTTCGTATCTATTATCTTCCATGTGAATGCTTAAATCTGTGTATGTCTGATACTTGATGACCAACATTTGACTGTCCTATTTGGAGGGTAAACCCAAGTCTCTTTGGTTTTGAAATGGTTCCAAGATGATCTGCTTGGTGGACATTTGAAATAGAGGAAACTCACTTTAATAGACTTAATAATCTAATGCTTAAACTAGGTTGGTATAGGTCTTTGATTGAGAACAACAATTTAGCTCATTAATGGGACCTAGAAAAGTCGATCAGCCATTAGGACTTTTCCTCAATAATTACTTCATTGTACTAGTTCTGTGAACTTTGGGTCACTTAAGTGAGGTTAATTATTTGTACAAAACCATTAATTATCATTTTAATGTTGCAAAGCTGATTGTTGGGTGAGTACTTCATTGTGGCTTCTTTGTAGGGATCACAATTGAAAGTATATTAATTCTTTCCTCCTTTCATCTTCACCGTTTACTGTTCATCAACAGATGATCTGATTTCTCCAATATCCGTAACCTTCTAAAGATCTTGATTCCTCCTCTAATCTTCTTTTAGCCTAGTTTTCCTAAGGAGTGAGCAGGCCCTTCCTGGGACAATTAGGCCAAATCGGCAGTCACTTTTTTTTTGTTGAGGAAGTGTAGAAAGGTGCGCTACTTGAATGAAGCGGATTATTCTTTCCTAGATGCAATAGTTTCTGGATGACTGTGCCTGCAATTAGCTTAAAGAATTAGAGTTAGGTAAAGATTAATGTTATGATCTGGGATATTTTTACTATGATCTTGCGTTATTTTTTGTTAACATTATCACTTTGCATTTTCTGTTTTGTCTTTGTCTTTCTCATTTACATTGTTTTAATATTTTTCTTTCCACCATTACTTTTTCTCCTTGCCTGTTTTTGTCATGCTTTTATCACACCATCCAGTTTATGGATGGAAAATACTGGATTTACTCTCCACAACGCAGTTTTTCCCGAGCTACTTCAATTTCTGATGAGAATGTAAGTTGGTTCTTATAATTTAAAGATCCTCCTCAGCGTTGCTGAATTGATCTTCCATCGTCTCTATTTTGTGTTCAACTAAGTGTTCCTAATTTTAGTTTTAACATTGTTATATATCCATTTGTCTGTGAAAAGTTTGAAACTTGTTTGCAGTCCATACAAGTTTGTGGTGAAAACAGACCAGAACAAAATCAATGCAGAGAAATTTCCATTCCAGAAAATAGTTGCTATTTCAATACTAAAGTTAGTCTGTCAATAAAGTTAGTTCAGCAAAATTCTGCCACACATGATCTTGAGATTAAAAGAGAAACAAGATTATTGCCAAAACTATATATTAATACAATAGAGTTTTTTCCCCCCATTCACAGCTACGTTTTGTCAGATCAACAGTAGGCCTCAGTATCTGGTGGGCATTGAAGGGGCTGGGATACGATTGGCAAGGGGGATTTGCTGTTGGACAATCATTTCCTGATTGGGCATCCCTGCCCCCACCCATTAATCTCTGACTGAAAGAGAAGCTGCCAGGGCTTAATGGGTAACCTTTCTACACGTACGAGTGTCCACCTGCCCCTGAAAAAGCCAGAAGTGACTGAGAGCCCTTTGGGACTTAAATTGGCTACGGATGAAGATACTGTCCTTGCCACAAATAGAATTCCACAATGTCAAGGAGGTGATGGGCATTCTAGTATTGTATTTTTTTTCCCATTTATTTTCCTCCCTGTTACCCTGTCTGGGGCTAAGGGCCCCATTAAATTCCAGCCTCCATTCTTTTGCCTTCCTGCATTTATTTAACATTAAAAATTTATAGCTCAGAGTTTGGTGATGTAAAAGCAAGATGTTGCTGATCTGTCCTTAGCTGAAAGATATCATAGTTCTCAATCCAGTATTTCAGCTGGCAGCATTATTTCTGGCAACACATGGGACCACAGTTGTTCAAGCAGCATCATAGGAGCAGGAAAACTTGACGTTTCGGGCCTAAACCCTTCATCAGAAATGGGGGAGGGGAAGAGGGTTCTGAAATAAATAGAGAGAGAGGGGGAGGCGGATAGAGGAGAGGATAGGTGGAGAGGAGGCAGACAAGTCAAAGAGGCGGGGATGGAGCCAGTAAAGGTGAGTGTAGGTAGGGGGGTAGGGAGGAGATAGGTCAGTCCAGGGAGGACGGACAGGTCAAGGGGGCGGGATGATGTTAGTAGATAGGAATGGGGGTGTGGCTTGGGGTGAGAGGAAAAACAGGTTAGGGAGGTGGAGATGAGCTGGGCTAGTTTTGGGATGCGGTTGGGGGAGGGAGATTTTGAAGCTTGTGAAATCCACATTGATACCATTGGGCTGCAGGGTTCTCCGGCTGAATATGAGTTGCTGTTCCTGCAGCCTTCGGGTGGCATCGTTGTGGCAGTGCAGGAGGCCCAGGATGGACCTGTCGTCTGAGGAATGGGAGGGGGAGTTGAAATGGTTCGCGACTGGGAGGTGCAGTTGTTTGTTGCGAACTGAGCGCAGGTGTTCCGCAAAGCGGTCCCCAAGCCTCCGCTTGGTTTCCCCGATGTAGAGGAAGCCACAACGGGTACAGCGGATGCAGTATACCACATTGGCCGATGTGCAGGTGAACCTCTGCCTGATGTGGAAAGTCTTCTTGGGGCCTGGGATTGGGGTGAGGGAGGAGGTGTGGGGGCAGGTGTAGCACCTCCTGCGGTTACAAGGAAAAGTGCCGGGTGTGGTGGGGCTGGAGGGGAGTGTGGAGCGGACAAGGGAGTCGCGGAGGGAGTGGTCCCTCTGGAAGGCAGATAAGGGTGGGGAGGGAAAAATGTCTTTGGTGGTGGGGTCTGATTGCAGATGGCGGAAGTGTCGGAGGATGATGCGTTGGATCCGGAGGTTGGTGGGGTGGTATGTGAGGACGAGGGGGATTCTTTTTTGGTTATTGTTGCGGGGAACATCCAGCCCCATGCTTGCTATCTCGGATTCTCCAGCATCTGCAGTACCTTTTATCTCGGACCACAGTTGTTACTGTTACACTGTCCTCTTTATCAATTCTTATCTGGGTTAGACAATAGAAGAGGTTTATTTTGACAGCACGTAGCAAATATTTCAGAGTTTGAAGTGATGAGGTAATTATGTAATATTATTAGCTAAAATACATAAGTGATTGACAAAATATCCAATATGTTGGCAAAATGGTTAATTGTCTATATTCATTTGGCTTGATTAAGAAATCGCCATAAATGATGATAAAGCATAAAATGAAACGTACATAAGTTTTTTTTTCCTCTCACGTGTTTGCTGCTTCTAACCTAGAAAGGAGATATCAACATCTTCGGGGTATCATGCTGCAGAAAATTCAATTTCACATTTACATATGGTTGTGACCCAAAGCATCATCCGCCCTGTTGGACCACAGTGATTCGGCAGGCTCTTTGACCATAGTTTTCAATTCTGTTCTCATGGGGTGTGTGTCACGTGCACACACATTTTCAACTCCCCTCCACTCCTTCACGCACTCACCTCACTGATTGCATCCATCAGGGGTCACCAGATAGTGACACAAATCTGAATTATTTTATTCCCTATCTATCTCAAATCTAAGCATGGCTACATTAGTGTAGTTCTCCTAGTAGCATAGCTAACCAAACAAAGCCTATAGTTTGAGTCTTTTTGCAAATGAGAAATTTGATAAATTTATTTGTCTTTTCTAAGCAACAATTTATAAAGGAATTATGTAGTTTGCAAATGAGAAAGAAGTTCTGTATATTGAAGATTTAACTGTCTTTTGAGAGTTTCAGTTGTATCTGTTAACAAGCAGTTCCCTCATGCAAGTAATTTCCTTTTCAAGGAATAATTTCCAGTTGTTGATGTTGATTTCCATTGAGGTAATATTAGTAGACTCATTTTTAACTGCTTCCATTTTTGGTGCCTTGATTGGAAAAGATAGCATATTAGCTTCAACTTGGACATAAGCTACACTTAGTATTCATAGTTTTGTACCATTTTATTACAATTGTCAAAATAAGACAGAATACAAATTGTTTGCTTTTTCTTAAGACAATTCTATGCTTGCTGGAATTCAGCATTTTGTGGGGATAATATGCCAACCACTACACCATGAAGTGGTTTCATTGCTGTCAGCAGTGCTGCTGACATGTTCTATTTTATTCTTCTTGTATTCATACTCTAGATATATATGTAACATATGGCCTGTTTTTCACCGGTTACTGCCTTTCGCCTTTCTCCCCTTTTTTGCTTTCCATTATTTCTGTTCTTCTTGTGTCTTCTTGATTCCACCTATTCAGTGCGCAGAAGAGAGGGTCTGGATTTACTCTCCTCTTCACTATGGCTCTCACGTACGTTCAGTTTCAGACGGAGAAAGTGAAACTGTAAGTTTAATGTGCTGTTTGCTTCAAAACAACGTGCATTAAGATTAGGTACCTAAGCAAATGTGGTGATATGGAGAATTAGTACTGAGTCGAATTTAAACTGCAAATAATTTATCTAATCTATTTATTGATTAGATTATTCTTTTACCTTTCCTGATATATAAACTAATACTTATCGAGTGAACAACACTCGTGTGATACATGCTTGACTTTGAAATAACACTTGTACCCTCCATCAGTGTTCGTCAAATGTCCATTTTTATCTAGATAAAGTATATAAATGTTACATTTGGTATACAATGAACATTCAACTCAGCACTAATGCAGGTGCATGGCTTTGGGTATGATGAAATTGAAAGGTATGTTAATAATGGTTTTTTACTATGCCATTATTATTAGTTTTATAATGTAAATTATACAAAGACTTGGTGATCTCATTTTTTTTACCATTGTTATGTCAAAAAGGCTTCCTACTCAAGTATCTAATTGAAAATATTAATCTTCTGAAACTATTGTAGTTTTTGGAATTTCTCAATCAAGAAGATGCCACCATATTTTATTTGATAGTATGCCACCATGTTATTTTCTGTTGTAAGACGAGACCAGTGGTTCTAGTATTTAATTGGGACATTGTCATTGACCAGGTTTATTCTGAAAATCTTTTATCCCATGAGGCTTAGGTATCTGCAGCAGCTGTGTTATCTCCTTCTTGTACACATTGTCAGCATCCTCTGGAAAACAGATTGGACAGTAGGAATCAACAGCAAAGACTTCAACCAAGAAATTAAGAATTTTTAGGAACCCTAAGGTGTTCTCTCCTTCCCCGTCCTCCCCCTGAAAAGCATCCTTTTTCATGAATCAATTTCCATAGCTTTTCTTATGGCGTGCCTTTATTGCTCGCCTTCTCACCAGAGCTGCATTTAATTGTTCCACTAATCCATTTACGCCATCTACATCAATTGAACTACTTCTGGGTAAAAATTCATTTTTATTTTCCTAATGTCTATCTTGATCCGGTATTTAAACCCTTAACAATAGTCAGCAATTTATGTAGATCAATCTTGTCGTACATTTTCAAAATGCATTTCAGACATCTTGAAATCTCATCTTTTTCCAGAAAACAAACACCACATTCTTAACTGAATACAATATGTTCTAACTCTTTAACGTCACTTTCTCCCTGCCTTGGATTACAAAGCCTCATTTTCTAGCCAAAATGTATAGGTAGTTCACGCTGTGATTTCCAATTCTGACTAGTGCTAACTATGTAAGATGTGCATTTGTGACTGGATCTTTTATCACTGTTATGACCACACATATGTTTGTGGTAGAAAATTTGAGATCATGCAGCTTTGAATTACCTTCTGCATGCCTTGTAGTAATTAGTAAAGCAAATATTTGGTAGCCTGATCAGAAATATGGAATGTACCTTGAGGATATTGTTACAAATTTATTTTAGTATTCTCTGAAACAATATGGTCACAGGTTCTTGGGTTTCACTGGAACCCTTATTCTCATTGGGTAAATTAACAAAAATCTATAAAATGAGACATCTGCAAATTGTCCTTTTGCAAATTTTTAACAAACAGGCGTTTTTAACTTCTGCCAAATATGCAAATTAATGTTTTGGCAGTTTGAATTATTTTAAAGTTGGTTGTTTGTGAAATTTTATTGTTTTATAGTTAAAAATGTGTATGGCTGTGGGCTTTCTACCGTTAGATCAACTCTTCCTCTCGGTAAACTTATATCATGACTAATTTTTGTCCATTTCCTTTGTGGAGCATGAAAAATATGTAAACCAAATTTAAGTTATAGAAAGACATATTGACATCAACATGTTTGCAGAGAAACTTATATTTGAGATGCCTTCCACTGCCTATTGACTAGCTGTATTTGAAAAATTTTCTTGTATATGTTGGTGACATTACCATTCTCTGGTCACGAATACAACAGAATTGGATGATCTCTAACCAAATAATCAGCTTTCAAAACCAGATCATTATTGCTGAGATTTGGGAGAGTGTGCACACTACAATGAATAAAATATCTCTTTTGCTTTGTCTTCTCTTGCATAGAGGTTATATGCATGGATTTTAGATAGTTTCAATCCTAGTTAACGTAAACTCCCACATTGACCAAGTTTTCATTGCTAACAAATGTTCATTAGAAGTGGTGCAGGGAGTTGCAGGAGAGGGACATTTTTTGATATGAAAGCTGAGGTGCATTATTGAAAAAGCATAGAGGAACTTCTACTCTCCACCTAACCTATGCTGTTCGTGACCTTGTATTCAATGGGACAGAGTTTAGAATTATTTTGCATCTAGCTGTTTTGCACCTCCTTGGATATGTTTTATGTTGCAATGTGCAACCGAAGTGGATTGTGTTTTCCAACACTGGAATTCCTCATGTTAATAACATTTATTGTAAATGAAGCTTTTATTTTGCTTACTGTCTTTATAAAATGGCTATAGCTGTAAATAATCCAAGTACTTTGAAAATACATAAATAAAAATGTGTTTTTACATTTTGTTTTGATAAACCGATCTGCTGTCAGACTTTTTTATCTAGCAATCATCAGGACAAATGTAAGACTACCGTACTTCAAAGGAAGCAACAGTTTATACTGCATACAAAAAATAAGGGTGCTGATTATGTGGCAAATTGGCCAATCAGTATGCTTTTTGCAGAATAAATTGTAATTCCCTTTGAAATTTAGTATTTTTTGCACCTGCTTTGATGAGTGCGAGATGGAAAATTTCAAAAGGATTTTTTTTGCAGCAGTATTCAAATTCTGCATTACCAAGAGATTATTTTTCATTTTTAAACCCACAAACAGTACTAGTTTTTATGTTATGGTGTACAAGTAATGCACCAAGAATAGTCCTGGTTTCATGTGGGGATTTGTGGAGTAAGCTGAACATCATAGCATTTTTGCCCTGAGCCAGTGTTGTGGATGATGTGACATGAGGCATTGGCTGTCTTTTGGTCAGTGATACAACTGTTTTTAGAGCTGTTTTCATACTAGGTGCCAAAGATTTAATTTTAAAGTGTTGTTGTCACAATAGATATTGATATTTCTAATCAACCTGTTATGACATCCATTTTGGTAGGAATAACAACAAAATGATCTGTTATTTAAATGGTGCAAAATTGCAGCATGCTGCTGTGCAGAGGGGACCTGGGTGTCCTTGTGCATGAATTGCAAAAAGTTGGTTTGCAGGCGCAGCAGGTAATTAAGGAAGCAAATGGAATATTGTATTTGACTGCTAGTGGGGATAGAGTTTAAAAGTAAGGAGGTAATGCTGCAGCCAGATAGGGTGCTGGTGAGGCCACACTTTGAGCACTGTGTACAGTTTTGGCCTTCTTACTTGGACCACAGGTAGGGAAATGACCACTGTGCCACAAGAGTTCAGGTTTCTACTTTACATGCTTTTCCCAGGTGGTCTGCCATACAACTTTACATGTCAGTGGATGGCTTCAATCAGTCAGTCTCTGGGTTATAGACCTCACACACACCTGCTGCACCTCTCAGCTGGCAGGCATCAGCACTTAAGTAAATGGTTGCATTGATTTCATTTTCTTAAGTAGTTACACCAAAATTGACTTGTTTGTTTGTTTGTTTGTTTGGCTTAAGTAATCGCGTGAAGGTAGTCCTACGTTCAGTCCTTTTATCAATGCTGCATTAGCTGACTCCAACTTAGATAGTGGTGGAGGTGCTGCATTTGACAATGGTGCCCTTTAGCTGAGAAAGGAAAAAAAATCATTCGGTTTGTTACAGTTGAGTGATTGCCTTTAAAACACCTGTGGTTATCTAGACAGAATCATTTCAGTCACATAATTGTCGTCCATAATTGTCTAGTCTGCTGGCACTTGCCAATTACCCTGATGTATCGGATAGAAATTGAGGTCTGCAAGTACTTACAGAATCAAGAACCAGCACCTCAGATTATGATGTTTCTTGCTGATATTGGTATTTTTCCTAAAGTTGATCATGTTGTAACTCTGTGTTTTGTTTCTCATCAGTAAAACTTACCCGATCATTTTTGAAGAATGAAGAGGAAAGTTCTTTCAGAAGAACAATGTATTTTGGTCTGAAGCTGCCTCACTCCATTGAATCAGAGTGATATGATATTATCACTCAGGCTGGGCCCTATGTGTTCCACTATGTAGTACGTGAAACTTGGGCAAAGAAAACATCTGGAACAGAATTCATGTTGGGGAGTTGGAACCAAGACACTTTGTTGGGAATGGGAGTGGTGGGGCAGCAGGTGAACTTGTTTGTTAGTGTTAACAAAATTTCTGCACAACTCTGCTCATGTAGCAACTATATCATGTGATTTTATGTGGTCAATACTTGTCAGTGACAAATCACTGCTAAATAATCTGCGTCCAGCCGAAACCTGTTCAGTTAGATTCTGTCTTCTCAAACAGATTACAGAGTGCCATGATCAACCTCTGTGAATGTGCTTTTTTTTTTTCTGTTTATCCAAAGTTCGTGCAGCTTTAGACAATGTGATTCCAGTTGTGTAAATCATGTGCGAGCGATCAAGCTCTTCATTTTGTGCTGAGCTTAATTTTGCTTTAGTATTAGTCAACATTAATTTGTTTGTGAATATAAGTAGAAAGCTGAGTTATACTGAAGCACTGAAAGCTATAAACCAGGAAGCACAATTCAAAAATGAACATGCGTCAGATGGCGGAAGTGCATTTTCCAGAATTGAATATGCAGTTGTCAGACATTTTATTTATTTTTCATGGGAAGAAGAGTGTAGAAAGCAGAGCAGTTTTGTGACGGGCAATCAATCAGAACCTTGATTGCATAGATATATATGAAAAGCCTTCCAAAGCTGCAAGTCTTTTTGCGACTTTAGTTTTTATTGTGCGTCTCAATCAGGTTGAGAAGTATTTAATGGGATAAAGCATTTTCCCAAATCTGAATCACAGGTTTAAAATCAAGTATGTCACAAGTCAGGTGCAACACAAACTGTAGGCAATATCAAGCTTTCTGTATGTTGCCAATTAAGGACGAGGTACTGTACTAAGTCTAAGTACAGCATAGGTCAAATGCATATAAAATGTTTCCTTTATATTATCCCAACAATGTATCTCAGCCCCAGCATTTGAAAAGCACTTCCTTTGCTTCTGTGACACATAATGTTTCTGAAGTGCATGTGTTTTCTGAACAGACCATACTATTCTAGACATGTCAGCTGCAATACAGAATTGCAGATGTGTATAAAAACTTAGTGTTTTGAATTTTGTATATCTAAATCTTTCAAATTGTTGCAACCCAAATTGAACCTGTGTAGTGTATGAAGATATCCAAAATATGTATGATGAATTATCTTACAACTATGAACATTACACTTAGGTAACTACGAAATGAACTATCATGAGAGGTTTGACAAACTCGAATGTTCCATTTCCATTAAAGTAATTGTGTCAAGGATATTATATTCCTAATCCAGATTACAAATTAATGGAAATGAGTAAAATGAGTTGTTCTTCCCAAATTATCCATTAGAAAGAACCTACTGTTGTCCCCCTCCAGTCCATTCTCATAACTCAGCAGTTTTAATTTAGGATGTCAAAATTGCAGCCCCATTAGACCTGGTAATTAGGCCCTTCATACACAGGCAATTTAGTCCAATTTGTGAATAGATCTTTTACTCACTAGTTTGTGCTGTGTGAAGTTTCTGTTCTTACAATTTACAAATTCTAAAGAAGAGCCTAAAAGTAGGTTTAAACTCTGTAGATGGTCCTTACATTTTAAGTGCACAATTTTACAAGTTTTAAACTTGTAAAATTTTTACAATCAACCTAATTGGTTCCTGATCACCAGTATGTAGCAGGTGTGAAGTGTCTGCTGTGCCCAATGATAATTATTGTTTTCCTTTACTTAGAAATCAAAAACCTAGAAAAATTGGAGAGAAATATCATTATTCGATAGTCACTCAGGTTGGACATATGTTTTATGGAGATAAGAGGCATGAGATCAAATGAAATAAAAATCCAAGAAGTCTTGATATTCTGACACTAGAACAGTGACTATGCTTCAGAGTGCCACATTGACTGTAAAATGCTTTGGGACTTCCTAAGGTCATGAAAAGCATTATATAGATACAAGTTGTTTCTAAACCAAAACAGCAAAGCCTATTTTAGTTTTTAACAGATGCTTGAACTGCTGCTGTTAAATAACTAACTAAAAAATCACTTTTTAAAAAATATGTATGCTGCCAATTCTGTTGACATTATTTCCATCCCTTTTTTTTGTGCTGATTGCCGATACCAACTACCAGCACTTTCTGTGCTGTCAATTGAGTGCAGATCATGTTTAAGGACTAACAATGATATTTATTGAAATACTAACTGCATGAAGTAGAAGAGTTCAGACATGATCAGGTTTTAACGAATAGTTGTTTTACCATTTGTAAGACTCCAGCTGAACCATTTTATGATTGAATAGTAGTTCTCAGACACATTCCTTAAATATTTTCAAAACTAAACTTAAAGCAAAAGATTAGTTACTTGCATAGCTGTTGCAAGTTTAATTGAAAATACTTCTTCCACTGTGTATCCCTTCTGACTACAGTTGCCACTGTTTGAGTACTAGTACTATAAATGATTTAAAATTCAGATATGGTTTACATTGCTGAAAAATTCCTCTTATAAACTTTTCTGGTGCTAACTTATGTCAGATTTATGTAGGGATTTCTAGTATTGGGTCATTGCTTTCTCCAGTTGTGAATTCTGACTGCGAGTGCATCGAATTTGGAGAATCTTGATTTTGAAGGCTTGAGTGTATTGATGTCCTGACACATCATTCAGAGACTGGGAATTAGAAAAAGATATATTTTCACAGCTATTTAAGGACATGTACTGATGCAGTTTACTCTGTTCACTAGTGTTTGATGTTTAAATATGTTGTTACATTTTTAAATGTTAAGGTAATCAGACCTGTTGATTGGTTAATTTCGGTAAAAGCAAAAGTAGAATGAGTTGGTGCCAATCCGGAAGGAGTCGGTCCCCATGATCTGATATAAGCCTTGAATTGTGAACTCAGAATAAACAGTAATCCAGTGCTTAAAATTTGCTAACGTGGTGTACAAGCTGTTAAGACATTGGAAATTGGATCTCCAGAACAGCCAATCTAAACCCATGATAGAGAGGTAGATTTGCATTTAAAGCTTTGCATTTATTTGAACTGTGTCCTTCCATCTTATTTTGGAATGATTAGGAGACTAAATTAGTTTTCATATGTGTTTCCTCAGCCCATGTACCTAATGAAAAGGTAATTTATTTGAAAAAAGCTGTTATGTATGTAACGGATTTGCAGAACTATCTCTGTTTTCTAACTGACCCTGGCTTCTTCAGTTATAAACTTCCTCCAGATTAAAATTGTCTCCTAACGCTGCTTCCCTCCCTAGATCAATGCCAATCTACTGTTGGTCTATTTTGGGTTGTAATTAAGAGATGGAACTGGTTATCTATTCGAACTTGCAGCCCCCCCACCCCTAAGACACGCACACATTCAAAAACAGCGTAAATTATGTAAGTGTCCCTCTGCAAAGAGGTTTAATTGGTGATCTTATTTTACTGAAGGCCACTGTGCTGACAAAGTAGTAGATATATCTCTGAATCATGCAATATCTTCTACTTAATTCTTTACACAATGAAAATTGTTTTAATTTTGTCCACACTCACTGACCACATTGCTTCTACAAATCATGCAGTGTCTGGCTGTCATAATCTATTTAAATTGCAACTTGTAACTTTGTTTCATTACCAGTTGGCTCTTGCACCATATATTTATTTTCCAAATTGTTTTTGCACCCCACCTGCTTTGATGGAAAGAGAAGTGTGGTTCTTAAGCTGTGGAAGAGTTTTGACCGCAAGCAGTTCAATGAAAGAAGCATTCTGCTCATTTTAAAAAAGTGAAATTAAACAAATTATGAAGGATTGCTTATTTTAAACATTTTCAACCTTTTTAAACAGCATGATAGCTAGATAGGAGAGTGTCCTTTTTTTTAAAGAAACACAGTTTAACATTATCACTGTCAAGGTTGTTCTCTTCATTCTTGAGTCACATATAGAGTTGAGTTCTTTTCACGTCACATTTGTACTCCGGCTAACTGTAAAGTAGCTATTGGGCAGCTACAGTGTCCTTGGTGCATTTTAATTACAGAAGTAAATGATCAGTTAGGATTCTCTTTCTCAAACACTGTACAGTGCTTCATGCTGGAAAATGTCTCTGGACATAATTTGCCTTGGCTATCTTGTCCCTTGCAGTTTGCTGTTTTCTGTCACCCAAATTTGAATTCACATGATTAATGGCCACTAAAGCGCACGATGTGTAGGCCGAGTTATTCCGATGTAAATATGTATCCCGTTTGGTGCTTTGGAAGCGTGATGTTGAAGGGTGGAGAATTGAAATAATAGGGTAAGAAGTCACACTTAATACGAAAGACCTTGTTCAGAATTTTGTTGTCCAGCCTTTGGAAAGCAGTAGTGAGTTCAAATACTTCATCAGAAGGGTCTTCCCTTTAAAAATTCTATACATTATATAGCTAAGCTTCCACAATATTTGCTATCAACTTTCCTAATATCAATAAAGTTCACTAATATTAAGTTTCCGAACAGAATGATGAAATTACAGTCGATTGTTACTTTCTCCTTTTTGTTTCAAACACAGTTGATTCAAGTATAACACAGTATTAATATTTTGGCATTTGATGCTAAAAATGCAAGGAGGGATATGCTTACAAGATTAAGCTGCTTTTTGAGAAATAGTGGAGGTGCTGCTCAGTTTCTACATTATTTGTTATTTCAGATTCTCAGCATTTCCATCTTTACTCAATCTGTTGGTAACTGAAGTGAAAATTCAGATGAGTTTTGTCCTAGAATAATTCTTCTCCATTGATGCAGGTAGCTATCGCATTCATCAATCATTAGGATTGATGGTAATGTCCTGTGGTTCAGTACTAAAATATTGACTGCTGTAAAATCCCTGTAAAACAGAGCTTGAATAATTTTTACAGTTAACTAGTGATAGAGGTGAAAATACACTTCCCAATAAATTGTATTAATTAAATTTGCCCATCTTGGCTGGCAATTTATTGCAGACGTATTGGTATTATTACCATTTTCGCATGTTTTTGTATCCATGCAGGTTTTCCTGCTCACATTGCTAGGGAAAAGTAACAATAATTGTTGCACAGTAGACCATCCACTTTAGGATTTTTAAAAAATAAAATCCATGGTTTGTTCACTGTAGTTTTAAAATGCACTTTTTTATGTCATTAAATGTCACCACCTACTTAATAATTAGGAACAGAAAATAGCTAATGTGAAACAAGCTGTTAATGAATATTTTAAAAGAATTTAATGTCCTGGCTTGAAATGTGAGAGAATGGTTTTGCTTTTGCTGTGAAAAGTATATTTTGAACATGAATTTTCCCACTTTACAATAAACTAACTTCATTTAATGTTGTTTGTGGGAGCTTGCTATGCTCTAAATGGCATCACATTTACCCACATAACTGTCACTACATATTAAGATAATTCTACGTGCTGCATTTGGGGAGTTTTGAGCTGTGATCCAGTGCTAGACAAATGCAAATCTTTCCGTCTGTTCTTTTGGAATTTTCATTTTAAAAGCAAAAATACAAATGGTCAAAATTTTAAAAGGTCTGAAAAGCCTTGTTAATCATCAGTTATTGAGAAGAAAAGGTATTTGAAAATTTTCATTTGAAATCTTTCACTGGGTCTAATTGAGACACCCTTCCTGAAATAGCATCTAGTTTTTCATTGTTTTAAATGTTAAGGAGCTGCTGTGACTTCTGTTTAGTGGATCTTTTCAAAGTATTCGATTGCACCAGAGACTAATCGTTTTCACCACATCATACAAATATTCTACCTCCGAAAGGTAAAGTCATTAGAAAGAGACGGCTAGTGGTAGTTTAACCTGGGGGTCACCACACCACACCAAAGGTAAGGGGAAAGGTAGAGAAGGAGAATCCTTCATTGTAACCTCAGCCAGTGCAGGAATTGAACCCATGCTGTTGGCATCACCTGCATTGTAAACCCACCCATTCAATTAATTGACAAGTGACTGTAAGCATGTAGATTGTCGACAAGAGGTTATTAGTAACAAAGAGTGTGGTTTTTGTGAATGACAGTATTGTTCTTGAGAGAGAATGGTGAAAGACAAAACATTAAAAATTTCATTTTCTCAGTAGCCCATTTTTTTCTATTTTTTTGGTTTGGTTTTAATACATGTCCTTTGCACAGTTTTAAAGCATAGACAATGGATTTATCTCCTTAGATGTTTATATTTAACATTAAAGTCAATGTGCAGATCATTGTTTTATTTTGCTGAAATTCAAATGATGACTATGGTTTCTGTTGAAGAATGCATGAAGAAAATATTTAGGTTTTTTTATCTTTCCAAGATATGTTACTACAAGCACATAGGTTGAGTAAATAGATAACTTAAGTTAAGAAATATTACATGGGTAGTGTTCAGTTAATTTTTTTTAAGATGCAATTTAGAATTGCAGGTATCTGTATTTTTGTTTGACGTATGATCCTTGGATCGGATGTTTTGATGAAAGCAGAGTCTTGTATTTTCCAAAATTGCTGAATAATCAAGCAGAACTCCATCTTGATTGCACTCTGGTAATGTTAATGTAGATAATTGAAGGTCTTTCTACTTCCAAATCTGTTTTATCTGTGGTTGTAGACTTGCTCGCCGAGCCAATGGGTTTGATTGTAGACATTTCGTCACCCTGCTAAGAAACCTCGTCAGCGCGCCTCTGGTGAAGTACTGGTGTTCTGTCCTGCTTGTTATTTATATGCCTTGGTTTGCTGGGGTGGTTGGCGTCACTTCCGGCTCTCTTCTTCTGAAAGTGATGCCAACCACCTCAGCAAACTGAGGCATATAACTGAAAAACAGAACTGATGTGATGCCAACCTCATCCACAACCTGAGCTATAGATCTTCTCAAAAACTGAATTATCTGTCTTATATTGAGTTTGCAGTTTGTGCTTGCCACTAACTTCAAACGTGTTTGCACGTATGCCATTGCCCACTTCAAATTGCCCAAATTTTACTTTAGTGTTGCTATTGTTTTCACAGTATCAGCATACCAGGAGATGTTGACATTAATATAGCACAATAGATAATATTGTCTGGTTCAGTAGCTATAACCATGCTGATTCAAGTTAGCCATACCGGAGGGTATTCATAAAACTTTAGCCTTTTTTACTTATTATCATAAGTATGGATTTGTTTGAGCCCACAGGCCTTAGATTGACCTCACATCAAATCCACTTCTCCGTCTTTCTCTGCTCAGTTAGTTTGGGGAAAATAATTAGAGATACAGGTTAAATGCTTCCAAATGTTTCCTCATCAATAAGGCCAAGATTGCTTGTCATTCTGGCTTACTTAGTTCAGTAGATAAACAATGAAGCTATCAGCACATAACAATGTCACTAGGCTTTTAATGATTCTTTTTTCATTGACTATGCTTGAGGGCTGAAGAGAAGCCAGTAATGCCATCAGATTCTGCCCTCCCAAACTTGTTTGTATCTTCAGGAGTATATAGATCTGTGTACTACTGAACTAGGGTGAAGCTTTAGTGGTAGATAGGTCTGGAGGAGCAGTTTGAGGAATTGGACTAAGAGCATTGAAATATATTGTGTTTAAGTAGAATATTTTGTGTACCACAATTCCACCAATACAATAAATAAACCCAGTGACAAAACTACTTTATTCACTGTCAATTATTTTGCATCCTATTTAATCTTTATCAGGTGTTTGAAAATTCCTAGTTTAGAAAGTTGGCTGGATATAACTAATGAACAACAAAATAACTTTTAAATAGTAATCAAGTAAAGCTCCATTTATTTTTATTGATCTTAAGCAGTGACCATATTGATAATGGAGAGTTGGGAGAAATTGTTTTAGGAATTTTTCAGGAATTGTTCTGAATGTTGAGTGATTCAGGATATTTCATTGACAATCAAATCCCATTTTTCAAAAGCTCCTTTCAGGAATGAACAGAAAGCAGAATCAAGGAAGCAAAGCCATCGATTTATAAATTTAGCATAATGGTCAAGTTAAAACTGGATTAAAAACCTTCCATTCCTCCGATCTAACAGTTAACTTATCATTGCCCTACCCCCTTCCTCAGAATACTAACCTTTGAGTTTTATTGTGTGTAATGGCAACAATATTAACAGTTTCAGAAAATGGTCTTAACAGTCAGAAGTGAATATGATTTTAAAGTAGCAGCCTTCATTTGAAACATTTTTTGCAGGAGGTCGTGAAGCTGTCTCTTAATCTCAGGGTGAAATATCTTCCAGAAAAATGATTCTATTGCTGTAGAATACAAAAAAAAATACAATGTAGAATTATTTGTCTGAAGCATCCCCTATAATTTAATGGCCAAACTCAAATGTTGTTACTGTATCTGGTATAAATTTTAATATACAAGGTACTAAGACTGTATGATGTCCATTAATTAGTTTGAACAAGCCAGCTGATTAAATCATCCCCACTTTCCCATCACAACCATCAATCTCTTTAGAAAGACAATATCTTAATCTCATTTATACTGTTCACTTTGGTCTCCTTCCCTGGTAAATTATACTTAATTTCATTAACCTAAAGATCCTCTGACTACTTTTTATATTCCTGACCCAGTTTGTCTATTATATCACATGAAGTTTCAGTGATATGATCCATCAGTTTTTATTGTATAATTCTCAAGAGACATAATTAAACTGTAGTATCTGAGCTCATTTTGCAAATTTGGGTTGAATGCCTTTCTGCAGTAAAATTAATATTTTGTCAGTGTTTATTGCTCTGCATTTCTACATGAACTTTTGTTCTAAAAACCTGTGCGTAACATCAAGTCGAAAATGTGTAGTGTGATTCTCAATGGCTCAAATGGCAAAAGCAAAACACTGTTAAACATTATGAACCAGGTAGTCTTAACTTCAAGAGATAGTAAGAACAGCCGATGCTGGAGTCAGAGATAACACAGTGTGGAGCTGGAGGAGCACAGCAGGCCAGGCAGCATCAGAGGAGCAGGAAAGTTGATGTTTTGGGTTTGGGCCCTTCTTCAGAAAACTTCAAACCCAGATCTCTGGCACAAGGGCACAACAATTGATGTTGTGCTCCTGGACTAGGGAGGTGAACATTGGACAATATCCATATTCCTGATTGATACTAATTGGCTTCTGGATGGTATAGATATTTGGTGAAGGTAGTCTCTGCATCAGTGTTTTGCTTTGAATGGTCAAATAACTTGCAGTATTCTGACTTACGAATATGGAGCTTCCACACTGAACTACCAGAAAGCTACCATGGAACTGTTTCCCACAGTAAGAAGCACATACAAGAGGTGGTGAGAAATTTGATTTTAAAAAAAATCTTTGTGGAGAAACTCCAAATTTCAAATGCTTTAATGGACCATTTGATTATTTTTGTTGAATATTAAAAATCAGTTATTATTAGTACTGATTATTTTATGCATTCCAGTGTTCCTGCCACACTTAAATGTTTCAACAAATTAAATTTGAATTATCTGTGAAAATTGTGTGTATTTGGAGATGCCATAGTTATACAATAGCAGAAGATGCCCATGTGCATTAGCAGGCACATAGGCAGACTTAGAAACAGGTTTGCATCTCGTCCACAATGATTTTATGCATTCACACTTAATACAGAGTGAAGTGGAAGAGCTCCTACTTGTTTCACAGTGTGGCTATTCGTGGTACCAATGTTTTGTGTCAGTCAGAAGGATGAGATTATTACTAAGAAATGTCATTGCCTCTGATTTATTCAGACATTGTTGGAGCAATGCAGCAAAAATATATAGCATTTATAAATTAAAATTATGGAATAGAGTTTTAAATTTTTAGGGATACAACTCTGAATAAATATCATAATGTTTTGAATAAATATCGTAACATTTATTTGACAGCAAAAATCTCCTGATTAATAAGGTATCTGTGATGTGTTATTGTCCTTTGTTCCTGATAGTATTGTTTATTAAATCTCAGGCCAGTGGCTCAACTAATTACTTTTCTGTACATATGCAGTTTTTTGTATATATTTGTTAATGATTGTACATAAAAAGACATGGAAATATTTCCCCCACTTTGATGTATTTCTAAATCAAAGACTGTTTGATATTAAGAGTGTATTAGTGCCTGGCAGCTGGCAAATAGTACGCAATGGGTTGAATCACGTTTCCCGTTACAAGTGATAAGCGGTGTGAATCCACTTCATACAATGACCTAGCAATAGGTCTTACTTTCAGTTAAGGAATTTTCAGGTAGTGTGTTTAAACCATCATGTTGCTGCACAGGAGTGTTCTTTTTGTGACTTTGTCTTTATTAACATTCAGAATTGTTCTGTACTCCTGATTTCAGCTGAAGTCTGTTCTGAAAGCTCAAAGCATTCTTTTTTAAAACTCCAGGTCATTTATATTCGCAAATGAATGAACACCTGAACATGAACTGTATTAAAATGGAGGCTATGCGTTCCTCATGCATATTTAATTTAAATGGTTAGGTTGGTGAAGTGGATGGAACTTATTTGATAGCTCTTTGTTCTTGCTTTTTTTTCTTATGAAATGTCAATGTTACAATAAAACACTACATTGCTGAATGTCTGCTGTTTTGTTTGTAAAATGTATTTTAATTGAAGTTTGAATTAAATATTTTCATTTAAATATTCTCTCAAATCAACCTGTTCACTGAGCCTAATGCTGGTTAGCATGAGATTCTTAATTATATAGGATTGGGCAACAACCAGATTCCTTGCTTGTGTAACATTACCTCACAAGATCATTCACCTATTCCAGATATTAGTCTAATAAACACTCTCTGAAATGCTTCCAAAACATTTACAGCTTTCACTAAATATTTGACAACTACTATACAGAGTACTGTAGATGTAGCCTCACTAGTGTTCTGTGTAACTGAAGCATAACCTTCCTACTTTTGTGTTCAATTTCCCTTACAATAAATAGTGATGTTTTATTAACTTGCTCCATCTGCACATGAATGAGGACACGCAGAACCCCGATCTTTCTGCATCTTAGAACTCTGCAATCTTTCAAAATTTGAATAATATGCTTTTTGTTTCCTGTCAAGATGGATAATTTCATTCCCCCGTTTCTGCTCCATTTGCCAGATCTTTGTCCAGTCACTTAAACTATCAATCTTTTTGTAACATTCAATTTCCCCTTCACAACTTACTTCCCTACCTGTCTATGCCATCGGTTTGGCAAATGTATCTTCTGTCCTTGCAATTGAAGTCCCAGCACTATTCCCTGTGGCACATCATGCATTTAATCTTTCCAACCCGGAAAAAACTTATTTGTGCCTACTCTCTGAATCTTGTTAGGCAGTCAAACTTCTGTCTATGCCAACATGCTACCCTCTAAAAGGAGCTTTTATTCAAAGTGGACTTTTATCAACTACATTCTGCAAATCCAAGTACGGTACATCCATGGGGTTATCCTTATCCACAGAACTATGTTGACTCTGGTTGATTACCTTGAACTCATCTAAATGACTTGCTATAACTTTAATAGTAGCTTCTAGCAATTTTTTCTATGACAGATGTTAAACTAACTGACTGTAGTTCCCTGCTTTCTGTCTCTTTCCCTATTTGAATAAAGGATTTTAATTTGCTACTTTACAACCGAATGGGACATGCCCAAATCAAGGCTCTTCTAAAAAATTAAAACCAATGCCTCCATTCTCTCACTAAGCACCACATCTAAGACAGTAGGATGAAGTCCATCAGGATTCAGGTACTAATGAACAACAAAATAATTCAGGCTGCAACTCAAACAATTTACTCCCTATGACTTCTCTGGTAATTGTAATGTACCTGAGTCCCTCTCTGTCTGAGGTTTTAGCAAAGGTTTGTAGCTCAGCTTGTGGATGAGGTTGTTGACTTGATCGCCGAGCTAACTTGTTTTCATTCTGATGTTTTGTCACCGTGCTCGGTAACATCATCAGTGAGGCCTCCGATGAACGCCTCACTGATGATGTTACCTAGCATGGTGATGAAATGTCTGAATGAAAACAAGCCCGCTTGGCGAGCAAATTAACAACCTCTCCCCCTCTCCCTTCCATTTCCTGATTATAACTGCTTCTGGAATGTTACTTGTATCCTCTATGGTGCAGACTAATGCAAAATACCTGATCTGTTCAAATTTCACCAATTGTAATGGTGGGATTTGATCCCATATTCCCAGAACGTTGGCCTAGGATTCTGGGATGATCTTCCCTTCACCTTCCTTTTTCCCTCTCTTCCTTCTTTTTCCCTTCCCTCACTTGAATTGCTTCCTGGACTACAGTGTCAAAGTTAGTTAGCTCATCCAACATACAGCCCCCAGTCACCAACAGAGAGAATGTCAAATCATTTGGACATTTGCAAAGGCTGGGGCTCTTGCCCTCTAGAGACCCTTAACTATCTCACTCTCAGTTGCCCTCTCTTGTCCCTGAAAACTTATCAATTCAAATGACCCAATCTTGAGGTGTGACTATCTCCTGATACAAAGAATCCAAATAACTTTCTTCCTCCCTGTTGTGTCACATTATCTGTAGCCTCCAGCTCTTAAATTGAACCCAAACTGCTCAAAGTTAAAACACTTTTCTATGACTCTGATTTACTGTTAACATGTTGTCCTGCTCCAAACAGTCATCCAGGAATTCCCAAAGATGCCAGCTGTGCCACATCAGCCAGCTCCATCCTTAATGTTTTCTAATTATCTTCATAAGTAGTTCATATATTTTATTAACTTGACGACCAGTTGCTGTACTATATTATGATCCTTGGGAATAGATTTTTTTCTTAATCATTTACCAGATACTAACTGAATAATTAGCTTCTCCCGTAGCAGATTAGGAATCAATTCCTGGATGTTAAATAAGTCAAGAGCACAGCAAAGTGTACTGCTTTTCTTTTCCCCCCAAATCACTGAACCCCAGCATTATTATAAGTCACACTGTAAAAGATCATTGAGGTTCATTGTGACAATGACAGATTATGACACCTTGGGGAAGGTAAGTAAGACTGTGTTAGAATTTCTGACTCCCACAAGGAGGAGATAGGGCATGAGATACAATAGTCTCAAATAAAAACAGAAATTGCTGGAGAAACTCAGCATGTCCTGCAGCATCGGTGGAGAGGAAGCAGAGTTAACATTTCAAGTCCAGTGACTGTTCTTCAGACCTGACAGTAGCTAGGAAAAGTAGTATTTTATGCTGGTGGTGGGGTGGGGGGATGCTGGTGGATAGGTGGAGATGGTGCCTTGAGAAAGAAAGTTAGGCAGGTGAAAGACTGACTAAGCCATGGAAGAAAAAGCTGATAACAGGGACAGTGCCTAGGTGAAAATGAGCTGTCAGTGCAGAAAGCAGCCCTTGAACTCTCCAAAACTGTTTATGCTCTTGACCTAAGGTGGCTCTCCTAATCAACATACAGGAGCTGTCTCTAGGAGGCACTGCAACCTTGGCTCTGTGGTTAACACCATGCCTTGCAGCACCAGGGACCTGGGTTCAGTTCTAGCTTTGGGTGACTGTCTGTGTGGGTTTCCTCTGAGTCCTCCAGTGTCCTCCCACAGTCCAAAAGATGTGCAGGTTAAGTGGATTGGTTGTGCTAAGTTGTCCATAGTGTTCAGGTATCTGTAGGTTAGGTAACGAGCATGGGGCTGGATGAACAACAGCAGGTCACGCAGCATCATAGGAGCAGGAAAACTTGACGTTTCGGGCCTAAACCCTTCTTCAGAAACGGGGGAGGGGAAGAGGGTTCTGAAATAAATAGGGAGAGAGGGGGAGGTGGATAGAGGAGAGGATAGGTGGAGAGGAGGCAGACAAGTAGAAGAGGCGGGGATGGAGCCAGTAAAGGTGAGTGTAGGTAGGGGAGTAGGGAGGAGATCGGTCAGTCCAGGGAGGACGGACAGGTCAAGGGGGTGGGATGATGTTGGTAGATAGAAGATGGGGGTGTGGCTTGAGGTGGGAGGAGGGGATAGGTGAGAGGAAAAACAGGTTCGGGAGGTGGAGATGAGCTGGGCTGATTTTGGGATGCAGTTGGGGGAGGGGAGATTTTGAAGCTTGTGAAATCCACATTGATGCCATTGGGCTGCAGGGTTCCCAGGCTGAATATGATTTGCTGTTCCTGCAGCCTTCGGATGGCATCACTGTGGCAGTGCAGGAGGCCCAGGATGGACATGTCATCTGAGGAATGGGAGGGGGAGTTGAAATGGTTCGCGACTGGGAGGTGCAGTTGTTTGTTGCGAACTGAGCGCAGGTGTTCTGCAAAGCGGTCCCCAAGCCTCCGCTTGGTTTCCCCGATGTAGAGGAAGCCAGGTTAGGTAGGTTCATTTTCAGAAACATAGTGATAGGGTAGTGGATGAGTCTGGGTGGGATGCTCTTTGGAGAGATGGTGTGGACTTGTTGGGCCAAATGGCTGTATGTCTACTGTATGGATTGTATTCTACAATAATTTACTAATGGCTAATTGGCAAGAGGGTGAGTGGTTGACAAGGAAAGGGGTGGAGTGTGTAGCTGTATAATATAGGGCAGTACGAACAGTGTTTGACAGGTGAAGGCCTGATGTGGAGGTGGCCCTGTTGGACCCGGGTGGACAAGGTCAGAAATCACACGACACCAGGTTGTAGTCAAGTGCAGTCATCTGATGAAGGAGCAGCGCCTCAAAAGCTTGTGATTTCAAGTTAACCTATTGGACTGTAACCAGTTCCGAGGAAGGGTCACCGGACCCGAGACGTTAGTTGTTATTTTTTTCCTTCACAGATGCTGCCAGACCTGCTGAGCTTTTCCAGCAACTTTGTTTTTGTTCCTGATTTACAGCATTTATATTTCTGTCGCTTTTTGTTTGGACTGTAACCTGCTGCGGCGTGACTTTCGATAGGGAAGGGGCGGGGCTGTGAGTGATTGACGGTGAAGGGACGGGGCTTCGTGTGATGGAAGGGTAAAGGGCTGGGCGGTGTGTGATTGACAGGGGGAAAGGGCAGGACAGCGAGTGATTGACAGGGGAATGGGCGGGGCCGCGAGTGATTGACATGGGAAGGGGCGGGACTGAGCGACGGACGGGGTGGGACTGAGTGATTGACGGGGAAGGGGCGGGGCAGTGAGTGATTGACGGGGAAGGGGCGGGACCGTTGGTGATTGACGGTGGAAGGAGCGGGACAGTGTGCGACTGTCGGGGCAGGGGTCGGGCGTATGAGTGACAGACAGGGGAAGGGGCGGGGCTGTGAGTGTTTGGGGGCGGGAAGTGTGCAATGGCTGCTGCCTGTGGTCGGTTGTGGAGATGGTGCCCGGTGAGGCTCGCGTTGTTGCGATTGGGTCGAGTGCGCCCGGTCATGGCCCGCGGATATGCCAAGAAAGCCCGTGAGTAGACCGAACATATCCCCTCTGATTAACCTGTGGTAGGTCTCTAGGCCTCAGGCCCCGAGCCTGCAGGGGAGATTGGCCTTCCCCGAGGCTGCGGATTACCATCCCCGGACCGGGCACTGCACACCCCTCTCCCACCCCAAAACCCCGCCATTCAGCCGGTACCGGGCAGCACACTCTTTCCCTCCTGGCAATCTCCGTTATATAGCCGGGGGCCAGCCAATGCTCCCCAGCCCCTAGACTAGGCCGCACAGTGTGTCATTATTCTTGTCTAGACCCTCCCCATTTTCCCCCTTCCCCCTTCCCCCCCCCCCCCCCCAGGATGTATTGGGGTACACAGGCCGACTTCCCTTAGGACTGGGCAGTATTCCTCTATCCATCTTCACGCCTTTCCCCAGAGTGGGCAGTGTTGCAGCACTTTCTGGAGACTGGGCATTGGGGCGGCACGGTGGCTCAGTGGTTACCACCAGGAACCCGGGTTCGATTCCACCTTCGGGTGACTATGTCTGTGTGGAGTTTGCACATTCTCCCCGTGTCTGCATGGGTTTCCTCCGGGTGCTCCGGTTTCCTCCCACAGTCCAAAGATGTGCAGGCCAGGTGGATTGGCCATGCTAAATTGCCTGTTGTGTACAGGGATGTGTAGATTAGGTGGGTCATCAGGATGGGCCTGGGTGGGATGTCTGAGGGTCGGTGTGGACTTGTTGGGCCAAAGGGCCTGTTTCCATACTGTAGGTATTCTATGATTATTTGGGTACACAATCCCCACCCCTCCCAGCACATTGAGCAGTATTGGGGTACATAGCCCACAGACTCCCACCGCCACCAACCCAGCAACACGACAGGAGTACCTCATGAAGCCTCAAACCCTAACCTTGCCCCTGCATTCTGCGTAGTCCCAAGACTGTACAGAATCACTAGACACCTCCGCCAAACAGTACTGAAGTACACAGATTTCTCTCCCTTTCTCCACTCTGGGTCATTAATGTATTGGTGAAAGCAATCTCCATCCAGTTTCAATGCACAACTTTCATAACAAATGATTAGCTTAGTTCAGAGATAGTAGGACCTGCCGATGCTGGAGAATCTGAGATAACAAGGTGTAGAGCTGGATGAACACAGCAGGCCAAGCAGCATCAGAGGAGCAGGAAAGCTGACGTTTTGGGTCGAGACCCTTCTTCAGAAATCAGAAATAAAATATTTCTGAAGAAGGGTCTCGACCCGAAACGTC
>JAHRHZ010000043.1:27835803-27904609 GCA_024137785.1 Ginglymostoma cirratum
GACGTTTCGGGTCGAGACCCTTCTTCAGAAATATTTTATTTCTGATTTCTGAAGAAGGGTCTCGACCCAAAACGTCAGCTTTCCTGCTCCTCTGATGCTGCTTGGATTAGCTTAGTTCGTTGGCTTCAAAAATATTTCAGACGGTCCTGAAGATGCCAAATCATTCTTGACATTTTCTTTTGTATAATTTCAGCTGTCAAGGGGAAAGGAAAGATGGGAGTTAAAGAAGTTCTGCAAGGTCCAGAGGTTTGTAAGGATCCTGAAATTTTGACCACGCATGCTGTGGGAGCTAATATTTACAAACAAGGCAAGGATCCAGAACTGCGGCCAGACACGGAATACCCTGAGTGGTGAGTTTTGCCCCTTATCCAGATACTTATTGTGCTTTCTTTACTTCCTTTTGATTGTCCTTTGATCACGTGTAGGTGTGGGTACCTTGCTGTAGTAATGGTCTGTAGTCATGGTTTTGGGGTCATCATCCTCTTGTCCAATACTGATCTGTAGATTCATTGTTATTAGTCGTGATAATTTCAACTTTTTAATCCAGTCCCAGTTCTTTCTCTATATTTCTCCATATCTTTACTTCTTGAGTATATTCAACAAAGTGGGAAGTGTAAAATATTGGTTATCATAGTGGACTCATCATCCTGAGGTCTGAACTAGCAATCCGAAGACACTAGTTGAAATCCTCCATCATTGCAATCAGTCTCTCTAACTTCAGTTAAAATGCTAATATCAGTAATTGTGACTATCGAGTTGTGGTAAAACTTGCATGAAAGAAGGGGCTCTGCAGCATTTCTTAGAAGTTTTGGGATTTTTTGATGCTCTGATACTGTTATTGTCTCTGGGCTGAAAGATCTGTGTTAAAGCCCCACCTTTTTAAAATTAATTTGCAGGATGTGGGCATCGCTGGCCAGACCAGCACTTCTTATACACGACATTGATGAGGCCACTTGGTGTGCTGTGTACAGTTGTGGAAGTATATATTTGTGAGTTCTTCTAATGGAAACATAAGATTCTTAAGGGATTGACAGGTTTGATACTAAGAAAATGTTTCCCCAGTTGGGCGGCACAATGACTCAGTGGTTAGCACTGTTGCCTCACAGCACCAGAGGCCCGGGTTTGTTTGCAGCCTCGGGTGACTGTCTGTGTGGAGTTTGCACATTCTCCCTGTGTTGGTGGGGGTTTCCTCCGGGTGCTCCAGTTTCCTCCTACAGTCAAAAGATGTGCAGGGTAGGTGGATTGATCATGCTAAATTGCCCATTGTGTTCAGGGATGTGTAGATTAGGTGGGTTATAGGTGTATGGGTCTGGGTGGGATGCTCCAAGGGTCGATGTGGACTTGTTAGGCTGAAGGGCCTGTTTCCATACTGTAGGGATTCTATGATTCTATCAGCTGGGGATTCATAGAGCCACAGTCTCCAGAATAAGGGACCAGCTTAGGACTGAGATGAGACATCTGTAAATAGTTTGTGAACCTTTGGAATTTTCATCTCCAGAAATGCTCCATTTTTGAGTATATTCAAGACAGAGGCTGATAGGTTTTTAGATACTAAGGGCAATAATGAGGATAGTGTAGCAGGCGGAGTTGAGGTAGATGATTAGCCACAGTTGTGTTGAATGTCAGAGCAGGCTCAAAATACCAAATGACCAGTTCCTGCTCCCACTTCTGTTGTTATTGTTCGTGTTTCTCCCGTTTTTAAGCACTTCAGTTAAATGGCCGATTTAATGCAATGATTTCTGGAATCTTTTAGCCCTTTATGTGGAAGAGCTTTTCCCAATGTTTAATTGGCTTAATTCAAATTCTGTCCCCTTCAAATCATAAGGGTCTTTAGCATAGACAAAGGCTTTCTGGCCCATTGTTTTTCAGCAGCACAGACTCAATCATCTAACTATTCTAAGCCCATTTTCCAGCACTTGGCCCATCGCCTTGTGTGCTTTGACATCGCAAGTGCACATCCAAATACTTAAATGTTATGAGTGTCTCTGCCTCTAAAATACTTCGAGACAGAGAGTTCCAGATTCCCACTACCCTCTAAGTGAAGAACGTTTTCCTCATATCCCTTCTTACAGGCCACTTACGGGGACTGTGTTGAACTGTTAATAGGGTTTCTTTATTTTCCTCCCTTTTGGTATGAAGAATTGTAATGCTTATCTTTCTTAACTTTATTTTCCTTATTTTTCTGTTTTGTACCTAAAATTCTGTTGCTAGGTACCTTTGTACCTAATATGTTGCTATTTAGTGGTGACATGTAAACCTTTCTCTCTGCTCCTGTGGGTACGTGACGATAAACCTAATTCTAAACATCCTGCCCCTTGCCTTACTTTTATGCCCCCCTGCATCAAGGGGAAATGTTTCTTCGTGTCTACGCAATCTATGCCCTATTTAATTTTATACATCAAAATCAGGTACCCCCTCAGTCTCCTCTGTTCCAAGGTAAACAACTCCAGTCTATCTCTTCATATCTAAAAATCCTTGTGGACACCCTTATAAAGTGCTAAATTGACCCCGATCAGTTCGTCAGTTTCTGTCATTGTGTTAAATATCCCACCCTGTGCCAGGAAGCATGAATGTGAATATAGTCTGTAAGAATTTTGGGGTGGGGGTGTGGTGCTGATTTATTTTCTGCATTATCCATTGATGTGTATATTGTTCAACGTTTATAGGAGCTTAGTGGTTATGTTATTGGAAGATTAACCTGGCTTTTCAAATTCACCAGGGTAAGTGTGTGGGGATGGACAAAAAATTGGCATTAAACCCACACTTGGATCAGTCATTGAATGGCACATAGGCTTAATGGACTGAATGGCCTACTCCTACTTCTTATGATCTCGCGCAATTAAGTTCACTTTTACAGGGAGTTGGTAAGATAACTACGAGAGTATTGCATTTAGGTATTTTCTAATCAGCTTTCGGAGATGCTATGACACACCACTGGAGCAGGTGAGACTTGAACCTGGGTCTTGAATTCCATCAGTCAAGTCAACCTTGAAACCTGCTAGTTATTGAGGGGGAAAAGGACCTAACTGGTTGACTGATGTCATTCATTTAAAGAAACGTGGTCCCTTACACAGCCCCATCTTGCCTCTTGTGTCTTGTGAAAGAGCCAACCATGTCACTCAGTTCGCTTCCAATGGGATGGGCAACAAATATGGAATTTCCAGCATCCTGAGAACATTCATGGAAACCTTTGCCAGGTTATAGTGACTGTGACTTTAATCGGGGACAGATAAACAAGCTAGATTTTGAAAAAAAAACCTTCTCCCCCTTGAGATAACAAGGTGTAGAGCTGGATGAATGCAGCAGGCCAAGCAGCATCAGAGCAGCAAGAAAGCTGACATTCCAGGTCTGGACCCTTCTCTCCCTTGAAGTCTTTTTTCTGCCATCAGCTAATTCAGCATGTGTTTGATATTATTAGCCTTGCTGCCTTTTCCAGCTCCTTGCTGCTGTGAGTTTCCACTTTAGACCATCAGGGGGAGTCCCTGAGCTGGCATTGGTTTATTGTGATTGCCTTGCGCAGACAACAAATGGATTTATTTCATAAATGCATGTCTTGTAGGTTGTTTACACTGAACCTTGGTCCGCCAAAGAGTTTGGATGAACTGGACCCAGAATCTTGGGAATACTGGAAACTGCTTAGAAAACAGCACATGTGGCAAGACAACAAAGTTCGCAAAGGAAAGAAAGTCTAGAAAACTCTTAAGGCTATTGGACTCGGATATCCATTTCCCAAAAATGAGGATTGCGGTCTGAAGGAGAGAATTCAAATCACAGCCATCCTGTGCTACTCACAGTGAGACCAACAGACAACACGCACTGCTGTAATGTGAAAGAATTCAGTCTGTGTTCCAAAGGAATTGAGTCTGTGATCCATGGACATGTGTGATGTGATTCAGACAGTGCTACTTGGGAAAAATCTGTTTAACATTTTCACTGACTGGTGAATTATGCAGAATAAAAATAGCAATTTATGAAAAATTTTTTTCTCTTATTTTCTTATTTAGAATCCCAGTGGCTCTGAACCCTTGGGTTGACAGATTCTGATTATCAGAGAAGTGCAGTTTCTGTTAGGCTTGAACCCCAAAGAGGGACAAACACTGGATATTAACCTTGAGAAGGGGGCAGGGTCTTTGGGCTTTGAACTTCAGAGAAGTTAGTTTTTTTAAGATTTTTCTAATCAACCTTATCAGGGGTTTAACTACACATCTTTGGAGCAGGTGGGAAGACCTGAGCCTCCTGCCTCAGATGTATAGACACTACAACTACGGCAAGAACCTTACTTAGTTTTTTATTTGTTCATGGAGAGCAAGTTTTTATTGGCCATCCCTAATTGCTGCTTGAACTGAAAGGCTACTTCTTAGAATCCCTATAGTGTGGGGGCAGGCCATTTGGGCCATTGAGTCCAGTCCGATCCTCCGAAGAGCATCCCACCCTATGTCTGTATTTCTTACCCTAGACATTGTGGTCAATTTAGCAAGGCCAATCCACCTAACCTGCACATCTTTGGATTGTGGGAGGAAACCGGAATACCTGGAGGAAACCCACACAGACATGGGGAGAATGTGCAAACTCCACACAGACAGTCACCCGAGGCTGGAATTGAACCCAGGTCCCTGGTGCTGTGAGGCAGCAGTGCTTACCACTGAGTCACCGTGTCGCCCTTAGAGTCCATTAAGAGTCAATTGCATTGTTGTGGGATTGGAGTTACATTTAGACCAGACCAGGTAAGGGTGGCAGATTTCCTTTCCATTACAGGGGATTAGCGACCCAGTTTTTTTTTTTTTAACAACAATCAGCCATGGCTTAAATGTTGCTATTATGCTAGCTTTTATTTCTGGATTTTTATTGAATCAAATCTCACCATCTACCGTGATGGGATTCGAGCCTATGACTCCAGCGCATTAGTATGAATCTCTGGACTACTAGTGCAGCAACAATACAACTATATCACCACCTCTCCTTATTCTGAGCGTTCTGACTCGCCAAGGGATATAGGTTCTGTCAGCCTTGACCCTCAGACAGTATTGATTTAGTGTGTCCTAATGCTCGCAGCTCAGGTTCAGCATGTCCTGATGGGGTATTGGTTCAGTGCGTCCTGATGCTCAGACAGTTCAGGTTCTATGGGTCCTGATGCTCGGAGGGATACGTGTTCTTTGGCAGGGGTGAGGTTGCTGCTCTGATGGAGCTGTTGTACAGATATGTTCTAACTGAATGACAGAGTGGGTGTGAAGGGATGAATGGCCAATATTCCAATGCCTTGGCTTATTAGACCATGTGTCATTGTGTAACTCATTTCACTTTCCGCTATTCTCCAAGGAGAGTGAAGGAATGAAAACAGCAACTATTGAAGGGCATTAGTAAATCTGCTCAACTGAAGCCTGTATGAATACATCAAATGAATTCCCCTGCGTGCACAATAATGGGACTGCAGACCAGTACAATCTAGTGTGAGATTAATGCTTCCTGTGTCACATAGAGTCAAGAGTTCAGTTTTGAATTATACAATATCTCAGTATTGTCGTGGTGTCCGTGGGGAGGTATGTTTCAAGCAACCTGCCTTGGAGGCACTAATCTCATCTATAATGCAGCTGAAGCCAGAACCCAGCAAAAGATCAGCTAAATTAGATCAACTTGAGAGACGAAGGCCAGTTTCATCAAACCTTTTCAGAAGACTAGCACTGCTACTGTCCCATTACAGGGCAGAGAGAAGAAAAACATTGATAAAAGAACTATGATGGTGTGATGTGAGGATATCAGTTTTGGGGAACTTGGCGTGGTGGTATTTTGAGTAACTTTATGTTGCATTGATGTCAATTTGGTCACAAGTGATCGACTGGGAACAAACTATCTAGGATGGGTCAGTAATTGACTAATTGAGAAAAGATTGATCACTGTTATTCAGAACCTTGATATCATGTGACTACCAGGATGGGAGAAGACAAGGGGAGGTGACGACCTGGTGGTATTACGACTAGACCATTAATCCAGAAACTCAACTGTTGTTCTGGGACCTAGTTTTGAATCGCACCATGGCAAATATATTCAACAATATGTCTGGATTAAGAATCTACTGGAATTAAAAACTGTTAAGAATCCAATCGCTGTCAATTGTTGGAAATAACCTGCTCAGCAATGTCCAGTTTGGATTCTGCCAGAACTACTCAGCTCCTGACCTCATTACAGCCTTGGCTCAAACATAGAGAAAGAACTAAATTGCAGAGGTGAGGTGAGAGCAACAGTCCTTGGCATCAAGGCGTCCTAGCAAAACTGGAATCAATGTATATCAGGGGTCAAACTCTCTGCTGGTTAGAGTCATATCTAGAACATAGGAAGATGATTGTGGGTGTTAAAGGTCAGTCATCTCAGCTCCAGGACATCTCTTCAGGAGTTCCTCAGGATAGTGTCCTAGACCCAACCAACTTCAGTTGCTTTATCGATGACCTTTCCTCTGTCATAAGGTTTGAAGTGGGTATGTCCACCAGTGATTGCACAATGTTCAGCACTATTCACGGTTCCTCTGACACTTGAACAATCCATTTTCAAATGCACCAAGACCTGGACAATATTCAGGCTTGGGCTGAGAAGTGGCAAGTAACATTTGGCACACAAATGACAGGCTATGACCATGTCCAATAAGGGACAATTTAACCAATGCCCCTTTACATTCACTATCAACATCCTGGGGATTACCGGAAACTCACTGGAGTCACCACTTAAACACAGTAGCTACAAAAGCAGGTAAGAGGCTAGGAGTACTATGGCGAGCAACTCGCCTCCTGACTCCACAAAGCCTATCCACCATCTATAAGGCACAAGTCAGGATTGTGATGGAATATTCCCCATTTGTCTGGAACAAATGCAGCTGCAACAACACTCAAGAATCATGACACCACCCAGGACAAAACAGTCTGCTTGATTGACTCCACATTCACGAACATCCTTCTCTCCACCACCGACGCTCAGTAGCAGCAGTGTGTGCTATCTGTAAGATACACTGAGGAAATTCACCAAAGATTCTTAGACAGCACCTTCCAAATCCATGACCACTTTCACCTAGAAGGACGAGGGCAGCAGATACATGGGATCACCACCACCTACAAGTTCCCCTCCAAGTCACTCAGCATCCTGACTTGAAAATATATTGCTGTTCCTTCACTGTTATTGGGTAAAAATCCTGGAATTCCTTCCCTAATGGCATTGTGGGTCAGCCCACAGAAGGTGGACTGCAGCGGTTCAAGAAGACAGCTCACCAAAGCATTTTCAATGGTAATTAGGCAGGAGCAATAAATGCTGATCAGCCAGCTACATCCATCTGCCATGAGTGAATTACAAAGAAAATGTTAAGTCAGGATTAACCTGAATCTTTGGGCTTCTGTGGCAAAGTGGTGGAGTCCCTACCTCTGAGCCAGGACACCTCGGTTCAAGTTTCACCTGCTCCAGGTTTGTGTTTTACCTGGTTGATTAGAAAATATCTAACCTGAACCTTTGTCCTGTTGTGGCACAGTAATAAGAGTTCCTATCTCTGAAGCCAAAACATCTGGATTCAAGTCCAACCTGTCTCAGATGTATGTAATTATCATCTCCATCAGGTTGATAAAAAAGCTAGGGGGGGATGAGGTACTGCCCCTGCCTCTGTCCCACGAAATTTGAGTTCAAGTACCACCTATTTCAGAGGTGTATAAATAACATCTCTGAACAAGTTGGTTAGGAAATATGTTGTCAAAAAAGCAGCAGCCAATTTCCATCCAGCAAGCTCCCAAATACAACAGTGTGCTGATAACCAGATAACCTATGTTTAAAAATACATATTTATAACAACTAGAATCAATTATCAAGTCAACAAAAACCTGACACTTTGGGATCTTGTGATACAGTGGTAGAGTCCCTGCCTCTGGACAAGAAGACAGGGGTTCAAGCTCCACTTGCTCCAAAAGTGTGTAATAGCATCTCTAAACAGTTTCGTTAGAAAATATCTGGCTTGACTGTATTCTGTCACAATGGCCAACCATAGTTTAAAGTCGGGTTTTGTTATTAGCCAGACTTTATAGGCTCTGGAGTACGAATCACCTGTTAATCTCCACTCAACATCGAGATCAGTGACTTGAGTGTGTGAACGTGACCTGTGTTTCTACAGACTGAGAAACCAGTTGAAGCTGGAAAAGTAATCTTTCCAAGTTTAATTATACTTTTTTCTTTAACAAACCTCCTAAAATTTGCTCTCAAAAGTGTCCTGTTTTGATTTATGGTTTAGTCTCATTGGGCTTGCAAATTATTGGCCAGTTGGAGTGGCTGAAGTTAATAGACAAGTTACCGTTGCTTTTTTCCCCACATTTCTGAGTTTTTCAGAGTTGTGCAGTGAAAGAAAGAGTTGTTGACTCATTCTGCTGGTATTAACTTTTTCTAAAATTGATTAGCCAGCAGATCTTATTATTTTTTCATTTTCCATCTTTCCGCAGAGACTCATCTGGTAAATGTTGTGTTGAGCCATATAGATCAGAGGGTGTCAATCTGGTGTCTCATCCTGTGTTAACTTAGATTATCTGAATCAGGGCAGTAGTTAAAATAACTCAACATGCGTGCCTGACAGAACAAGGATCAAATTCAAACAGTTCCAATCCTGCTCAATGGGATATTGAGTTTGATGTGTATTCCTTCCCCTGTCCACTCTGCCCTGGAATGAGATTAGCTAACTCAATTAGAAACAGTGATTAAATCTGTTATTTGCATGTTGGGAGAGATGTTGGCGTAATGATAATGTCACTAGGCTAGTAATCCAGCATTTCAGGCTAATGCTAGGGGATATGAATTCAAATTGCATCACAAATTAAAGCCAACTAATGAAGTCTAAATTAAAAGTAGTCTAAATAATTGTGTCTACAAAACCATCATCTATTCACTAATCATCTGATTCATTAATGTCCTTTAGGGAAGGAAATCTGCCGACCTTACCTGGTCTGGCCTAGTTGTGACTCCAGATCCACAGAAATGTAGCTGACTCAGTTAATTTCAAGATCAGTTAGGGATGTTGGCCACATCCCATGAAAGAATAAAGACAGAACATGTAAAAGCATCACGGAAGATTTGATTCTGTTATCTTACAACCCGCAAATCTTGATGTTCTGCTTTATGGGAAGCAGATTGCTGCACAGTTTGTGAATTTGGGGAGCATTTAAATGGAAAAGCAGAAGTGAGTGTTTTTATAACTGTAACTGAGTTTCACATCCGCAGATGCATGCATGTTTGTATGCCTGTATACACTTCTCCTTTTTGTGTAGTGAGCAGCACTTTTCAAATACAGCGACAAGTTGAGATCCTGTAAATAATTTATAACCAATGTCGAGTTGAACCAGCTGTAGGCCTACATGGAGACCCTCTGTACCAGAATCTTGACAGCTTCCAGACCAGTTAACCAGGTACAGGTTTTAAAATCTTTTGTATTTCAAAAGTGCTAGAAGTACTCGGTTAAAGAAGAATGGCACGCTGGTTTTTGGTGTTGATCTGAAAGTTTTGGATGTGTAATTGTTATATTTTATATTTGCATTTTGGAATTTGATGCCAGTTGTTGTTTGAAACACTTCTGGTAGTTATTTTTAGATTTCTAAATTCAAAATTGAGTGCTGTTTAATATTGAATGTGCAGTTCTCATTGCTTATAAGTGACATGTTCTTTATTTCCAATGATTCATTTGTATGTTTTGAACTTGTGTTTTATAAGTTCTGTAAGTTATTATCTAAAGAATGATAGACCCACAGAATTAGTAAATTACAGATCATCCTATCTCTGCTTATGCTGACCCTTCAAGTAAAACACATTTCTCTCCCCTTTGCCCCGTATTCTTTTATACTATTCCTCTGTGAATCCAGATTACATTATCTTTTAGGTAACCCTAGCCTCTGCATGAATATCCTGTGGTGAACAAGCACATTGTATCTGGAGAAATGATTCTTTTAACTTGACTCCTTATTTCTAACAATCATGGCCGAGTCACCAACCAAGAAAAACAATCTTTTCCTGTCCACTTTTTAATAGTTTGAATTTGATAACATTAATACGACAGATTACTCCTGCTCAGGCTGTGCTTCACGTTTCTTTCCTTATCCCTCACATGTACTTGGTTGGAAGGTGACACAGCTATCACAATTCCTATTCCAATGCATTTCCAGCAATCCTCGCCATTCTGTTGAAAAATTGAAGGGGAAACCATGGACCACCAGAGTTTGCCATTAAATAGTCTTGGGGAACTGACACTGAGGAGGCTCAGCATATTTCTGGACAACTGCACCAAGAAAGGATGGAGGAAACTGGCCGAAGTTATTGGCACAGACAGACGGTTTAAATGCAGGTAAGCCTGCATTGGGTGACAAGTAGAGACTGAAACATGACAGAGAAGTAGTTTGTGAAGCTTATGAAGGAGTAAGGAGGGTTATCAAGTAGAGGATTTAGGGCAAAGATTGGAGTCTGGGCTGGTGCAGCTGAATGATCTGCCCACGTCGCCTACTTTCCGTAGTAATCAGTGCAGGTCCTGGATTCTCTGTGTTTATCCTATCCTCATTCCTGAGGGTTCGGCCATGGACTGCCGTCAGACTGGCCCCATGCTTATGGGCAAAGTGCTACAATGGTTTGTCATCACCTGCTGCAGGATAGCTGACAAGGAAATTCTCCTGCTCTCACATCCTGCCGTCACGTTCGTTGGAGGGATTTACAGGCTGGCAATAAACCTGCTTGGCCATTTTACAAGCTCACCTTCCATGGCCAACAAGCCATGGTGTGGACTGAAATCCAGAGCTTTTAGATCAGAGTGAGCAACACTACTACTCCACCACACCAAGTTAGTTCATCAGTGTATTGAAAGGATAAGATGTTAGGACACTGGTTACAAAATTTGATATTAAACAAAAGAGAAATTCCTTCTTTCAAAACGTAAAACAATTTATCAGGGAGACTTTGAAGTGGACAGTTTAAAATACAACCAAATACGAGAGTGTCACGAAATTGACGAATTATGCTGGGTCTACGGGGCTGAAGAACGTAGCAGGAAGATGGAATTAAAGGATGTGGTGGGTAGATAGGATTCATATCTTTTAAAAAGGGATAGGTTAGCTGAGGCTAATCACATTTTCCTATCCTGAATGTTCTTTAGTTATATTTATATCATAGAACATTACAGCATAGAATCAGACCATTTGACCAATGATTTATGGGAAAATCTATTGACAGTGAGAAGGAGTTGGAGATCTGCTCACTGAAGGTTCTTGAGCCGGATGGAAGCCCAGGCCACTACTTTATCCAGTTATTGGCTGATCGTGGCTGCTCAGTGAACTATCTAATCAGCTGTCTACGTAAGATGGGCCATACAGAGGCTTTGCAGTGCCTAATGTCAGTGGGTGAGTAAGACAATGAAGATGACACAGAGTGAAAAACTTGGAGCAGAGTCTGAGAGTTTAGGGGACAGCAGTAATCAGACACTGCAGTTCATTCTTACTCCATGATTCATTTAAAGATATCTAACAACCTCAAAGGGAAACCAGTACTTAGCAGAATAATACTATTTACCATGCCCGTCCTTACAGAATAACGGATTCTGTGCCATATCACGAGCAACACTAGATATTTACTCATAATCTTATAAATGTGGTACATTTGAGAGGCACAGGATACAGTCTTGCTCCTGGCCCACAAGGAGTGCTGGAAAAGCATTTACCTCATCGAGGCAAGAGCTCTCACTTCCCTTTAGTTGCTGTATTTCCCAAGGCCCTAGAAACCTAGGGCTTTAAGCCGGGCTTAAAGCTTGTGATAAGATAACAACTGAGGCCCCCAGCCTCGTTATACTTTGTAAATGAGTGACCTTGCTGTTGAGAGCTGATTGACTCCACAGTCTGAATTCTGCCTCACTCAAAATAGTTTACTGTTTACAAGTACAGTCATATAATATTGGGTGCTTTTCTTTAGCACAATCAAATTGAAGAACATACTCATGTTTATTAAACTCTGTCTAAAGAGAGATTCATGACCAAGTCTGTGAAAGGTTACGGAGTCAAAGCATGCAGATGGAGTTAAGATTTAATTGAATGGTGGAAGAGACTCAAGGCACTGAATGACCTGCTCCTGTGTCTGATAGATTGAAATTGATTCATCTGCACCTTATCAGCCGATAAATGCAGTCATGCTTTCGCTTGGTGCTTAGCATGAATGTCTATGCAAGAGATAAACATGATAAACAGCTTCTCTTTGGGTTCAGTGCCTCCAAGATGACACCTGACAATGGAAATTTGGAACCAAACCAAAAGTCTATGACATACTTGTTAACCTAACACCTACTAATCCAGAGTTCATGATTATTAAGCAGCTGGCAAGTGTAGAACTGGCTGCAGATAACCCTACTAGCCAAATCTCTAACATGTAAAGCAGTGGAAACGACAGGAAAACCAACAACAGTTAATCATCTTTTCTGTTTGAATCCCAGCCAACAGTGAACCCCAAGTCCTAGGTTCTATGAGCCCGTGCCTATTGTGTCTACAAATTTTCTGGTTATTGTTACATTGATTTCTGTGGGAGCTTGTGCTCAGATTTGTCCATTACCCACACCACTATTTCCTGCCAACACATTTGAATCGGAGGTGGGTGGCACTGATGTCATTGCCAAATTGTGAATCCCCGTCACCCATAGTTGAGGTGGCAACAAATGCAGTGTTCCCTCCTTACTGTGGGGGCTACTGTTTTTTTAAAAGTGCTTCATTGGCTGTGAAGCTCTTTGGCACATCCTGTGGCTACAACACAAAGCTTTTATTCATAGGGAAAGATGAGTGCATCAGAAAATTATAACCTCTGGCTGAGTAGGTTTCCTTGGCATCTAGTCCAGACACACTATGGCTTGCTCCATGTGCCGGACATGGTCATCAGCATGAGTTCTGTGCCTGAAAGCAGTTCATTGCTGAGTCACAGCTCCCTCTTTCACTCCCTAAATACATAACTATATATATTTTCTATATAGACAGTCATAGAGTCATACAGCACGGAAACAGACCCTTCGGCCTAACCAGTCAATGCCGACCATAATCCCAAACTAAACTAGTCCCACCCTCCTGCAGTTGGCACATATCCCTCCAAACTTTTCATGTTCATGTACTTGTCTAAATGCCTTTTAAAAGTTGTAACTGTACCTGCATCCTCTACTTTCTATGGGGGTTCCTTCCACACATGAGCCACTCTGTGTAAAAAATTGCCTCTTATGTCTTTTTTAAATCTTTCTCCTTGCATCTTAAACATATGACTAATCTTGAAATCACCCTCCCACAGGAAAAGACTTGCTGCCATTCACCTTATTTATAGTGCTCATGATTTTATAAACCTCTGTAACGTCACCTCACAATCTCCGACACTCTAGTGAAGAAACCTCCAGCCTATCCAGCTACTCCTTATAACTCAAACCCTCCATTCCTGGCAACATCCTGGTAAATCTTCTCTGAACCCCCTTCAGCTTAATAATATCCTTCCTATAACAGGGTGACCAGAACTGCGCACAGTACTCCAGAAGAAGCCTCACCAACATCCTGTACAACTTCAACATGATGTCCCAGCTACTAACTTCAAAGATCTGAGCAATGAAGGCAAGCGTGCTAAATGCCTTCTTAACCACCCTGGCTACTCATGGTGTAAACTTCAAAGAGTTACATACCTGAAGTCCTATGTCTGTCCATTCTACAACATCCCCCATCCCAAGGCGAGAATATGAAAGACAAAATCAGAGCATTACAAGTGGAAAAGTAAAGACGAATAGAGGAATTGAAACAACTTCAAGAATGTTTCTAGAAACATTCTGCAAGTTTATTCCCTTGAAACTGGGAATTGAAACTTTTCTCGTGGGCATGCATTGCACCATGTCCGGTACAGTTAAAGTGAATCAGGACAGGACAGCCAGAACACAATGTGCGGTCAGTTCAGACGAAAGCCTTTAATCCTATTTGATCATATCTTTCCAGGGCTCCCCTGTACAGCAGAGAACTATTTCTTAAATAGCTTGAATTTTGGTCTCAGCAACCCTGTCTGATGACACATTCTAGCTGCTGAGTACTCCTTGGGTCACCTGTCTGCTCCTTGCTCTTTGTCTAGATAGTCACGGCTGTATAGTTGTTATGTTACTGGCCTAATAATATAGAAGATCGGGCTCATAATCCATAATAAAGAGTTCATGTCCCACAGTGACGGTTTTGAGAGCTTGTATCAGATTTCTAAATATTTGGAAATAAAAGCTTGATGTCCGTAAGAGGGACTTTGAGATTGTTGCAGAACTGCTGCCTTAAAAAGGGAGGGAAACCTATCAGTCTAGACTGATGTGTAATTCTAGACTGACATCAGAATGGTTTACTTGTAACAGATGTATGAACTGGTCAAGAAAGCGGCTGTGTTTTACCAAAACTGGTTTGAGAATGCAGTCCGCCACCACCCTCTCTGAAAATCATGATGGGATAGAAATTGAGACTTGGCAGTAAGCTGTCATCTCAAGAATCGAAACAATGTATACGCTTTGGTATAGATCTGCCAGCCAAAGATTGAGAAATGCTTGGAATGATCTGCCAACCAGGAAAGATGAGGCAGGATCTATGGGTTGATCCAAACTAAATTAGATGCTGCTGAATTGATTAAAAGAAGGTGCTTTAAGCAGAGCTCATTGAAGTAGGTGAGATTTGGTGAAAACGAGGAGAGCTTCTTGATATCTCCAGTCTTGCTTTGTTAGGTTTGCTGATGCCTGCCCTTTCTACAAGCCCAGATACTCTTCAAATCATCGTACAGCCCAAACAACAAAGTGCTATTGTTGGAGACAAGGTCTCTCTGTGCTGCCAAGCTATTGGGCCTCCAGGTCTTGTCTATCAGTGGTTTCGAGGAAAGCATGAGGTAAGAGTGATAAGCTCAGCCATCTTTTATTCAATGTAGAAACTAACAGGACATTCTGCCAAAATAAGTCTTTCATCTTGCTGGAATATGCAAGCAGTACCTGATCCCTTGTGAAACAGAGGTATATCTCATTAAAACAAGGTGTAGACTTGCATAAGTTCAGATGCAGATAATGTCTGACGAGATTATTATGAGATATTGACCTATATTCTACAAGCAATAGAAAGTTCAATGTGATATGGGTGAGGTAAAGTCCATGGTCATGTGGTTTACGTTTCAATCCCTCCATCAGGTTTCCGGCTGCAACACTATTGAAATGGCTCTCTTCAAAGTGACAAATGGCACCCTATGTGTGACTGCCAAATAGGCTAAGCCCCTCCTTAACATGTGTTCAGCCATTAACACAAATGATCACACCATCCTTTTCCAATCATCCTCTACTCTCATCCAGCTAGGAATGTACTCACCGAATTCCATTCTTATCGAATTGAATCCAGGAAATCATCTGCATTGACTTCTGTTCGCACTGTCTTTCCTTGGCTCCTATCTCTCATGTACATGCTGATGGCAATATTGTTCAAAGACCTGGCCTTAATTTCCATATATGCATGGATGAGACCTGGTTCTATCTCTCCATCATCTCCGTTGGCTCCTCCATTATCTCCAAATTGTCAGACTGCATATCCCACATTCAGTACTGGTTAAGCAGAAATTGCCTCTGATTAAACATTGTGAAGATTGAAGCCATGTATTTGGCTCTTGCTGACAATGGTTTGCTAGCCAATGACTCCGTCCCTCTTCCTGGTTACTGTCTGAGTCAAAATCAGACTATTTGCATGTTTGCTATTTCCAATATTAAGATGATCTTCCATTGGCACCAGTGGTCCCTCCAAGCTGTGTGGCTGCTACTCGGATGTTGGTGGAAGGGCTTCTTTGATCTCAGAGGTTAGAATAGCAGAAAAGTAATCAGAAGGAACATTGATTGGCATCATCCAGAAGATCTTCATTTCAATTTCTGCATCTTTCAATCTCACTTTCTCCCTTCAAAGCCCTCCTTAAAAGTTACCTGTTTAATTAATTGGCCTTCTGCTCTTGTATCTCCTCATGTTGCTTGGTTTCATATTTTGTTTTGTGATATGCAGTACACTAGGATTTTTTTTATACTTTAGATGCTAAATAAATGCAAACTTTTGTTTGTATATAGGCAGTGTTTGAAATAAAAGATATTATGCACAAGCCATGTGTGGGACCTGTTGAAGGTGCTTAAATGGGTGGGATAGAATCTGTGATGGGATGGATTACATCAAGGCAATGGGACGAATAGGATCGATCAGTTGACGACTATTCTCATGTCTTTTCTTCTTGTACTCAGCTGCCATATTAATTATTTGTCAAAGGGCATTGTCACAGAATTCAATATCACTCCAAACTTTATCTGTTTTGTCCAGGTCAAGGGCGGAAACTCCTCAGAGCTTCTCTTTAACTGTGTTAACCTTGATGATAATGACTGGTATGTCTGTAGGGTTCACTGTGGAACCCAGTATATATATTCCAAATGGGTCCAGCTCCGAGTGGCCAGCAGCCCAACATCAGGTAGGTTCAGAATTCTCTGGGGGTGGAGTTTCCGCAATGGGGAAATTACATGGAATCTTTCTGTCCCAGAGGCAGCATGCCTGGATGTTGGAAGGACGGTGATGACATCCTAGAATCCCTCCGCCCAAATCATGTTCTGATTAGGAAATCCCAAGGTCAACTTTCTTGCCCACTGCCCGTTGAGGTCCTGGAGTGATCTATTAATGACCACTTAAGGACTAGTTAAGTTCCCAATCCTGCTAGGGCTGCAGTTATCCCATCTGCAAGTGAGACGATAAATAGTTGGCCCCCATGACTGGCAAACCAGTGCAGGCAGGCTGCTAATTGGTTGAAAGGCATTTCCTTCAACCTGCACTAATTTGTGCACTGTTCGGGGGAGTGGACACAGGGCAGTGTGTGATCACTGACAGCCACCTTTTCCCTTGCTTCCAACTTCCCTGCACCTCTCTCCACAATTCCCAAGCCCAGAAACACCATCCTCCTAAAAAACTTTTTTCCTGACTTCTTGGTCCTCATGATGTTGGCTGACCTCCCGCTAACAGCCATGGCCTTCTCAAATGTGCTACCAAGTACAAGAGCTGCCAGCCTCTCTATGGCCACCGCTCGTTAGGCATGATTTCCTTCCCCGGGGACTTGATGTTGGAGAGAGACCCACAGTGGCTCTCAGAAGTGCCCAATTGGAGGAAGATACAGTGGGACTTTGTCTGAAAAGTCAGGTCAGGTGTCTCACTATCTTTTGAGCAAGCAAGCAAGCAAGCAAGACACTTGAAGAAAATAGAAGATTCCACCCAATGTATCAAAAATATACTTGAAATTTCTCTGGCTAGGTTCCACTTCAAATTTACACTAAAATTCTTTTCCATAATCAAAAATTGAATCTTCCATCAAACAGGGCATCGGGCTGCATTAAAGAGTGTCATTACACAGAAAGTCCTGATGCATTTAATTGTTGAAACTTGAAACAGTTGAAAATTGGTTTGTCAACAAAAGTAAACATTTCAATAAGAGTTCCCAATTCTGTACCTGTGAGCAAGTTAATGTAAAGTCAAATTAAATAAAAAATAAACGGAAACATTTACTAATTCCATTGACATGCGCGTTAAGTTTTGTTGTACATTTATTATCATTTTACAGAAAACACTTTCAAAATGTACTTGCCATGCCTGTGCATCAAGAAAGCAAACTCAATTTGAATAGCCTTCCCAAACTAGCACAATTGTTGCAATCTCACAATGTTGACCAGCCATGGCCACCTTTGTGCACACGGCCTATTTTGTTCAAATTTGAATATCAAGCCTGTGTAAAAGATGGTGGAAAGCAAAAGTGTAATTGGTTTTAGGCATTAAGCCATGCTTGCTTAACATGCCCGTAATTTCCGTATTGATTGTCAGATTCCCTTCATGTTGAACTGGAATTCTGCACAAAACAGTAGAAGTGTTGCGATTTCCCCCCACAATGATGTGCAAACAGGGAGAAAGTTTCTTTTGTTGGGTAAATGCTGTATCTGCTGCAGTACATGGAGGTTCCTAGCTTTGGTGCCTGCTCTTTGCTGATTTAGGTGATCTCAATTAAAGATCAATATCCCTTTAAGAAACTATGAAGTGACTACACCACCAGTGATAGCTGCTCAATATTCTTAGCTCTACTGGTTCCTTCCTCTTTTCCATATCCTGTATTTTGATGCTGTCATTTTCCATCAGAGTTGCTACCTGGTTCTTTAACCTTGAAACCCACTCCTTCCTGCACATGACTGCTTGATGTATGTTATAATTGAAGTTTGTTTCTAAGAGTTTCCAAAGGGAGATTTAAGATAGCTTGTCAGGGGTTAGGAACCTGAGTGGTCATTAAAATTAGAAGCAAGTAGAGCTGGTAATAGAGAGTAGAAAAGTGGCAAGTGAAATTAGAAAGCAGGCAAAATGAAGGCAATATTCAACAAAGCTTGAATGTGCAATAATGTCAAAAAGATAAAAATAAGGGTACCCTGGCTGCATGCAGCATTCTTAGCAGGGTAGAGGACTTAAAGGCATGAATAACGGTAAATAAGTAGATACAGTTGCCATTATGAAAACATGGTTGCAGAGTGATCAAGACTGGGAAAAGAATATTCAAGGAATATTCAGTGTTTAGGAAAGACCTACTAAAAGTTAAAAGGAGGTAGTGTTGGGCTGATAACAAAGGATGGGATCATCATTGTAGTAAGGAAGGATATAGGTTTGGAAGAACAAAATGTGGAATCAGTTTGAATGAAGCTCACGAACAGCAGGGCAGCAAATATAGGTAGGATATGGTTGTAGACCACCAAACAATGTAGCATAGGTAATATAGTAAGCATGGGTAACTCCAGTCTGTATTTAGACTGGCTAAACCTAATAAGCAATAATGCTATGGGGGATAAGATTCTGCAGTGTATTAGGAATGATTTTTACAAAGTATGTTGAGGAGCTGACTAGAGAACAGACTGTTTTAGATCTAGTATTATGTAATAAGAAAAGGGTCAATTAATAATTTTGTTGTAAAAGAACCTTTCGGGATGAGTGACCCTAATTGATAGAATTTCACATTTATGTTTGTAAGTGAGGTAGATCAATCTGAAGCCAGTATGTTGATTTCGAACATAGGATACGATGAAGATATTAGAAGCAAATTGGCTGAGGTGGATTGGGAAAATATATTAAAAAGTATGCAATAGGCAATGTTTAATCTTTGCAGGGTAAACGATGGCCTAGTGGTATTATTGCTAGGCTATTAATCCAGAAACCCAGCTAATGTTCTAGGTACGGGGGTTCGAATCCCACCACGGCAGATGGTGGAATTTGAATTCAATAATTAAAAAAAAGTCTTGAATTAAGAATCTACTGATCACCATTAAAACATTTCTTGATTGTTGGAAAAGCCCATCAGGTTCACTAATGTCCTTCAGGGAAGGAAATCTGGCCTACCTGTGATTCCAGACCCACAGCAATGTGATTGGCTCTCAGTTGCCCTCTGAAATGGCCTAAATAAAAACCAAAAGAACTGCAGATGCTGTAAATCAGGAACAAAAACAAAGTCGCTGGAAAAGCTCAGCAGGTCTAGCAGCATCTGTGAAGGAGAAAACAGAGTTAACGTTTTGGGCCCGGTGACCCTCCCTCCTGAAATGGCCTAGCAAACCACTCAGTTATACCAATCGCTACAAAGTCTCAAAGAAATAAAACCGGACGGATCACCTGACATCGACTGAGGCACCAGAAAAGACAACAGCAGAAGCAGCCGTGTCGTCTCTGCACAGTCCTCCTCACTAACATCTGGGTGTTAGTGCCAAAATTGGGAGAGCTGTCTCACAGACTTGTTAAGCAACAGCCTGACATTGTCTGTGAGATATGATTCCATGAGTATGACTTTGTCCCAGACACCCCGATCACTGTCCCTGGATATGTCCTGTCCCACCGACAGGACAGACCCAGCAGACGGGGCGGCACAATAGTATACAGTTGGTGGGGAGTTGCCCTGGAAATCCTCAACATTGACTCCACGCCCCATGAAGTCTCATGGCTTCAGGTTAAACGTGGGCAAGGAAACCTGCAGCTGATTTCCATATACCATCCTCCCTCAGCTGATGAATCAGTACTCCTCCATGTTAAACAACACTTGGAGGGAGCACTGAGGATGGCAAGGGCACAAAATGTACTCTGGGTTGGGGAGGGGTGGCGCGTCAATGTACACCACCAATATTGGCTCAGCAGCAGTACTGCTGATGGAGCTGGTCAGGTCTTAAAGGACATAGCTGCTAGACTGGATCTGTGGCAAGTGGTGAGGGAACCAACAAGAGGGAAGAACATACTTGACCTTATCCTTACCAAACTGCCAGCCACAGTTGCATCTGTCCATCACAGTATCGATAAGAGTGAGCATCGCACAGTCCTTGTGGAAATGAAGTCCCACCTTCACATTGAGAATAACTTCCATCGTGTTGTGTGGCAGTATCACCGTGCTAAGTGGGACAGACTTTGCACAGACTGGGCATCCATGAGACACTGTGGGCCATCAACAGCAGCAGAATTGTACTGTAGCACAATCTATAACCTCATGGCCCAGCATGTTCCCCACTCAATCATTACCATCAAGTCAGGGGATCAACAGTGCTATCAAGCAGCACCTGCTCAGCAGTAACCTGCTCAGTGATGCCCAGTTTGGGTTTTGCCAGAGACAGTCAGCTCCTGCTCTCATTAGGCTCTCCTGCCTTGGTTCAAACAAGGACAAAAGAGTTGAATTCCAGAGTAACAGCCCTTGATATCAAGGCTGCATTTGCCGGAATGTGGCATCAAGGAACCCTAGCAAAACTGGAATTGATGGGTATCAGGGGCAAACTCTCTGGTGGTTGGAGTCATACCTGACACATAGTAGGAAGATGGCCGTGGTTGTTGGAGGTCAATCATCTCAGTTCCAGGACATCTCTGCAGGACTTCCTCAGGGTAGTGTCCTCAGCCCAACCATCTTCAGCTGTTTTGTCAATGACTTTCCCTCCATCATAAGGTCAGAAGTGGGGACGTGCGCTGATCATTGCATAATGATCAGCACCATTCGTGACTCCTCAGATTCTGAAGCAGTCCGTGTTCAAATGCAGCAAAATCTGGACAATATCCAGGCTTGGGCAGATAAGTGGCAAGTGACATTCGCACCACAAAATGCCAGGCCACGACCATCATCAATAAGAGACAATCTAACCACTGCCCCTTGATGTTCAAATGGGGGTACCATTACTGAATCCCCCACTATCAACATCCTGGGAGTTATCATTGACCAGAAACTCAACTGGACACGTAAACACAGTGGCTACAAGAGCAGGCCAGAAGCTAGGAATACTGCACCAAGTAACTCACCTCCTGACTCCTCAAAGCCTGTCCACCATCGACAAGGCACAAGTCAGGAGTGTGATGGAATACTCCCCACTTGCCTGGATGAGTGCAGCCCTAACAACACTCAAAAAGCTTGACACCATTAAGGACAAAGCAGCCTGTTTGATTGGCACTACGTCGACTCCCTCCACCACCGACGCTCAGTAGCAGCAGTGTGTACTTTCAGAAATTCACCAAAGATACTCAGACAGCACCTTCCAAATCCACGACCACTTCCATCTAGAAGGACAAGAGCAACAGACAAAAGGGAACACCACCACATCCAAGTTACCCTCCAAGCCACTCACCATCCTGACTTTGGAATATATCGCTATTCCTTCATTATCACTGGGTCAAAATCCTGGAATTCCCTCTTTAATGACATTGTTGTTCAACCCACAGCAGGTGGACTGCAGCGTTTCAAGAAGGCAGCTCACCTCCAGATTCTCAAGGGAAACTGGGGACGGGCAAGAAATGCTGGCCAGCCAGTGACACTCACATCCCACAAATGAATGGAAAAAAAATTATTACATTCTATAGTGACTACATATTGATTCAAGGCATCAAAACCCAAAAAAGTCAGTCAACTGTGACTAAGAAAGGAGGATAAAGATTGTATAAGTTTAAAAGGAAAGGCCTATAAAGTTCCAAGAAATAGTGGTAAACCTAACAGTAGGGAGGATTCCAGAGTATGGCCAAAGAGGATCAAGAAACTGATAAAGTAACAGAGAATTGAATATGAATATAAGCCAGCACAAATCATAAAAATGGGCTGTACCTTCTATAGATACAAAATAAGGAAATGTATGGCTAAGACATATGTGGATTCATTACGGACAGAGTCAGTAGAATTTATAATGTAGTACGCGGAAATGGCAGAGGAGTTAATTGATTACTTTGTGTCAGTCTTCACTGAGGAAGTTAAAAGAAATTTCCCAGAATTAGTGATCTCACTGGGGACAGAGGAATTGAAGGAGATTAGTGTTAACAAGAAAGTCGTATTGCAAAAATTAATGAGACTGAAGGTTGACACTCCCCACAAAATGATACTTTACATCCCAGAATGCTGTAAGAGGTAGTCAAGGTGATAATGGATGCATTGGTGACCATATTCCAAAAATTCTCGTTTTTGGAGTGGATTCCTGCAGATTAGAATATGACAAATGTCAACTCACTGTCTAAGAAGGGAGGGAGAGAGAGAAAACAAGGAGCTGCAAACCTATTCGCCTTACATCAGTAGTCAAGAATTTGTAGATCTGTAATAAATGACAACTCGAGTAATGATAATATAGAATCCCTACAGTGTGGAAGCAGGCCATTTGGCCCAACAAGTCCATACTGCCCCTCTGAAGACCATCCAACCCAGACCCATTCCCCTGCCTGACCCAAACATCCCTGGCCACTATGGGCAATTTAGCATGGTTAATCCACCTACCCTGCACATCTTCAGACTGTGGGACGAAACCTGTACAGACGTGGGGCAAATGTGCAAACTCCACATGGACAGTTGCCTGAGACTGGAATTGAACCTGGGTCCCTAGTCCTGTGAGCCAGCAGTGCTAACCACTCTGCCATCCCTATTATTAGCCCCAGTTGGCATGGATTTATGAATGGGAAATCACATTTGACAAACTTGGAGTTTTTTCAGGATGTGACTAACAGAATTGATGAATTGGAGTTGGTGAACATAGTATTCTTGGATTTTAAAAAAGCTTTTGATAAAATCTCTCATAGGAAGTTGGTTAGCAAAGTTAAAATACATGGGATAGGAAGTAATGTACCAGTATGGATTGGCTAACAGATAGAAAATAGGAATAAACAGGTTATTTTCACAATGGCAGGCTGTGACTAGTAGAGTACCATAAAGGTTGGTACTTGGGACCTAGGCAATATATTAATATTTAATTTTTTAATATATTTTATATATATAATAGCATTTATTGCACAGGATTTGGGTGCAAAAGTAGCAAAGGCTTGCTTCAATTGCACAGATCCTTGATTAGACTGTACCTGAAGTACTCTGTGCTGTTTTGGTGCCCTTACCTTGGAAAAGATATTATTGCCATATATGGAGTACAATGAAAGTCCGCCAGACTTCTTCCTGTCATGGTAGGACTGTCCTATGAAGTGAAATTGGGCAAACCGGGCCTGTATTCTCCAGAGTATAGAAAAAATGAGGAGTGATCGCGTTGAAACATGAAAATACTTAAAAGGACAGGATACAATCAAATGTTTACTTTGGCTGGAAAGTGTAGACTGGGGATATTTTCAAAATAAGTGGGAAGCCAGTTTAAAACAAGGTGCAACTTTTTTTTAACTTGGAAATTGTGAATTTTGGAATTCTTTATCAAAGAGGGCTGTGGAAGCGCTATCACTGAGTATATTTAAAGTAGGGATTTATAGATTTCTTATTGCCAATGACAGAAAAGGGTATGGGGATGATGTAGCAAAAAGATATTGAAGTGGGTGATTGGCCATGATTGCATAAATTAACAGAGCAGGTTGAAAGGGCTAAATAGCCTGCTGCAGCCTTCCTGTTCCTGTGCCTGTGTATGTCCACAACTCTCACTTTCTAAATCTTAGAAGACTTGTCTGTTCAAGCCAAATGAAATTATGAAAGTGTTAGATCAGTATTAATCACTGGTTCATCAGTTCCAGATTTCACCTGTGTTCTTCTGAGTAGGTAGCAAGAACAATACAATTGCTGAGTTGACTGCTGTTAGTTAGGTGCTACCATTGGCATGCAGCACCTGGACCTAAGGAAATCAAGTGAACGAGAGTTATCACTAGTGAATGGAAGGTGCCTTTTAATGAGTTTTGGGTGAGGCTGGGATCGGACTATCCTTCTAAATTATATAAAATGCTTAGGATTAGGGAGATACTGGAAGAGAGATCCTTCCCCACATGAAATCGGCAATCCAGTCAACATTCACACCTTTCTCAATCAATGACCACAGGGCTCTGTCCGGTATAGCTCAGTTGATTGTGATCAGAAGCAGGCAGAGTGAGCCTCACATCATGCATTGAGACTAATTGTGGCAGCTCCTGCTCCTCTCACAAACATGGGAAAATGTTTGCCTACACATGTGGCTAAGTAGCAAAGCGAGTGGTGCTTCTCCCTGCTAGCCCAGCAGCATTGCCTGATGTCCAATTTAGGTGAGATTGAGTCCAGTTAATCTGTCATCTCCCTTTACAATGGAATCTTTCTTTAGCTTTTCCTGCAGCAAGTGGAGTTTGCTTGTCTTTGAGCAGGGTGCACATTGTGGTGCAGCCCAGCTCATTGACCCTGAAGGAGGGTGATACCATGGTTCTTCCGTGTTATGCCGTTGGTGATCCTCCACCAAAGTACCAGTGGTTTTGGAACAACCGGATACTGCCTGAGGCAAATGAACCGTATCTGAAGGTTAGTGATCATTTTCTGGTGACTGGCTATGCTGTGAGTGCATGACTAAATGGAGGGTAGGCTTTTCTCAAGAGTTGCAGCAATAAATTCCTCTGCTGTAACATTGCCTGGACTGTGTAATTATTCAACACCTTCATTAATTGTTGAAACAACAACTTGTATTTATGATAAACCTTTAATGGACTAAAAGATCACAAGGCACTCCACAGGAGTGTTGTCTAACAAGACGTAGCACACAGAGATATGAAGGCAGTCAGCCCAAAACTTGGTCAAATGAATAGGTTTTAAGAAGTATCTTAAAGGTGAAAAGTAATGTGGAGCAGTTTTAGGAGGGAATTTCAGAGCCTAGGGAACTGAAGGCACTGCCATCAGTGGTAAAGTGATTAAAACCAGGCTTAGAGGAAATGTTAGAGGATTGACAGGTTTTATGTGGTTATAGAGGGCAACGTCAGGGAGCAGCCTTAAAGCAAGGATTTTAAAATCAAGGTTGTTTAGCCAAAATAGTTCAGAGAGCGCAAGAATGATGACTGAACAGGATATAGTGTGAAATCTAAACAGAAAATTCTGGAGAAATTCAGCAGGTCTTGACAACATCTGTGGAGAGAGAAACCGATAACATTTCAAATCCGATGTGACTCTTCAGGAAGAGTGAGCTTGGATGACTTCATATTGGAATAGTCAAATCCCGAGAAAACAAAGCAGAAATAAGGGTTTCAGCAGCCATAGTGTACAGCTGGGTAGTGCTGCTGACACTGACTCTGTATTTTTTGATGATGTTGACAAGTAGAAGCATGAGAAGTAGGATGGGGCCAAGAATAAATCTTGTGGGGACATCAGAGGTAATGATCTGAGAGTGGGAATAAAGCCGTTTCAGATGATTCTTTGGCTATGACTGGATAGACAGTCATAGACAGTTGAGTGCAGCCCCCTCCAGATGGACAACAGTATAGAGGTGATAGAGGACAGTATGGTCAACCATGTAAAATGCTGCAGACAAGTGAAGAATGATGAAGGATATGATTGTTAGAGCTGTATCATGTGAGACTTTGATAAGACTAGAACAATAGGGCAGAAACCTCAGAAGAAGAAACCAAACAGTAAGATGGGAACAGATTTGGAAAGTAACAACACGTTTAGGAACGTTTGACCAGAAAGAAATTGTAGGTAGGATGGTAGTTCACAAAGGCAGCAGAGTCGGTTTTATTGTTTGACTACATATGCACCGATATGTTGCCAGCACTAATTATGCTAACATATTGGTAAACAAGAAACGTCCATTAGATCCAAATACCTTATTGCCTTAATCCAACTTCTCACCAGATTCCCTTCTACCTAACTACTCATCTTTTTACAAGGTTCCTCCAACCCACCTTCTCACCAGATCACTCAATCTCTCCTTTCTCTTCCTTCAGAAATATATCAAATTATATTGTACCCCTCCATCAATATCCTCATCAATATATTCCATAGTAATGTATTTCACAGCCTGATTCTTTTTTGAGTGAAGAATTCACTGAATTCCCTTTGTAACTTAACTCTACTTGGTCCATGTATTAGAATGGTATTACACAGTAATCTTCTTTGTGCCACCCTGTCAGATGCCTTCTGGAAATCCAAGTAAAGTACATCAGTGAGTTCCCCTTTAACCACAGCACAATGTTAGTTCTTCAACGAATTTCAATTGGTTAAGCAAGATTTCTCTTTTTCGAAACCATGTTGACTGTACTCAGTTACTTTGGGATTTCCCAATTGCCCATCGATTCTAACACCTTCCCTTGACAGATGTCAACCTATTTGGTCTATAGTTTCCTGTTTTCTTCCTCCCTTCTTTCTAGAATAGAGACGTTTTATTTGGTGTAGGTAGACTCACAATGGTGTTAGGGAGGGAGTTCCAGGATTTTGGCCCAGCAACACTGAAAGGAAAGGCAATATATTTGCATGTCAGGATGGTGAATGACATGAATGGAGACTGTGATGAGATCGACCAACTTGAATGCAGGATCGAAGACTTGAGGCCCCTGTGCAAGTTGTAACTTCTTGTTAGAGATCTGTATGTCTTGGGCCTCAGTACTGTAAGCTGCTCTGTATGACTAGCTCCATATTAAAGATCAATGAGTAGACACAGGCCATCCACTTTACATAGGAAAGAGTCAGGGGTAAACTTTCTGATTAATTGAACTCATTCTCTGCCATTACATTGGACTGATTGCCTGAAAGAATATGACCAATGGTGGCATCAATAATTAAACAGGCAAAGGTGTACTGTACTTACTTCTTATTAACTTCAAACCTAGATTAATGGAGTTACAACTGCTGACCGTGGGGATTATTGCTGTCACGTGTTCAATCTTCTTCACGAGGTCTGGAGCAAGGTTGTTTCTGTGGAGATCGGTATGTTCAACACAATTACAATAAATCACGGCATATAATTTGACCTGTTGTATAAGGTGACCCCTTTTTCCAGCCCCAAAAATAATATTTTGCCTATACTCAGAATATTATTCAACCCTCTTTTTCAGCCACAACATACTATACTCACTTTAGTAGATGTCTTCCATCTTTTATTCACACAATATATATTTCACATGGAATTGGGCTCAAGGGTCAAGCAGATGATAGCGGTTGTATTGTGAAGATGCACAGGTATTTAAGACATGCCCACTCTTTGCATTGGACACTATTGACATTTTAAAATGGTGACCACTTATACGCATGCCTGCAGTTCACTTTCATACTTGGTACATGACTAATGTCTTAAAAGCCACATTTACTGCACTAGTTGCCCTGAGAAGTGGCAATTGACAACTCAGCTCCATTGGCTGGATGGCTGGTATGCAATGCAGAGTGTCGCCAACAGCATAATTTCAGTTCCCAGACTGGCTGAGGTTACCATGAAGGTGCTATCTGCTTGATTTTGCCTTTGCCTGAGGCATGGTGAGCCTCGGGTTAAACCATCACCAGTGTATCTGTCTAATGAGAGAGAGGCCAAAGATCCCCTTCAACAATGGCAACTTTACCTTTAGTCACATCCTAAGAACTGATTATATTTTTAAAAAAAGCACAGTTTAACAATTGATGCTGTATTTGTTGGGGACATAATAACATGTTTTTATTTGAGGTTATTATCTTATTTTAACATAACCTTCATTGTCACAAATTCTTCTTTATCCTTTAAGGACCCAATACATCCTTCAATGGGGCATTTTTCGTGAGCACTGATGAAGGTAATGGCTTTACTCACCGAACATTTTGTTGCCAATTTCATATCACATGTTGATCATCTGAAACCGCCATGCTCACTGACCCTACAATATCTCCCAGAATCGCAGGGTCTCCGAATTAAATGTTTTACCTTTGTGTATAAATTCCTTCATAGCCTCATACCTCCCAGAATCACAAAGTTATTTCATTGCAGAGGGAGGCTGTTTGGCCCATTGTGTCTGCATCAGCTCTCCAAATGAACTCTGCAATTAGTGCCATTCTCCTGCCTTCTCCCCATTAGCCTGTCAGGTCTCCTGTCAATCCTCTCTTCTTCAAGAAAAATTGTCTTAACTTCTCCATTCTATCCTCGTAAGTGGAGTTCCTTATACCTGGAACCAATCTTGTAAACCTCTTCTGATACTTCCTAGAGTGTAGAGGTCAGAACTGGGCACAGTACTCCAGTTGAAATCTAACAAGTGTCTTACACAATATCAACATAACCTCCTTACTCTTTTACTCTTAAGTACCTTTTAATAAATATAAAAAAGGGGAGGTGATGGCCTAGTGGTATTATTACTGGACTGTTAATCCAGAGACCCAGATAACATTCTGGGGACCCAGGCTTGAATCCTGCCATGGCAGGTGGTGGAATTGGAGTTCAATAAATATCTGGAATTAAGAATCTAATGATGACTGTGAATCCATTGTCGATTGTTGGAAAAGCCCATCTGGTTCACTAATATCCTTTAGGGAAGGAAACTGCCATCCTTACCTGGTCTGGCCTACATGTGACTCCAGACCCACAACAATGTGGTTGACTCTTAACTACCCTCTGGGCAATTAGGGATGGGCAATAAATGCTGCCCAGCCAGCAGTGCCCTTAGCCCATGAATGAATATAGAAAAAAATTATCTCTATGCTCTTTCTACAAAAATGAGTCACCTTGCATTTCTCCACATTAAATTTCATCAGTTACCTGTTCACCCAATATCCCTACTTCATAATGTGCTTTTGAAGTTAAGTGTTATCTTTCTCATAGACTGCAGTGCTTCTAAGTTTTGCGCCTTCTGCAAATTTTGAAATTGAGTTCTGTAAACACAGGTCAATATTATTAATATGAATCAGGAAGAGCAAGGGTCCCCCACCCTGAACCTAGGGAACTCTTTTAAAAGCCTTCCCCTGGTGAAAAAAATCCATTAATATTATTCTGTTTCCAGTCACTCAGCTAATTTATATCCATGCTGCTACTGACAACTGTACTGAATGGTCTGTTGTGTATTGAATGCATTTGGATGTCCACGTACACTATGTCAACAGTATTGCCCTCAACAGCCCTCCCTGCTACTTCTTCATAAAAACTCCAGCAAGTTAGTTTTCTCCTAACTTTCCACTAAGTGCATGCTGACTTTAATGAATCTACATCTATTGACATAACTATTTCCCTTAACCTGCTGAGAACTCTACATTTCTCTAACTCTAACTGTTGTACATCTAATACTTTTTTGCCCAACCATTGGCAGAAATGCCTTCAGATCTTCGAGCTCTGGAATACTTTACAAATTTTCACCTCTCACCTTTCTGTTTGAAAGTAAGAATTTTGACCAAGCCTTTAGTCACCAATCCTAACCTCTTTCTTTGCCCTTTTGGTATGTTTTTGTCTGAATATCTTTCTGTGTGATACCTGAGTGATATTGATGTTGGGTTTTTATATACTGGGTGTCATTTTGGTATTGGAGTTTTGCTGGAACTAATAGGACAGCACGGTGGCTCAGTGGTTAGCACTGCTGCCTCACAGCACCAGGGACCCGGGTTCAATTCTACCCTTGGGCAACTGTCTGTGTGGAGTTTGCACATTCTCCCCGTGCCTGCGCGGGTTTCCTCCGGGTGCTCTGGCTTCCTCCCACAGTCCAGAGATGTGCAGCTTAGCTGGACTGACCATGCTAAGTTGCCCATAATGTCCAGGCTGTGTAGGTTAGATGGATTAGACATGGGAGATGTAGGGATAGGGTGGAGGGGTGAGTCTGGATGGGATGCAGTTCAGAGGGACAGTGTGGACTCATTTGGCCAAATGGCCTGCTTACACATTGTAGGGATTCTATGGAAATCAACATAAGGCAAACTAAATAATCCACTCACACTATTAAGCGCATGAATAACCAAGACAGCTTACCTTTGTCTGAAAACGTACAGGGCAACCTGTGTGATGGAACAGGGCAGGGAGGAGCTGGAATGGGCCAGACAGCGATAACATGGGTACTGGAGTTGGTCTGGGTTAAACGGAAGTGAAGCAGGACAAAGATAAGTTTGGGACTGGGCTGGAGCAAGAAGTTGGAGGTAGCATGTAATTGAACAGAGTGGGACTCAGACAAGGTGGGAAAAACTGTTGTTTTAAGTTTTGCTGTGAAGAAATCAGTTTGAAAATCTCAATAATGAAAGTTACTGCAATAAAAGCAGGAAGTATAGGCTCAGAATTTAGGTCAAATCTTAACATTTCCTGCATAGCCTCCTCCAAACCAAAGCACACTTTGAAAATAACTTTGGTCAGTGAAGGTCCGAATGTCAGTCAGTGAGGTTCCGGACGTCAGTCCGATTCCGGATGGTCTGATCCCTGGTCAGTGATGACCAATTTACTTGCACTGTTTACAGTGAAAGATTGGTTAATTTTGTGTTAATTTCCTCACAGATTCCAGCCCAGGAACACAGCTGAAAGCTCTCCATTGGCCTATCGAGTTCTATGGTAAACTTGTACAGTTTTCAAATCAGTGTCGTATTTTATTGACATAAAATTCCTGTTCACTAATTATTGGGTAAACCTGGATGGTGGGATTCAACAGAATATTTGACTTTGGCAACACTGACCCTGATCCTGCCACACAAGTGGCTATAGGTCAGTGGATCCCCGGATAGTGGTTCAAATCCTACCACCAGGACTGTTCCTGGGGAGTGGCTGCAATCAGAAGTCGTAGAGATCTACAGCACAGAAAAGGCCCTTTGACCCAAAGAGTCAGTGCTAGTCAAAAGTAAGCACTTTCCTGGTCCAGTCCCATTTTCCAGCACTCAGCCCATTGCCTTCTGTACTTTGGCAGCACAAGTGCAATATTTCTTAGGAAGTGGTTACACAGGGAACAGCCTCAGGCTTAGATGGGTTAAGAAATGGGATAACACAGGATAAACCAACCCCCATATAAGTACAAGAACTGATTTTTTAAAAAAAGACGTGCATTTATATAGTCCCTTTTACAACCTGGAATGAACTGAAGCACCTTAGAGCTAATGAGCCACTTCTCTAATCACTGTTGTTTTGTTGGAGACACGACAGCCAGTTGGCTCACAGCAAGATTCTACAACCTGCAATGCGATAGTCAAATCGTATTATTTTTCATGATGTTGATTGTGAAATCAGTATTTGGCCAGGACACGAGTGTGAACTGGCTTGGTGTTCTACAGAAAAGCTAATGTGTTGACCCAACAGTGAGCTGGGCTTCCGTTTATCATTTAGCCTGGAAGCCAGTACTCCCTCAGTATTGGCTGAGAATTTTTGCACCTAAATCTCTGGAGGAGAACTACATGAATTTATTCTTTTCTGTTCTTTAGCAATTACTGATATCAAACAGCAAACTCTCAAGTACTTAAATATAACAATCTTGACCCGAGTGCCATTGGGAGACTTGTCATAAATTAGACACTGGCTTTTTGCCATTAAGAGCCTTGGTTCAATTTACATGGATAACAGCAGGGAATCTTCCTGCACAAAATACATTTGGCCGGTATCAACTCAAATTTTGTTTGCCTGGATGTGTTCATTGGAAACTAGCCCCAATTTGCATAGGGTAGCTGAGAAGTGAGAAGCATTACAAAGGTGCCATGCCTGAGCTCTGGGCTCAGAAACATTATGGGAAGAGGAGTGAAAAGGAGCTTCACTCTCAACTTTGGCCCATGCTGTCCATGTGGCATCCGATCTGAACATGTTCGACGCTGACACTGAAAGCCTAAAGTGTTATACTGCTGATTCTGATTAGCCTGATTTCAGACAGAACAGAACTGATTTGCAGTGCTGGTCTGAAATGCTCACTCACTCCTTGTTTCTTTCAGCAACAGACAAGGTAGCTCTGCTGATGGGGAACATGAATTATTTACACCACAAGCAGCTGAAGGCTCCAATGGTGGATGTGCATGAGCTTACAAACCTCCTTCGCCAGCTCGACTTCAAGGTTGTGTCCCTCCTCGACCTCACCAGACTCGAGATGCACAGAGCTGTCAATGAGTTCTTACTGCTTCTTGACAAGGGAGTTTATGGTACCTACAAATTAATGTTTCCGAACCAGATTCAAACAGGTTTCCTCTCCACAGTATTTTAACTGCAAATTCATTCCCCTGAAATTAGGCAAAGTTGCACGGACCCTGAAGCGTTCCATTTCGTTGACACGGTGGCTCAGTGGTTAGCACTGCTGCCTCACAGCACCAGGGACCTGGGTTCGATTTCAGCCTTGGGTGACTGACTGTGTGGAGTTTGCGCATTCTCCCCGTGTCTGCGTGGGTTTCCTCTGGGTGCTCTGGTTTTTCTCCCACAGTCCAAAGACAGGCAAGTTAGGTGGATTGGCCATGCTAAATTGCCCTTTAATGCCCAACGTTGTGTAGGCTAGGCGGGTTAACCTTGGTAAATGCGGGGCTACAGGGATGGGGGAGTGGGGTTAGGTGCATCCAGGTGGGATCGTGTTCAGCAAATCGGTGCAGACTTGATGGGCCAACTGGCCTCTCTCTGCCCTGTGGGAATTCTGTGATTCTAGCTTTTCGTTCTTGGAGTGTAGCTGGACTACTGACCATGCAGGCATTGCAACCAGACTGATTCCTGTTCTCAACCCTTAGTCACGCCTTTGCTTCTGTTGCAAAATTGTTGCAAATTGATGAAGAGATGTAAATTTGACCTGATCCTCCACTTGTTAGCTGAGTGCTGAAGTACCGTTTATTAGAACTTGGTGAGCTAGTTTCAGATATTCTGAGGTTTGATTCTCAGAGCCAGGTGTGAATAAGCAGGGTGTCTCATTTGGTAGTGACTTTACTCGTAAGAGCTCCTGGGTGAGGTTCCCCGATTTATTACGGTTCCAGACCAAATCCGGATGGGGAGGGATGAACTGCTCCCCTTCTTTATTCCCCCATCCCCTAATTGGTCACAATGACTTTAATTTAAAAATGGGTTGTAGATGCCTCTCTCCCCCAGACCCAAATGAATTTATGTTTTAAGAGGCGCCAGTTTAACCAGGCTTTCTTGTGTTAATGAAAAAGTGAGATTATTAATTAATGAACGTGAAGTGAAATAGTAATGCAACACACATTGATTAGAAGTGGGAGGTGAGTCCAAAGAAGATAAAAGATTTTTTAACAAATGCAAATGAGTCCTCAAGTTTGTGTAGATTAGACAATGGGATGTAGGGGCCATTGTTACATTGAGTTGCACTGATGATAGATGGTGAGTAGTTGATTTTGAGATGCTTGGCTTTGGAAGTCAGTTGAACAGCTTTGTCCCATTTCCTTTGGACTGCAGTTTCACTTACTGGCTTCTAGCAAAGAGAAAGACTCATTTATTTCTACCAATAGCACAGGGCTGACAAGGAGTTTTCTCTGCTACGACCCTCAGTACATACTTTTGTCCACATGCGCATGCAGACCAGGGTTGAAACTGGCTTTTAATTGTGTTCTTGCGCATTCTTTAAAGAAAAGAACACAAAGATGCCTCATGCCTGGACTGCTTCCTTTTCTCCCATTGTGTTCACAATCTGAGAAAACTCACAGGAGATTTCAGTTCAGTTTGCAGGGCATTTCTCCCTTTGAAGTCTTTCGCTTTGTTACTTCCTTCACATCTGTCAGACATTACTCAGAATATATATTCTCAGTCATTTTTAGCTGTACATCCTCTTTTTAAAAACATATGTTAAAACGAAAGGTTTATTATGTCTGTAGGTGATCCTGAGTTTACGGGCATGACAGCCTTTTCCACTCTGGTTGCTGTAGGTCCTGAGATGAGTAAACAGTCCAATGACTTATTCACATACCCTGCCATGGGTCGGGTAGAGGACTGTTTTGTCACTGCAGGGTTTTCACACACTCCCACTGCTGTTGGTACTAGCTTTTCACCTGGCCTGTTGGAAATATTGAAATGCACACCATTTCATGGATATTTATGCGGTTGGGTGGTCTTGGGCAAGGGATTGCCCTGGGTCACTGGGGAGGTTACTTTGTCTCAATGGGGGACTTTGTGAAAGTCTTACCTCTGCCCTCCTTGTAATTGCTTGGTGTAATGGAGATCGGAGTGGAGAGCTTGTTTTAGAAGTCTCGTGTCAGGCATGTGGACAGTGCAGCCCATTGAGTTCACTGATAGACTATAACCAGGGTTTTAATGCTGTGAATGTTGGCCTGAGAGAGGGCACTGATATTGATGTGCCCATCGCTGTTATTGAATATGCAGAGGCATTGCTGGTGGTTTTACTCTAGATATTTGATGTACATTTTTGACACGAGCTGGATGGCTGAAAACATTGTTGCTTCATAGACCATGAGCTTGGTGTTGGGTTTAAGATCCTAATGTTACAAGGTTGTGTAGCGTACTCGTGAATTAGAAGGCAGGAAACTAGAATTTGTTTGTAAAAATGATAAGGTGGGGCGGAGGCAAAGAGTGCGTGGTTCCTTTAAGAGCTAAAGTACTTTTCTAAGCTTGGAGATTTACACAGAAAATGTGTCTGTAAGCAGCTGAATAGGTACAGCCAGTTCTGAAATTGAAACATGTATCAATTGGCTGTGTGATTGGAAACCTTAGCTTGTTTTGACGTTTTGGCAACTAGCTAGAATCAGGCAATTAATTTAAACAAAGCACTCAGAGATTGAAAGCCAATTGAATTTAAATCTGATGGTTTTGATAACCTTGGACAAATGCTATGATAAGAAAATTGATATGTCATCCAAGGTATATAAGAAGAGGGTTTTTGAAAATTGGGGGAGAGCAAACCACCGTCTGAGGAATAATCACTCACAGAAATCTCTAAGGTCTCTGAGAAAGTGCCATCTATCCATAAAAGGTACCACAGCACTTCTAGCTAAAAGTCCTCACAGAAGAATTCAGAGAGAAAACACCCCTGACAGATGGATCAGTGGAAGAAAGGCATTTATAACAGGAGAGACAGCGGAGAAGGCAGAACATTCTGGAAGACACATCCTGTATGGACTTTGAGACTCTTAAGTTGTAATTTAGTTTTCATATTACTTAGATTTATATAAATGGGACTTGTGTTTATTAGAACAGCATTTCAGTAGAATTTTGTTCAGTTAGGAAATAGTTAGTAGTTGGTGGGGAATTGTTCAGTGTGTTAGTGGTTCTGTTAACTTGTTCACTGTCACGGTTAAAATAAATAAATTGTTACTTGTTGCTTATAGGTGAGTGAAAGGATTTCATTTCATTTAACTTCTTCTTTATAACAGATTGGGAGGTGAAAAACAGGTTATACCATTTTTCCCATTTCCTTTAGCAGATTATGAGGTGAGGTGAGCTTCTCTGGGTGTTTTGGTTTTAATTATTAGAAGGGGACCTCTATTCCCACCCCAACACTAGTCATCAAACACTATTCCTCAGACAGCAGTGCTGGCAAACTGGCAGGGAGTCTAACTTAGTGCATCTTCGTGAAGGTTCTTGTGACGCAAGATGTCTGTGCTATTGGCAAAGGGATAGGATGTGATGGAGGGACTTTGTTACTCCAAGAGTTTTGGGAGGTGGTAGGAGGGGAATTGGTGTTTCACAGGGATCTATGTAGTGAGGGATTCATTGGGTGTGACGCAGGGTGTGTATCATTTAGGGAGTTTTGGTCTTGTGCCACAAGAGGTCTATTCTATTGGAGAGGTTAGTTGGGTGGGTGGGGGAAGGTAATTGGGTGTGTCCTTTGTTGCTGGGGAAAGGTGAGGAGCTGGAGGATGTTGACTATGATACAAGGTGTCCTTGTTGAGGGGATATTGGCTGTGAGCACAAGGGCTGTCTATACTTACGGAAAGAAGTTAACCTTATATTTTCTCCTTAGGTTTGCTTTATTATGCCGGCCATGGATATGAAAACTATGGGAACAGCTTCATGGTTCCAATTGATGCTCCAGGTTCCTACACATCCGAACACTGCCTGTGTGTCCAGAGCATTCTGCAGCTGATGCAGGAGAAGCAAACTGGGCTAAACGTCTTCCTCCTTGACATGTGTCGCAAAAGGTGCAAGAAAGGAGAATTTGATTCTTAGATTCCCTCTGCTAAATTTCTCTGTGTTCAGCAGCGTTGGGGAATGGTGTGGTCACCCAGGGCAAGTACAGCATGGGATAGATGCTGAATAGACAATGCCCCATGGAACACGTCCAGGGCAGGTGTGGTACAGATTTGATCACTGCTTCCCAAACTTTTCCCCAGTGTGTTGCCACGTTGTTACCTCAGACTTCTTGAGATTCTGGAGTGAACGTGTCGGGGATGTTATGAGGATTGTTGAGTATGCTGTTTGTGGGAGGTAAGGAGGGCTGCTGAGCACTCCCCATTTCACAGGCTTTTTCACAGCAACATTTAGGTCTCAGAGAGCTCAAAAACACAATCATTTGCAGGAGCCTCCTGGTTCTCACATAGCTCATCCTGTGGCCTTCCAAGCACAGTTGTTGCTAATGCCCGCTAGAAATTGCATGGGGAATATGTCTGAAGTGTGAAGGCTTTATAACCCCTATCACAGATATCACTTTGATCAGCATGAAACTCAGAGAAAGATAAACCCACATACGACTATTGGAAATAAAATCAGAAAATACTAGAAATGCTCACCCAATAAAACAACATCTTCAGCAAGAGCAAGTTAACTTTTCAGGCTGATGACCTTTCATCAGAACTGAAAGATGTGAAAAAGGAGCAGCTTTTAATCAGACAGAGTGCCAGGAGAAAGATGTTTCTGGGGAGGTGGGGTAATGTGGAAGGCAGAGGGAGGGGAGCAGTGAATGAAAAGAACAAAGACACAAAGACTTGATAGGCTGGGACTTTTTTCATTGTAGTGTAGGAGGTTGAGAGTTAACCTTATAGATGTTTATAAAATCATGAGGGGCGTAGATACGGTTAATGGTAGGTGTCTTTTCCCCAGGATGGGGGATCTCAAGACTGGGGGCATAAGTTTTAAGGTGAGAGGAGAGAAATTTAAAAAAGACATTAGGGGGAAATTTTTCACATAGATGGTGGTTCGTATGTGGAACGAACTTCATCAGGAACTGGTGGATGTGAGTACAATTTCAATTACAGTGTTTAAAAGACACTTGGATAAGTATATGAATAGGAAAGGTTTGGAGGGATAAGGGCCAGGAGCAGATAGGTGGGACTAGTTTAATTTGGGATTATGTTCTGCATGGACAGGTTGGACCAAAGGGTCTGTTTCCAAGCTGTATGACTCTGAGAGGTCAGAAGACAAGAATGATTAAATTACAAAATGGATTATGGTGCGATGCGAAATTGAGCTTCTAATAAAGGTCTGTGAATAAGAACTTTTTTATAACTTTTCCTTCTCAGGAACATGCATGACGAAATCATTCCACAAATGGAAGCCTTGAGAGTCACCGCAAATATCGTCTATGGTTATGCCACGTAAGCAATGTGCTAATTCTTTGTCCTCTTCAATTTTATAATTGTGTACACTGCTACTTCTTAGACATATATCAGTATCAGTCTGTAATGTCAGGTGTGTAATAGGGCCTTTCACAAACTCAGGACATTCATAACTGCTTTATAAGCAATTAATATTTTTTGAAGTACAGTCACTGAAAAGTGTAAGATGTGCAGTTCTCATTGTGTACATAGCAAAACCGAAAGAACTGCGGCTGCTGTAAATCAGGAACAAAAACCGAAGTTGTTGGGAAAGCTTAACAGGTCTGGCAGCATCTGTATGAAAAAATCAGAGTTAACGTTTCCAGTTCTGAAGAAGGGTCACCGGACCCGAAACATTAACTCTAATTTTTTCTTCACAGATGCTGCCAGACCTGCTGAGCTTTTCTAGCAACTTCTGTTTTTGTAACAAAATATCAAATCTGTTTCATTGATGTCATGTCTGTAGCTCTGTTTCAGATAACAGTGCAGGTGGTGGTCCTATCACTGATGCCAGTGCAGGTGGTGGTCCTATCACTGATACCAGTGCAGGTGGTAGTCCCATTTTGACACCAGTGCAGGTCGTGATCCTATCCCAGATCCAGTGAAGGTGGTGGTCTTATCTCAGATACGAGTGCATGTGGTGTCCTATCTCAGACACCTGTGCAGTTGGTAATCCTAGCCCAGGCACCAGTCCGGGTGGTGGTCCTATTTTGACACCTGTGCAGCTGGTGGTCTTATTTCCAACAGCAGTGCATGAGGTGGTCCTCTCTCCGACACCAGAGCGTGTGGTGGTCCTATCCCAGATGCCAGCGCAGCTGGTAGTCCTGTCTGTTGACACCAGTGAATGTGATCGTTCAGTCTTGGACACCAGGGCAGCTGGTGGTCCTGCCTCAGACACCAAAGTATGAGTCCATCTATCTCAGACACAGTGCAGGTGATGGTTCTATCTCAAGACACCGGTGCAGGTGGTGGTTCTATCTCAGACACCAGTGCGGGTGATAGTTCTATCTCAGACGCCAGTGCAGGTGGTGGTTCTGTCTCAGACACCAGTGCGGGTGATAGTTCTATCTCAGACGCCAGTGCAGGTGGTGGTTCTGTCTCAGACACCAGTGCAGGTGATGGTTCTATCTCAGGTGCCAGTGCAGGTGGTGGTTCTGTCTCAGACACCTGTGCGGGTGGTGGCTCTGTCTTGGATTCCAGGACTACTAATGGGCACCAGCAATGTGGAAGACCTTGTGACTGGCATCAATTAGGCCCAAAACCACATAGTTTCTTATTCTTGTTTGTATGAGAAAGATACGGAATTGCAAATTGTTTGAGATTATTAATGATCCGTTGCCATGTCCTTTATGAACTTTTCCAGTTGCCCAGATGCAGAAGCATACGAAATCAGCCAAGGCGAGCTTACAAATGGGATTTTCATCAACTTCCTGAAAAAACGTTTATTGGAGGATGAAAAAATCACAGTCCTGCTGGATAAAGTTGCAGAAGGTGAGTTTGAATTTACACAAAGATTAAAGACTGCCCTCATTCAGTCATTAGGACAAGACTCAACAAGGTACTGAACCACTCCTGAAATTCCACCATTGCTATTACTGTTACTGTTTTATTGTCCTTCATGATCACATTATACTTATCCAGATTGTTATAATTCGGCTCCCTGTTGGCCTGGGACAATCAGGCTGTCTGTCTAATTTACTGATGCTGAACATTGTGTCCATCAATGGCATTTCTTTGGGGGCGAATAATAAACATCTACTGACCCTACTTTCAAATCGGATTTTGAATTGGATTTGGCCTATCCAAGCAAAAATGAAAAAGATTTTGAGGAATCATGAGATGACTCTAGTGTGTCCCTGTGGACACTGATGTGGTGATGGAGAGGCAGTTTCTTCCGTAATTGTGGTTTCCATGCCCTCCTCCACAGGTGCCGTTCCGTGCGCGGGTACAGTTTTACGGACACAGGATTCAGGGTCTTGTTCAAATGATCATTCTGAATTTGACATGCACTTGGGCCTTGTCTGCTGCTACTTATACTTTAGCAGCAGATGTAGTCCATTTGAACGCTCAGCTGCCTGCAGAGCTTTTGTGATTTGAGTTTTTAAACTATTAAATGATCTTTTATCTTCCAAGATCAAATTTATTAAATTTGATTTAATACCACACCACACCACTACACTTCTTATTTCATAACATAACCCTGTTGTTGCAGCAATGTTGCTTTATTTGGGAAGCTTCACTGTTTCATTTACTGTGGTTAACCTGCCCACCTCGTCCTCTTTTTCACCATTACAATATCTTTAAGTTTCAATTTCCCATCTGTTTCAAGTCTGTAAAAGTGGCATCAGTTGCTACCTGTCTACATGAGGATTTGGGTAAAATAAAAACACATTATTGCAGATGCTGGACAACTGAAAGAAAAACAGAAAATGCTAGAGACACTGAACACATCTGGCAGTATCTGTGCTGTCATGTATCCTGTATTATCTTCCTCCCCACTTCAAACCTGTATCTTCCTGCTCCAAAGAGAAAGCTCTTCCTCTACGCTTGCCATCAGTTTCTGCTTGAACTAATTCCCATTCCCCTCGTTTTCATGCAATCCTGTATTCCTCTGGTAATTTAAAACAAGCAACTGCAAATGCTGAAGATCTGAAAGTAAAACAGAAATTGCTGGAGAAGCTCAGCAGGTCTGGCTACATCTGTGGAGAGAAAGAAGAGTTAATGTTTAAAATCCAGTGATCCTCCTCCTCGTCACAGATGCTGCCAGATCTGCTGAGTTTCTCCAGCAATTTCTGTTTTTATTTCCCTGGTAATTGTTCAGTTTAACTTCAATTTACACGCATTCCCTGTAAATATTGATAATTTTCTCACCTACATTTAACAAGACATGTTTTCTCATTTTGTGTTTTCTTCTGCTTTTATTTATTTTTTGTTCTGCATCCTTGTCTTGCAACTGATTTTCTTGGCTTGATATAGCAGAATATATGCAGAGGTTTTGTTTCTGCAGTGCAGAATGACTCACTTGAGAGGATAGATCAGGTAGCTCTCATTAAAAACTGAAAAAGTTGTAGGCAGACTAAAGCTAATGGTCCCAGTGATCCGGCCTTGTGAATGACAGATTACTGTGTTTAATGTTTACTGAAAATTCTTGCGTCAGTCCCAAATGACATCCTATGTGACTGTGACAAGAGCAAAATTTCTCTTTTCTTGATTTGTCTGCAGCATTTGCCACCACTACCCTCTCCTAGTAACTCTCTCAGTATTATGTCAGTATTCAAGATGAGACCAGATAGGTACTGTTAGACAGTGGAGTAATGGCAGAAAAGGGGATGAAGAACTCTAAGAACAGGGTGGAAAATTTGATTCAAATTGTCTGGTTACAGAAAGGGCAAAATCAAACACAGACTCATTAAACCCAATGACCTTTATTTGTTTTGTAACTTTTGTGTATGCATTAAGAAAATCATAGAAAATTAGCGGTTTAGAAAGAGACCATTTGGCCCGTCTTTTTTGGGCCAGCTGAAAGAGAGCCATCCTGTCTAATCCCACTTTCTACTTTGGTCAGAGCTTTGTAGGTTACAACACTTCAAGTGCATACCTAAATACTTTTTGAATGTGATCAGTGTTTCTGCCTCTCCCTCCCTAACAAGCAGTGAATTCCTGAACCCACTCCCTCATGGGAAATAAAGCTTCTCAAATCCCCTTTAATCCTTCTATCAATGACTTTAAACCTATGCACCTTCATGATTGACATCTCTGCTAATAATAAATTATACTTCCTGTTCACTCTATCTGGTTGCATCATAATTTTTTTTACTTCTGAATTAATCGCATGCCCTGTTGTGATTTCAGATATGGGGAAGTGTGAACTTACAAAGGGAAGACAGGCTTTGGAGATCCGGAGCAGTCTGTCAGAGAGACGGTCATTGAGAGATCTTATTAAACCACCCAAACAGCAGGACGCGTATTCAGCCAGGAACCTGCAGTGGGCCAAGGCCCATGGTACGAAAGGGGGTTCACTCCTGTTAATGCTCTGGTTTGTGTTGCATGTTCTTCTGTCCATAGAACAGAGTATTTAATAGAATCCGAATGCATAGCTCCTGGGTTTGGAATCATTTTGTCTGTCCGTACATATAAATGCTGGTGGTCAGTACTCAAAAAAAGCATGTGTTCTCCCCACATTCTGAAATGGCTACTGTTCATATAGCACCCAGCTGACTAAGTGCCACCTGCCTGTTTGAAGGGTATCAGTATCGTAATGACACTCAATGTAGTCATACACATGAATCATACCTTGCAGCCAATTTCCCAGATTACCATCCCTGGTAATACCAGCAGGACAGACCTATCAGTGAGAGGGGCACAAGGCTGAAAGGAAATGGCTCTGGTTCTTTAGGGAAGGAAATCTGCCATTCTTACCCGGTCTGGACTACATGTGACACCAAACCCACAGCAATGTGGTTGATTCTTAACTGCCCTCAGACAGCGAGGAATGGACAATAAATGCTGGCCTAGCCAGTAACCCCCACATGCCCATGAACAATTTTTTAAAAAAATCCTTAACATTGACATCTAAGGGTAACAGGTTAGACGTGAGCAAGGAAACTTCTTGATGAGTAGCACTTACTACTCTCCCTGCGCTGATGAATCTGTGATACTTTATGTTGAACATCACTTAGAAGCAGCATTAAAGATGGCAAAGGTACTGAATTCACTCTGGTGAGGGGACTTCAGTGTTCTGTATCAATATAGGTCCCACAGTATCAAGACGAACTGAACTGGCCTGTAACAAGGGCTTTTCTCTGAAAATGGAGTTGCAGTGGGTGCTGAGAGAAGGTCAAAAATTACACGACTGCAGGTTATAGTCCAACAGGTTTATTTGAAAATGCAAGCTTTCGGACGTCATCTCCTTCCTCAGGTTCCGACACCTTGTGTTTTCAAATAAACCTGTTAGACTATAACCTGGTGTCGTGTGATTTTTGACCTTGTCCACCCAAGTCCAATATCAGCATCTCCACATCAGTGCGGAGATAACTAACACAATGAGAAAAGCCTATTTAACCATTAAAAAGAGTGGCTCAGTAGCACTGCCATTGACCAAAATGGCCAAGAATTTCCAGGGCAGAAGTCATCAAGATATAACTGTATTTTTTTCTGTCCAATCAAAATTGGAAATAGGTTTTCTGGTGCTGGTCAGAATTTCTGGCCTACAGCATGAGGTTATGTGATAAGTCGAGGAACCAGGATACAATCAATGGAGCTAAATAATTACACAATCAATGGGTCAGATCAAAGCTTGATGTCCTGCCAATCGAGAATGGCCTTGGTCAGTTAATTAGGGGACTCCATGAACATCCCTGTCCTCACTTTTGGTCTAGTCCAGTAGCAAAGGCTGAAGCCTTTACAGGTACCTTCATCCACTGGTGCTGGGTGGATGATCTATCTCAGTCTCCCTCCAGATGTCGCCAGCAACAAGACATCTATTCGACCTGTTTTTCTAATTGACCTGCTCAGAGAAGGTTTTACACACCTCTGGAGCAGGTAGGACTAAACCCAGGCCTCTCAGTCCAGGGATAGGGACACTACCACTGCTCCACAAGAGAACCACTAAAACACCTGGTTGACCTGAAATTAAATATTAGCTGCACGTACCAGATACAGCAGGTGAATGGCATTAAGAACATTTCAGCTGTTTTGCTATAGACCTGTGCTCCAGGTATAGTTGCACGTCTAGCCATCCTGTTTCAGTACAGCTGTAGCTCTAGCATCCAACGTGTCAATATGGGATATTGCCCAGGTATGTACTCTCCCCAAAACCAGGACAAATTCAGTTAATGCCCCACAAACCATCTCTTAATCATCTTCAGAATAATGGAGGGAGTTGTTGACAGAGCTATCGAGGGGCATTTATTCCCCAATATCCTGTCATCTGATGCTCAGTTTGGTAAAGGTGAAAAGTTGGATATATGTGATGTCCTTGCAATAAATTTCAATGTCAAAGGGAGATATCGAGGGGTGAGGTTGAGGATTTAGGAGAAGTAATGTCATCTAAATGAGATCAGAATGTTCACTATGCTATGGTTCTTTTCTTTCCAGCTCTTCCAGAAAGCAGCTATGTGCATTTTGAATGTGGAGTCATTGTTCGTCTGGGATTTGCAGCTGAGTTTTCAAACATTATGATTATTTATACCAGGATAGAACAAACTCAGAATGACATCACTAAATGTGAAGCTAGATTGGCTGATTTTTCAGAGGTAAGGAACTGTATAGGAAAGTCCTCAGTATTTTTGATGAGGTCATTCACAATGCAGCTACAGTGTTATTGTGAAAAGATTTTGTTTCTTACTGGTGAGCCAACAATAATATCAATATAATGCGAAACCAGCATTAGGACCTGTCCTGGTAATAGAATGAAACAGACTCAGATTTGAGTCGTAGGGAATCTTGTTCCATTTTGCTTCAGAATTAGTTTAGCCTTTCAAGCCCAACGGAAGCTCCAAGTTTAGCATTGGAACAAAACTTTGCATTGATTCTGAACTTGTGGATTGTAAGTACACCCCACAACTGTAGGGTGATGCACATAGGGTCAGTAGACAATGACCCCCGTTCACATTGCAGAGGTGTCTTTGGGGCTTGGGGCCTTCAGTTCTGTGGAAGGATTTAAGATGCAGCTAAAATCCAAGATTTTGTTGTTGGCTATGGGTGAGCTCAAGAATGGGCTTTGCTCCAATATTGATGAGGAGGAGGGGTTCCATACCCAGAATGATCACGTTGTATTCACAATTTGTGGCAACGTATGTGTCCAACCTTCAGGTGTGGACAGTTACCATAATAATTATTTAGAGATGTTTCTGGTTCATCTTTCAGTGGCACCAAGGTAAAAAGAGTAGAGAGGGACTCAGGACAAATGCCAAGAAAATTTGCCCTGGGTCCTTGTCTTTCTCAGGGAGCTGGTACTTTCTTCATTCTCCCAGTAGCCTAACAGGTAGATAGTTCCTGGCCACACAGATAACCATATTCAGGACTAATCCCTAGTTTATACTGAGGTAGCTGTTCTGTTGGAGGAGACTGAGATTATTGTTGGCTTTAATGCTTTTGGATTAGGCAGAGAAAATGTAAGAGTGAGTTTCTACTCCTCTTTGCTATCCATTGACACTAAAATATTGTGTCTGTGGTCCTGAAGGTTAGCCATGAGATAACAAAGGATTAACTGCACCTCAGTAGGAGAGTCAGTCCTGTCAGGAGAATGATGGGGGTGAAATGCAATAAATATGCCGTTTCTATGTTTTAACACTACATTAATGAGATGATCCCATTTAAAGCCAAATACTGGTTCTTTAAATGATTTTCCTTTTGACCTATCTGAATTGTAGGACTTGGATGTTGACCTCAAACACACAAACAAAGAATGCCCTGAGGAAACAGGCAGCATCCTCTTCACCATCAAGAACTTTGACTATCCAGATAAGTGCCTGTACACTAGGCTTAGTGGCCTGCAGAAACTAAGGGTAAGCAGTCTCTCCATTGCCACCTTCTAAACAGCCAACTTACATTTATACAACTTCAACAAGGCCCATTGTATTACTTTGTACATGATGTTATATCAGTGAATGTAGCTGCGTTGATATCGAGTAGCAATATCTTATGGGAAAGAATGACAGGCCTGACTCACTAAATTGTTTCAGTTTGGGGGGGGCGTGGGGGAGAATGGTGGAAATAGTGCTTTCCAGAACATTCCTGTATCCTATGGCATTTTTAATGTACACTTGAAACAGCAGACAGAATATCAGTTTAGTTTATCATCCAAAGGATAACAATTAAGCTCTCCCTCAGTAATGCCAGCCTAGATTGCACTTTATTTTCTTGAGTGGGTTGTGAACCCATGACTTTCTGCCTCAAAACTGCCATCAGTGGAGCCAAGCTGATACATTAGCTCGCCATAAAGCCAATAATTTTGCAGCTGCCTGTTTGCTCAATGAGTAAATGTATCAGTGACGTACTGATGAAGAAGGTTCCAGTTGGGTCAAGTGATTGAATTGAATTGAATTGAATTAGGTTTATTGTCACATGCACTTATACTAGTAATGTGAAAAATTTACAGGTCACCAGTTACGGCCCCATCTTGGGTACAAAGGTACCTAGGTACAGAATTTTAGGTACAAAGCAGGAAAATCAGAAAAACAAAATTTGAAAAGTTAAACATTACAATCCTTCTTACTAAAAGGTAGAAAAACAAAGAAACACTCTGAGCAGTTCAACACCACAGTCTATAAGATCAGAGAGGAAGAAAGGTGCAGACCTCAGGAAAACATAAATTGATTGGTCAGTTGGATGAAGTGGTAAATGGAATTCAATCAAAAGAGGCTGTAAGGCATAGGCGCAGAAGTAGGCCTTTCAGTCCATCAAGTCTGCTCCAACATTCAGTTAGATCGTGGCTGATCAGGTAATTCTCAACTCCACTTTCCTACGTTGTCCCCATAATGCTTCATTTCCGTACTGATTTAAATCTGCGTATGACAGCCTTCAAAATACTTAATGACCCAATCTCAACAGTTCTCACCGATTCATTACCCTTTGAGAGAAAAAAAGTCCTCCTCATCCATGTCTTAAACTGGTGCCCCACACTGTGAGCTTGCGCCCTGTGACCCTAGATAATCCCATGAGGAGACTTGTCAATACTTCCCGCCTATCCCTTCCCAAAGAATCTTGCGCAATGGTACACTCAACCTTTCTTCATAAGAAAATCCCGCCAAAACCAAATCAGTCTAGTAAACCTCTGCACTACCTCGAATGCTGGTGTATCCTTCCTTACATAAGAGGACCAAAACTGTTAATAGTATTCCAGGTATAGTAAGATTAGTAAGACCCCCCTATTTTTATACTTTTCCCTTTGAAATAAAGGCTTATGGTCTATTTGCCTTCCCTATTATCCACAGAACTTGGATGCTAACTTTTTGTGATTCATGCACCAGGACCCTAGATCCCTCTCTGCTATAGCTGTCTGCTGTCTTCACATATTTAAATAATATTCAACTCTTCTTTTCTTCCTGCCAAAGTACTTAACCCTACATTTTCACACATTATAATTTACCATGAAATTTTTGCCCAGTCACTTAACCTGTCTGTATCTTTCTGTAAACTCCGTGCCATCATCCCCATTTGTCTTTCTACCCACTTAAGTCTAATTGACAAACTTAGCAATAGTACATTCACTTCCCACGTCCAAGTAATTAATATATTTTGTGAATAATTGTGGCTTGAGAACTAATTCCTGTGGCACGCCACTAGTTACAGGATGCCATTCTGAAATTGCCCCCTTTATCCCAACTTTCTGTCTCCTCTTAGTTAGTCAATCCTCTATCCATGCCAGTATACTACCTACAACACCATGGGCTCTTATCTTGTTAAGTCGCCTAATGTGCATACCTTATCGAATGCCTTTTGGAAATCCAAATATAATGCATCTATTGGTTCCCCCTTATCCCTCTTATCTATCCTACTTGTCACCCCCTCAGAGGACTATAATAAATTTGTCCAGCATGATTTCCCCTTCATGAATTTATTAGGGCAGGTTAAAAAAATAGTAAAGAAGACATACAAGATACTTTAACCTATTGATCAAGTCATGGAATATAAGAACAGTTTGTGGCATAAAGTGCATGTCAGTTACGGCTAAAGTGCAACTTACTGTTTGGATCGCAGCTTTACAGAAGGATGTGCTAGAACTAGAGAAGATTTATGAGGACATTATCATACCTGGAGAATTTTAGTGATGAGCAAGAGTGGATCGGCTGGGATTGTTTTCCCTTTGGAGACAGCAGGCTAAGAAGATTAATTTAATTTGATTGAGGTATCTAAAATTATGAGGAGTCAGGATAGAGTAGAAGGACTCCGCTTTGGATCTAACAAGAATAGAACTGAATGCATTCTAAATGGTGAAAATTCTGAAAGCAGTGGAGACCCAAAAAATCTAAGGATCCATACATACAGGTTATTAAAATGTTTGGGCAGGTACAGAGACAAATCAAAAATTCTGAGGAAGTGCTGAGCTTTACATCTAGAATCCTTACAAAACAAGAGGTTAAAAATCATGCTATAGGTACGCAGAGCCCTGGCTTGACCACACCTGAAGTAATATTCAGTTCTGGACACCTCAACTTAGGAAGGATATTTTGGTCGTGATGGGACTGTGGTGTAGATTACGACAATGGTGCCAAGGGTTAATTTATGGTGAGAGGTTACAAAAGCTAAGGTTGTATTCACAGAAGGCTTTCCAGCATGTATTTTCAGATATTTTGGGGAACTGTTAGGGTTGCTAGAGATAAATTATCTCCTTTGGTTGGGGAGTCTAGGACCAGGAGCCTAAAAGTCAGAAGTGGACCTTTCTGGAATGAAGTTAGGATCCACTGATCACACAACGGCGGTGAAAGTTTGGAATTCTCTTCAGTTGGGAGATGCTGCTAATTTTAAAATCTGAGATTGTCAGATTTTTATTAACCAAAAATATGAAATGCTATGGGCAAAGGGCAAAATGGAGTTTAGTTACAGATCAGCCATAATCTGATTGAAAGGTAGAACAAGCTCAGCCTTCTCCTGTTTCCTGTTTGGGGTGTTGAGCATGGACCCTATCAGACTAGTTAGCCCAGTGACCTTCACTATCTAGGCACACACTGTTAATGGCACCTTGAATACAGTATTGTATTGGAGGGTGAGATTGAGTCCTGACAAGATACAGGGGCAAGGGAAGAGGAAACTGGGGACAAAATCATACAGGTTAATGACTTTCTGCATTTTACTTCCCTGTTATGTAGAAGGAGCTGAGCTTTTCCATCTGCCTTCAATATCGATACAAAGGAATGGAGGATTCCATAGAAGAGAAGAAAGTAGTCAGTATTGGAAAACCCCTTGTGTCTAAACTCAACCTGCATGGATCAGAGCATCAGAATGAATACATCTCAGTTTATGGCTCATTGCAAAGTTCTGCAAGTGAACCTTCACAGCTGTTAATCCGTGACTCACACCTCACTCATTCCCCACTACCAGGCTCTTTACGTTCCTGCAATAGTTTAAATGACCTTGATTATTATAGTAGTTTATATCGCTACAGGAACAAATCCACCAATCTGTACTACAGCACGCAGGAGCAGCAGAACAAGAGATCAGTGTCAACGGGAGCTACTGGACTGATGACTAAAGAGACCATTGAGGGGATAACTGCTCAATTTAAATCTCTGAATTCTTCGTAATGATCTTGACATTCTGTTCATGCACAGAGGTCAAGAGGAACAATATTGAAGAATTTTGTACCAGTGTGCAAAAGAAAGACTTTAGCGTGTTAATTAGAGAGGGCAGGAGGCTGATTGTGGAACTCAGACAATGAATACAAACATTTGTTTTCTTGTGAGACTGTATACTATGTGATTAGCATTTTGCCACTTCCAGTTTTAACCTGTCTTTCTGACAATGAGCCTGTAGACGTTTTGCTATTTGCCCTCCTCAGGATAGGACAGCAGTGCTTCATACCTCAAGTTTGACCTGTTGGATATGAAGGGAAGGATAGTCCTATTGCTATCAATGGCACTGTTGAGTAATCCTAACAGAACACCAACATGCACTGTCTAAATTCAGCGCATGATTCACAGATTCAAATGTCAAGACAAGCACGCCAAAGAACAAGAAAGTGATCTGCAACTTCCCTACCCTTTGAGGGATTTTACCCTGTGTCCTTTTCACCTTTTAAGTCTAATAGTTTCCTTCATTTCATTCTGAAGTGTGTTAACGTTGAAAGACTAGTTCTGCCTTTGCTGTCCCAACTATTTTCTATGCTACTGAGTCCGTCACATTTAGTAGATTTAATCAGCAGCTCACACTGATTTAGCTGATCTCTGCCAGTGTGGTGTTGGGGCATCACAGTTGACCTTTGAGCCCTGATTTAGGGAGGTGTGAAGTCGGTTGGACTTCTTGCTCACAATCACTATCAAGCAAGAGATCTTGGAATAAAGGATATGTCTGTGAATGTTACATGCGTGTAGGTTTGGGCTGTATTATAATTCAGTATACAATTGCATAACCTCCCCTGAATCTCCATCTGGGCTATCACACAGAGCATAGTAATTTTAAGTGGTAAGGTGATAATGCCCGTGGAACCTATACTTGGGAACTCTGAACTCCCAAGACCAGGAGGGAAGGGCAGAGTTGGACCAAGATGTAAAAGTGGACAAAATATCCTCTTATATACCAGTGTACATTTGGACTCAGGTTATGATGGTTACTGAATCTGATATTTCCTTTTAAATGCTCTTGTGCTGGATGTACATCAATTCTGATATCGTGGGATTTTTGTATTATATGTCAGGGCCATTTGCTAAAACAAATAATTGGAATAGAATTAATTAAAAGCACAAATATTTTTTACTTAATATTCCATGACTTTTAATTCTGTAATGTAAAAATTTTTCTGAAATAGCCTGATTGTATGTTATATCAACTGATACCAACAACTGGTTGCATTGATGTAGCCCATTAACATAGTGAAACATTCCAAGCTACCAAAGAAGAAATCAGAACAAACGACCAAGATTGGTCAAAAAATTGGTAAAGAGGAAATTTAAAGGAGAGATAAGAGAGGTCTGGGGGGTGAACTGGGAAGCCAAGGGGCCGGTAACTGAATACACAGCCACTGATATGAGGTGATTCAAGTCAGAGATGAATCTCAGGCTGGAGGAGGCCACAAATATTAGAGGGGGCAGTGCCAGGTAGGGACTTGTCAACATGGATGAGGATTTTACAATTAAGACATTGTTAAACAGCGAGCTAATGAAGTCAGCTGATAAAGGGATGGTGAATGAATGAAATTTGGATTGAATCAAGTTCCAAGCAGCAAACTTTTTGATGATTGCAAGTTGGATGAAAAATGGGAGGCCAGCCAGAAGGCCACTGGAATTGTCAAATGTAGAGTTAACAAAGGCAGGATGTGGGTCTTAGTAACTGATGAGCTGAGGCTGGATGTGAGTCAATGAGTGATATGGGATTAGATGTAGGCAGTCTTGATGAAGGTGCAGAATGTGGTTGGAAACTGAAATTGGAATTAATCATAACAGCAAGGTTTTTCAACCAAAGATTGTTAGTCAGGTTAGAAATGTTGGACAGGGAACAGAGTTTATGGCGAGGTTTCGGCTTGACCAAGCCAACAAAATCTCCCAATGCCATGGGAGCTGAGTAAATGGGCAAATTGGTTGATTTCCCTCATTATGACAATGACGATACTTTAAAGGCATTTTATTATTTATAAAGCAACTTGTGACATTATGAGATCATGAAAGGCAGGATGTAAATGCACATCTTCCTTAATTCAAATCTTGGTACCTTGTTGCGAGTTTAAACCTCCATAAATGTGCTATATTCATGTGCATACACAAAGACTAAAACAGTATTTTATGCACTTACAAATATAATCACCCAGTGACATTGCCACAGTCAGGTCTCATGCAAGAATCGGGCAATTAACTGACATTTATGATGATTCTGTACTGAAATTCGATTCCCTCCAAATTCCATCAGGATAATTGTCACAGGAAGCCCCAGTTATCTCTATAAAAACCGAAAGAACTGCGGATGCTGTAAATCAGGAACAAAAACAAAGTTGCTGAAAAAGCTCAGCGTCCGTGAAGGAGAAAAACAGAGTTAACGTTTCAGGTCAGGTGACCCTTCCTCAGAACTGCTGAGGTTTTCCAGCAACTTTGTTTTTGTTCCCAGTTATCTGTTCCTCTCACTGTAGACAGTACGGTAGTTGTTAGAGACAGTGGCTATGTGTTATTGACTGTAGACCCTTCAGCCCTGTACATGTTGATGTTTGGCCAGAGTGAGTTTTACAGGCGATCAGCTGTTTGCACAGAGCAATGCTCCCTGCCAGATTCAATACCGTTGTAAATAGGGTCAGTTTATTGTTAAAGGGTGACTGACACATACCAACACCAGAAAAGTTACCACGCAGCCACGAAGAAGCTGACAGCTCAGGAAAGCCTGTCACCATCTACAAGTAGAGAGATAACAAGGTGTAGAGCTGGATGAACACAGCAGGCCAAGCAGCATCATAGAAGCAAGAGAACTTGACGTTTCGGGCCGAGACCCTTCTTCAGAAATGGTTCACCATCTGCAAATAAGTGTTTATGCGGAATGTGCAGTGCTTGACCTGAGATTGTTTTTCAGAATTGGGCTGACCCTCAGCTCAAGCTGGTCATGTGATACTGATGATCACCAATTCCGGTTAACAAACAAACAGGAAACAAGATCAGAGAAGATGTAACACTCTCAATTCAAAAGCACAGGTGCTGCTGGAAATTAAACTACCCTGCCTTATACCAAACTCAGTGAGTCCCACAGGGCTTTACAGCATTGAACTGAGGTCTCTGTTGTAAAATAGGAAATGCACAGCCACTTTACACACAGCAGACTCCCATAAAGAACAATGAGATAATCGCCAAACCTGGTAATCTGTCTCTAATTTTTTTTTCAAAAATATACTTTATTCATAAAAGATATTTATTTACATACTTAGTCACTAAAGTAGTTTGGTTCTATACAGTAGCATATGAAAAAACAAGCAAATATTGAAGTGTGACTCTATCCCACAAACAAACCAAAGGCATTTCTCAGTTGTATAAGATTACATTTACATATATCTGAGGCATTGGGAGGGTCCAATAAATGAATGAAACCCTATTTGACTTCGGCAGAAAGACCTCAGTGGTCTTTCCCCACTGTGCCTTGGCAGCAGCTGCCCCAAGCTTTCATGCGTCCCTCAGCACATAGTCCTGGAACTTGGAATGTGCCAGTCGGCAACACTCAGTTGAGGTCAACTCTTTGCTGTGGAAGACCAACAGGTTTTCGACAGACCAAAGAGTGTCTTTCACAGAATTGATGGTTCTCCAGGCACAGTGAATGTTTGTCCAACTGGTACCTCTTCCTCACTGACTGGCCATTACTAAACCCTTGGACAGTCCAGCAAGCAATGCAGTTCAAGTTGGCCATTATTCCTGGCAGCCATTCAATGGCCTCCAGATACCCTGAACTCATTCTCCCACAATTGGTTACCTGACTGGTGACACTGTCTGCTTTTCCAGCCAATCAGAATGCATATTTACAATTAATAACCAGAGATTAATAAAGAAAATAAAAAGAAACCCAGAATCGTATTGAATATCACAATATTTATTCTCCTGGCTTTACTCATAGCTGTATCCTAATGTTTGATCTTCAATTCCTGGGACTAACAATATAATAACAAATTATTCCATCATTAGCTTCATAAACCCAAGGCATTGCCTCAGACTCATAAACTTTATACCTGGAGATAGTAAGAATTGCCAATGCTGGAGTCAGGGATAACAGTGTGGAGCTGGAGGAACATAGCAGGCCAGGCAGCATCAGAAAAAGGGTCCCAACCTGAAATGTCAGCTTTCCTGCTCCTCTGATGCTGCCTGGCCTGCTGTGTTCCTCCAGCTCCACACTGTGTAAACTTTATACCTGGTGCATTCTAGCACTGCAAAAGTAATTGATACAGAGTTTGTTCAGTTAGGAGCATTGTAAATCAGGAAGTTGTATGTTCAAGCCCTGTTCCAAATGCTTGTGGGACCGAATCCAGACTGAATCTCCAGTGCAGTATTAAGGGAGTGCTGCATTGTTGGAGGTGCTGTCATTCAGGTGAGAAGTTAAATCAAGTGGACATAAATGATCCCAAAGTGATACTTGCAGAAGAGCAGCAGATTTCTCTCTTGTACCCTTTTCATATTGCACTCCATTCTTGTTCCCATTCAGTGCAATTTGCCGAGATGGATTTGACCTATTTTCTGTTCTGTTCTTTAATTTGATTCAAGATGTTGCACTCTGCATGTATCTTGCAGTGTGTCAGCACTGGTTTAGTTTGATCATGGAACTCTGGTGCAGAGCATGATAGTGGGCACCCGTGTCCCCAACCTCTTCACCACCCTGAGACCTGCTGTAGGAAGGATGTTACTAAACTGGAAAGTGTGCAGAAAAGACTTACCAGGATGTTACTGAGACTGGAGGGTTTGAGTTATAAGGAGAGGCTGGGACTTTTTTCCCTGAAGCGTAGGAGATTGAGAGATGACCTTATAGAAGTTTATAAAATCAGGTGGGACATAGATAAGGTGAATAACAAAATTCTTTTCGCCAGGGTGGGGGAATTCAAAACTAGACGGCATAGATTTAAGGTGAGAGGGGAAAGATTTAAAAGGGACCTGAAGAGCAATATCTTCACACAGAGGGTGGTCCATATATAGAACGAACTGCCAGAGGAAGTGATAGATGCAGGTACAGTTACAACATTTAAAAGATATTTGGACAGATTCATGGATAGGAAAGGCGTAGAGGGATAAGGGCCAAACACAATCAAAGGGGCCTAGTTTAGTTTCAGAAACCTGATCAGCATAGTTGGACCCAAGGATCTGTTTCCACATTGTATGACTGTGACTCTATGGTTCTATAATGCCCACATATGGAAACGGACAGTCACGTGGATACAAATCTTCCTTGTGCTATCCAAGGGAATCCTTTCACTAGATATTTTGGAGACTGGGCTTGCCTGACATTTCTAATATCATGCTTTTCTCTTTTACTCAGTTGACAATACTGAATTTAGCTTGGTATGCATCCCACAGCCACCCATGCAGACCTACCAAGAGAAACGTATAAGTATACTCTCAATAAAATAAATAAAGCTTGGAACTTTTCATTAATTGGTTGCAATGTATTTTAAAATGAGAAACATGGGATTTTTTTTGGTGAAATGTCGTTGACTTGAAATGTTAACTCACTCGCAGTGGATTCTACCTGACTGACTGAGCATTTGCAGCATTATCAGTTTTTATTTATTTTTATTATACACTAATTGCTTTTATTTATCCACTTATAATGCAAATACTTTATAGATAGCTAGTGTGAAGAATAGAAAGCAATAGAGGAATGAACATTCGTGTAATAGTTACAATAGCCACGTCCTAATTAAGGTTATTGAGACACGACGTTTACTGGTAATAGTTACCTCTTGCCATTGTCTCTCATTCTCTTGAGTCTTTCTGGCTGTGTTGCTGTAGCTTTGTAAACTTACAGGAGACAAGTGCTAAATTCAGGCTCATCTGGCACTTGGTTTACAGTGGTTTTTGTATGGCTAACTACTGGTCAGTATGGCCATAGGACAGTTAGTGCAAGGTCAGTGTGGTCAACATAGCAAATAAAAACCGAAAGAACCGCGGATGCTGTAAATCAGGAATAAAAACAGAAGTTGCTGGAAATACTCAGCAGATCTGGCAGTGTCTGTGAAGAAAAAACCAGAACACTGAGGAATTGTCACCTGACCCAAAACGTTAACTCAGACGTTTTCTTCATAGTTAGCAAACGATCCTATAAAAAAGTAAATCTGGTGAATTGATAATGGGAAATAAAGAGAAAGCAAATGAATGGAGCAAATACTTTCCATAACTTGCCAGAATATAAACCAGGAAATGAAAGGGAGGGATGTGGTGTAGAACTCAGAAAAATTACAGTCACCCAGAGAAGTTGTCCTGAATAAGTTGTTGGAGCTGGGGACTTACAAAACCCAGGGTACTGATAAGTTTCATCCTGTAGTCTTAAAAGAAGTGCTCCTGAGATATTGATGATTTTAAACTTCCAAAACTCCCTGGATTTGGAAATCTTTGAATATCCCTCCTTTATTCAAAAAGGAGCAGAGACAGAAAACAAGAAACCGTAAACCAGTCAGCTTAACATCTGCCATAAGCTCAACTTTTGAAGTTGTCATGAAAGAAGGATGCAGAGATAAGTTCAAGGGGATGAGCCAGAGTCAACATGGTTCTGTGAAAGTGAAAATTACAGCCCAGATGTTCCGAAAGCCTGACTGTCAATAGAGCAGCTTCGGCTGGAATTGTGTGCTCGGACCTTGTGGAATCCCAGACAAAGCAGACTCTGGGATATTGTCCAAGAAACCTAATAGGCAATTCCCTTGAGTCTGGAAACCTCTGACCTTTTTGGAGAGTGGCACTTTTAACACATTGATAGTTAAACAGAATAAATTAGATGACTAAAAACCTAGTCTAACTTCTGGATAACTAAACTTACCACACGCCCTCAATTATACCTTCTCTGACACCTTACAACTTTGAAACAGTTGACAATTACCCCAGCCCAATGCAATTCCTCCCTCTCCTTGTTGTACAGTCCTCAGATTTCCAGTAGGCATTTAATAAAGTACCACATCAAAGATTATTTTGGAAAACAAAAGCGTGTGGTGTAGGGGGTTACAATATTGATAAAAGATTAGCTAACTGACAAGAAACAATGCAGTCATAAAAAGGTCATCTCCTGGTTGGCAAGATGCGATGTGTAATGTGTCTCAGGGATCTGGGACTACAACAGTTTGCATAAATGGCCTGGATGAACAGGTAGTAGAGGATGGTTGCCAGATGTGCTGGTCACACAGAGATAGTTAGGAACATTGTAAAGAGGACATAAGGAGATTACAAAAACATTTACAGGAGTTAAATTGGGTGAGTGAAGATTTGGTAAATATAGAGCAACATGGGAAAACTTGAAATTGTCTATTCTGGCAGGGAGAAGTATGTTATCTAAATGGTGAGAAGTTGTAGAGCCCTGAGATTCAGAGGGATTTGGATGTCATAGTGCATAAATCACAAAATGCTGGTACGTAGATACAGTACAAAATTAAGAAAGCTAATAGAATGTTATCGTTTATTGTGAGTGTAATTGAATACAAAAGTAGAGAGGTTATGCTTCAGTTATACAGGGTACTGTATGTGGAGAACTGTGTACATTATTAGTCTCCTTATTTAAGGAAGGATGTAAATGCATTGGAAACCATCAGAGAAGGTTTATCAGACTCATACGTGCAATAGACAGGCCATCATTTTGAAAATGTTGGACAGGTGGGCATGTATCTGTTGGAGTTTAGAAGACATAAGAGGTGACGTAATTAAAACACACAGTCTTGATATTGTTAGATGTGGAGAGGATACTTCTTGTCGTGGGAGAATTTAGATTTAGAGATCAAAGTTTAAAAATTAGGGATCACCCATTTAATGAGGCGTCTATTTTCTGTATCAAAATATCTTTAAGGCAGAGGTGAACAGATTCCTGGCAAGCAAGGATGTGAAAAGTTATTGCGAATAGGCAGAAATGTGGGTTTGAGGTTACAGTCAGACCAGGAATGATCTTTTTAAAAAATGGGGTAGGGTCAAGGGGTCAATTGACTTATTCCTCCTCCTTGTTCTTATGGTCAGTGCAAACACTCATATTTTGAGAGTTTCACTTTATCTTACCTTAATTGACATGTTCGATGAGATAATTTATTCAAGTGCCTCAACCAAATTATGAAGTGGCAGGCTGGAATGACAAGACTGCATTTTGAAGGGATTCCAGGAAATGTGATCCAGCAGTATCTAAAGGGTCTTAATGGAGATGAGGGTTGCATTATCAGTCGCTTCCTAGATAAAATCAACCACACAATTGCAAGGAGATTAAAGACACAGATGGAGCAGAATTTCCTGATAGTTTAGCTTTCAAATAGGAGTAAATATAAAACTGGAATCTAATTGCCTCTTAAACTGTAAAATATCCCGGACACAGTGTGACAAAATGATTGTTATTTAGTCATTATATCAGCTGAGAGGATTATGTAGTTCTTCAGTTATCTGAATGGACTAAGAGCAATTATTACAGTCAGGAAGAGAAACTTCATTAAAAGTTCCATTTATGTAGCACATCATAAGCAAAGAATTACTTCTGAAGTAGTTACTTTGTCTGGCAGGCATTACAGCCAATTTGTGAAGAATCTATAAGCAACAATATCCTATTTATTTTTCACAGAATGTGGGCATTGCTGGCTCAGCTGGCATTTGTTGCCCATTTTAAGTTCACTTTAGAAAGTGGTGTTGAGCCTCATTCTGGAACCACTGCTGTCCACATGGTGAAGGTATACACACTGTGCAGTTAGGAAGAAGAATGTTTCTGGGTTTGTTTAAGAGAGAATTTTTGGCTATTATATCAGGAAAATTCATATTATTGAGGGTTTCACATCAATCTAAAAAAGGGCATCAAAATGGCACGAAATCCTTATTAACAATGCAGACCCCCCTCGATATTGTATAACCTTGATTATCAAGCTGAAGACCTGGTGTGCACCTTAAATGCCTGATCTTCAGAGGTGAGATTGCTACTGACTGAGCCAAGCTGACACTTGGAAAAGTAAACAGCTTTAGATTATTTGACCTAAGATCTAAATTAGGTAGGTCCATCAGGCAGCTTGCTGAGATTGTCAGCATGGCCTTGTGAAAGGACCCTTAACTAAGTCGCAGAAATGGTAACACAAAAATTTGCATTGCTTTTTGAGAAAATGTTGCAGAGCTACTCTGATAACCTTTATAAGCGCTTTATCCCGCACTTACAGGTGATAGTCTCACTTTTCAACCTATTAACTGCAAATGCAGAACATAGAACAGTATGGCACAGTTCAGGCCCTTCAGCCCACGATGTTGTGCTCACCTATTATCCTACCCTAAGATCAAACTAGCCTGCATACCCTACATTTTATTTCATCCATGTGTCTATCCAAGAGTCACTTAAATGTCCCTAATGTATCTGACTCCACCACCACCGCCGGCATGGCATTCCACACACCAAAGAGAAGAAAAGGAGCCACTGAGGGAAGAGAAGGAAACAGTAGAAAGGATAGGGGATCAAGCTCAAAGTGGTAAGTGAGGTCAGGATTGAGGCTGGGAGCAGTTTGTGAGAAAAGGAAACTCCTCCAAAATAGCTGCTGACTCTCTCCCCCCACCCCACTCCCCGCTGTAGAACTGCATTCACGATAGTGGAACAGGCTTCCCAAGCTTATGAGTGTGTGTGAGAGTGAGAAATGCAGAGACAGAGTGTGTACATATGTGAGACAGGCACTGGAAGAGAGGGAGCATATGGGAGATATTAAAAGACGGAGACAGAGTATGAGAAGCGTTGAGTGCAAGTTAGGGTGTATGGAAGGCAGTGAGGGAGTCTGTTTACATGAAGGAGAGAACCAGACACACACCTTCCCCTCCTCCCTACCCAAACGTCTATACAGAAAGCAGGCTGGGAGAGGAGGAAATCTCGTTAATAGGCAATCACCTTCTTCTACCACCATCACGTGAGTTCTGCCACGGCAAGCTCACCACCAGAGATGAGAGTTATGTCAAATTAGTTAAGTTCAGTTCCTTAGCTGGTGCCAGCTCCCTAGTCCTTCTCTAGGCCTCAGGACTTGGGGCCAAGTCTGTCTCTCGTTAGCTCTGCGTGATCTTATACGAGATTGGAAAATAAAGATTTTATTACATAGATCATCTGCTTCTTCTCATCTTTTCAATTGCCATTTTTGTAATTACTCGTTAACTGAAATGATCAAAATATGGCTTTTGATTTTTTTTGGAATACATGGTTGCTATTGAGTCAAACCCTATCTTTTTGAAATTTGTTTGCTGGCTTCTCTGGGTAAGAGAAAAATTGAGAAGTAGCCTCGCCTTGCGACAATCCAGTTCTAAACGAAACACTCCCCAGCAACATGTTCTGTCTGATACTGACCCAGACGGGCCAAAGCGTACTGTTATTTTATCCCTCAAAACAACCAAGGTAAACCATAAAGCTTTGTGTCTTTCACAACCTCAGCGCTAGGTACTTTAAAGCCAATGAGGACTTTTAGATGAGTAGTAATGTTTGACAACACAGCAGCCAATTTGCGTGCAGTAAGATACAACCAATAGCTGCGTGGTAAGAATTAGATCATCTGCAACAGGAATACCAGTAGAACAAGCCCAAAATCCCTCAAAGATCAGCACTATGAAATAAATTAACACTGCATTAGCCTCCAACACAGCAGTGACTTGCTTCGAAAGTAATTAATTGTATATGACCTAATTCTTTGCATGTGATGTGGATTTTTCTGAGACGTAGAAAGGTGCTATGTAAATGAAAGTTCTTCTTAACAGTCAGAGTGGTGCTGGTGATTGTTGAAGGACCAATTGTCCATTTGGTTACAGTATGTAACATTTCAAAGCTTTGAACATATAGAGAAAGGAAAAAAAGCAATGATTTTATGCTGTCCGGCAAATGATCTGTCAGATTTTTATCATATGGCTTTGTACCAGCACTAGTGAAAGGCATATTGTTGTTTTTAATGCATTCATTTAGATAAATGGACACAGATTTAACAGCAATTACAACTCTAAACATTATTATTGGTATGGGACATTGGATTAGCTGCACTGAATTAGATTTCAGATTAGGGTGGGGAGGAGAAAATGATGCTTTCAATAAAAGGAGGTGTTTTTGATGAGATACAAAGGCGATTGTTTCTTGTTCCCTCTTCTGCTAACTGCTCTGGACTGCGATGGCACGACAATTTAACCTGTGGTTCTGGAGTGCTGTGTTCGTCAGCTTGGGTCTGTGTGCAGGCCCAGTACCCACTTTTGTAAGAGAAAGAAACAGCAGGACGGTTAAGTGGAGCTCCCAATGGACTGTAGGTGAGACCAGTTTCAACAAATTTGTCGTCTTCCCTTCTGTTCCAATTCATGTTGGGAGTGTAGGATGCGCTGGAGATGGAATTGGTTACACTCCAGTCTGGTCCAAGTAGCCATTCCTCATCTGGGAGCCTCAGTAGATGGCTATTTTATCCTTACAAACATCACAGAGAGATCTGGGTGTTCAGGTCCATTGTACCCTGAAGGTGGCAAAGCAAATGGTTAGAGTGGTCAAGAAGGTATACGGCATGTTTTCATTCATCGGACGGGGTATTGAGTACAAGAGTTGGCAGGTCATGTTACAGTTGTATAGGACTTTGGTTCGACCACATTTGGAATACTGTGTGCAGTTCTGGTCACCACAGTACCAAAAGGATGTGGATGCTTTGGAGATGGTGCAGAGGAGGTTCACCAGGATGTTGCCTGGTATGGAGGGCGCTAGCTATGAAGAGAGGTTGAGTAGATCAGGATTATTTACATTAGATAGACAGAGGTTGAGGGGAGACCTGATTGAGGTCTATAAAATCATGAGAGGTATGGACAGGGTGGATAGCAAGAAGGTTTTTCCCAGAGTGAGGGACTCAATTACTAGGCGTCATGATTTCAAGGTGAGAGGGGAAAAGTTTAAGGGAGGTATGCGTGGAAAGTTCTTTACACAGAGGATGGTAGGTGCATGGAATGCGTTGCCAGTGGAGGTGGTAGAGGCGGGCACGATAGCATCATTTAAGATGTATCTAGACAGATACATGAATGGGCAGGGAGCAGAGGGATACAGATCCTTGGAAAATAGGCGACAGGTTTAGATAGAGAATCTGGATTGGCGCAGGCTTGGAGGGCCAAAGGGCCTGTTCCAGTGCTGTAATTTTTTTAGTTCTTTGTTCTTTGTTATCACGTAGAGGCTGCACTTTATAACTAAATGCATAACGAGTACAAAAGACAGGAGGTTAGGACTAAACCTAGATCAGTCACAAGTTCAGCTCCAGCTGCAGGGTTTTGTCCAGTTCTGGATGATATTTTAGGAAAGGTTTGACAGCTTTGGAAAGTATAAAAGAGCTTTAATGGTATAGTTCCAGGGAATACACTAATGTGGAATGACTGTAAACACTGGAGCTGTGCTCCTCAGAGAAAGGAGGCTAAAAAGTGATTTGATAAAGATGCATAAAATCAAAACTAGTTTAGGTAAATGGGTGGCATGATGGCCCAGTGCTGCTGCCTCACAGCGCTAGGGACCTGGGTTTGATTCCAGTCTCAGGCGACTGTCTGTGTGGAGTTTGCATGTTCTCCCCATGTCTGTGTGGGTTTCCTCTGGGTGCTCTGGTTTCCTCCCACAGTCCGAAGATGCGCAAGTTAGGTGGATTGGCCATGCTAAATTGCCCCTTAGTGTCCAAAGATGTGCAGGCCAGGGGGTTACAGGGATAGGGTGGGTCTGGGCAGGATGCTCTCAAAAGGTCAGTGTGGACTTGATGGGCTGAATGGCCCACTTTCTCACTGTAGGGATTCTATGAAATATGGAGAAATCAATCTTCAATGGCTGCAATGACCAGGGGGCCCACAAAAAAGTAATTGGCAAAAAACCAGAGGAAATGTGAGGAAGACCTTTTAGTGGTTAGGATTTAGAATGCACTACTTGAAAGGGTAATGGAGGCAGCTTCAATAGTCACCATTAAACAGAATGGAATGAATACTCAGAGGTTATAAAAATGCAGGGCAATGGCAAATGAGCAGACCCAGTGAGATTAACTGGACCACTTTTAGACACAGTTTCCCAAGACTCGGTGAGGTTAATGGGCTCTTTCTGTGCTATTCTATTCTAAGGGCAGAATCTGATAGGGGTCTAAGCAGCATTTGTGGCACAATCAGATGAAAAGCCTGATGAGGCCTATCTCACCATCACTTCTTATATATTTATTGAGTGACGAGGCAGGATTCTCATGAGTTGCCAATGAAGGGGGATTATTGCCTGCTAAGCATCTTACTAACACCGCAACTGGCCTCATTAATACTCCAAACTCACCAACCGCGCTGAATAAACTAGACATTGTGCAATCACAATGTAGATGGCAGAGCAGGTAATTGTTGTCTTCAGCTTGCTATTGGCTGTGAGGAGCCTCCATGTTGATCAGGACCTCAGGGGATACGATCCACGGGGCACCAGGTACGCACAGCCCTCTCCCGAATTAGCATCTGGTATTTGCCAATCCCTCATGACGTACATGGTATGTCTCCAAACCACTTACAGGATGCTTAGGAGGCACGGACCTATATTATAAAGTTTACCAGCATCTAGGGGTGAAAGGCTGCAACAGGAGCACTTAACACATTGGGGCAGGGACCCAGCTCACAGACTGGACCAGGCTGCATCTCAGGGCCGCTGTCACTCTCATTTAGTACCTACCTGCCTTATCTTGCCTATCAGTGCAGCCACATGACCAGTCACGTGTCTTGCTGCTCAGCAGACCTCTGACAGGGGGGCATGCAGCTTTCTATACAGTAGTACACTAGGTCAAACTCACACCAGTGCCCCCATATGCCTGCAGTTCCTACTGCAAACACATTGTATGTGCACCAAGCAGGCAGCCATATCTTCAAGTCTGAGGGGAGGAGTCCTCACCAAAGTTCAAGGGGGCACCCATCAGTTTAGGGGGTCCTGGTACAGTAAGTCAAGGGCAGCCTCAGATATCAATCCAGAGAACTGGTTACAATCAGGCCTCCAGTTGGAGTTTTCTCAGTTGGGGTGCCTACGTCTCTGCTGTCTGGGGAGTCAGGAGGGGTTAGGTGAGGGGATTTGCTGGTAGGGACTAATGCAGTCAGGCATCAGTTGGGGTGGTTCTGGGCACTTCTCATCCAGGGCTGTCCGGTTAGGTCCTTCAAGGAAGTGAGCCACGCTAAGTCTGTTGAGTCCATTCACAGAAACTAAGGAGGAAGGGAGATGGGAGGATTCAGAGCTGGGGGAGTTATTGCATTGGATAGAGATTCTGGAGCCTACTCTTCAGAATTGGGGGCTACAGGCTATGGGAAGGGGGGAGCAACAGTAATGGTCAGAAAGAAGTATGGTAAAGCATGGGTGGGAAAAGGCTCATGGGAGGAATGTTCACTAACGGTCAGGGGTCCCTGGCTTTAAGGGAGTGAGGGGGGTGGGGGGTGGGGGAGCAGTGTTTGATAAGGTCTAGCATAGCCACCTGATACAGCAACAGCAGGGTAGCAAAAGGTGGGCAGGTGCAGGCTCTTGTAAATGGGTTAATGGGGACTTGGAGAGGTTCAAAGCCTTGGGATGTGTACTGGAAGGGGTTACATGAAAAGGGATCTGGATGCCTGGGGATTCATGGAAACATTGAGGTGGAGGCTGGGGTCCTCTGACAGAAGAGTACATACTGTAACCTTCTATCTTGCTGGAAATCAAAAGTGAGCAATGGGAGGGAAAATGGGAGGGCAACCACACTCAGAATGAAACAGCAGTGGTTTCGTATCAGCCAATGAGCCTAGCATTAAATTGTTAGTCACTCAAATCCAGCTCCACTGGGCAGGAGACCAGCTCCCAAAGCAGCTATTCTGCTTGGAGTCATAGTCACACAGCACAGAAACAGTCCTTTAGTCCAGGCAATCCGCACTGACCATAATCCCAAACTAAACTAGTCCCACCTGCCTGTGCTTGTCTCATATCCCCCCAAACTTTTCTTATTCATGTTCTTATCTAAATATCTTTTAATTTTAAACTATAAGAAATCTAGAAGTAAGTTGTAATCTCAGGAGCAGCTGCAAGACCCACGCTACTCTCAGTCTTTTTTTTTAAGCTCAGTCATGGCAGAAGACTCCCAGGAGTCAGTACAAATGCTTCAGAGATGTCCTCGGAGTCTCCCTAAAGAAATCAATCATCCCCATCAATTTAATTCCTGGCTCACATCAGACCAAATTTATTCGGGAAGGTAAGGCATTAGACAGTTTGAGAAGCTTTGTGACCAAATGGGGCTAAGTTGAGGCATTGGTAAGAGTTTACAAACCTCCAACCTCCTCATCTGTCTAATCTTTCCAGGCCAATCTACCAGTTGGTAGCAGAGTCTGCAGATAGTCTATTGGACTTATCAGTCATCTCCAAACCCATCAAATTGGAATGGAAGCAAGTCATCATCAAATCTAACGGACTGCCTACAAGAGGGATGGGATAAGGCCGAAGGATAGAAAGAAGAGAATAGGTCCAAGAGAATGCTATTCAATTTGGTAAAATGTAACCAATGTTATCCATCATGGATCGGTGTTGGGATGTGCTGAGCTGCCCAGCTGCATAACTGCAACATGGACATTTTTGGGAAATAATCGCAAAGATTTGTGATGACACTGAATTAAAGCAAAGGAAGGCAGTATGGGTAGATATTGGGGGCCACAGCTTATGGATATAGGCAGGCAAGTGACAAATGTAGTTCAGTGTAGGTAAAAGTAATATATATTTTGAGAAGATATATACATAAATGTCCCAATACTTAATGGAGTGAAGAAGCAGAGAGATCTAGAAGTACAGGTAATAGGTGGAAACATTAAACTGGCTCTACAGTGATTGGCAGTGGAGCTATCACTGGTAAAGGCACAAAGGGTCCTCCCCTTTTTTATTAGTTCATGGGATGTGTATGTCCCTGACTAGGCCAACATTCATTACATATTGGGCAATTAAGAGTCAACTATGTGGTTCGAAGTCACATGAAGGCCAGACTATATAAGGACAGCAGATTTCTTTCCCTAAAGGACATTAGTGAACCAGATGGGTTTTTGCAACAATTGACAGTAGTTACATGGGGCCATCAAGCTCACTTTTTAATTCCAAACATGTTTTAATGAATTCAAATTTGCCATGGTGGGGTTTGAACCCGTATCTCCAGACCATTAGCCTGGTGTTCTGGATTACTCGTCTACAGCATTACCACCATACTCTGCCTCGCTATGTTATTGAAGTAATCAGTGTCATCGCACATTAGTTGAAAAATAGAGAAAAGAAATGGCTAGCAGTGGGAGAATTACATTTCTCTTGATTATTGAGCAAACTAGGTGTTAATGAATAATTAAAATGATAAAATGCTCTGTTGGTAGCACAGCCCATGTTGGAACGTTAATTAATTTGATAACAGCCCTGTTATAGGCATCTATAAGATGAGATCACAAAATGACTATTAACTAAGAGAACTCAGTTCTGTCTTCAAGTGAATTGGTCCTGAAACCATATTACCCGACGGAAATTAACTCAAAGGATCTTGGGATCTTTCTTTCCAAAGTATGCTATCACAACAGGACCAATTTTTTTTTCTGTTTTTACTTGTTGAGATTAGCTGTGGTCTCTTGGAGGATCTTGTCTTTCATCGGTAGGTTATATCATTTCTTATAAGATCTATTACTCTACTGCTAAAGTGCAATTTTGATATCTGGGTTGTTCCTTTAAAATCACAGATTATTTTATATGTTCTGAAAATAAAAAGCCTTTGTTGCTTCAATTTAAATGCTCCTCAGCCAAACTCCCAACTCCTACCCTCCACAAACTTGAGCTCTTCTGCTTCTATGAGAGTGTGATCTCTAAATTTGACTATAGATCTTGCAAATCTCCTACTGTTCACACTCAGAGAGCAAGTTTTCTACTTAATAACAGATCTATGTGTAATCTAATATAACATCTTTTATTCAAATTGTACCTCGTAATGAACGATAACAAAAATACTTCTTGTAATTAGATCAAACGGTAATCAAAATTATATGTTCTTACCAGATTACTGGTCACAATGCAATTTTACACAACATAACCTCGTTAATGACTTTTGTTTCTGAGTCTCATTGCTTTGAAAGGGGTCAGTAGACATAGAGTATAGACATAGAAGTCAAATTTAATATTTTCTAGTTTGTAGATGTTTTTTAGTGTAAAACTCTCCTTGTACTTTCACTCCCTGTTTTCCTGAAGCTGCATCTGGAGATTTGCTTCTTCTGAAGACTTGGTCTGTCAGTACACTTTATGTTCCCCTCAGGCACGTTTCAGGAAGTTGCATCTTTAACTTATGCAAATATTCTACACCCGAGGCCAAATTCTCTCCTATAGAATACAAAGACAAGCCAGTATCTAGTACCGCACACAGGCAGAACTGGGAAACATGCTGTCAGTTTATTCAAGTCAAACTAAACCTGAGGTGATCACACCAGACATTCAGAAAAGTAACACCTTATCCAACAGAGGGGTATGGTAGCTCACAGTGCCAGGGGTCCGGGTTCAATTCCAGCCTCGGGCGACTGTCTGTGTGGAGCTTCCAAGTTTTCCCATGTCTGCGTGGGTTTCCTCCAGGTGCACCGGTTTCTTCCCACAGTCCAAAGATGTGCAGGTTAGGTGGATTGGCCATGCTAAATTGTCCATGATGTCCAGGGATGTGTTGACTGGGTGGATTAACCAAGGGAAACACAGGGTTATAGGTAGGGGCGTGGATCTGTGTGGGATGCTCCCTGGAGAGTCAGTGTGGACTCAATGGGACGAATGTAACCAATGGGACTCAATGTGGACTCAATGGGACCATGGCAATTGTCAAAGCTAACTCAACAAAGATTGACGATAGAACTTGGGGTGTTCCTGGTCTCTAAAGCCCAAATATACAATTATTTACTCATTCAGCTATTGACCCCTCATTTTTTTTCCACTATTGTTTTACAGGCCATTTCATGGGCAAGAAAGACTACTCTGGCTTTCCAAATTCAGACTTTGTTGCCAATAACTTTGACTCTGATCTCATGATGAACATTCAAAGACTAGAGGACAGAGCACTCCTCCAAGCTCTCCTCAGATACCACCCATCATTACTGAAGCACAAGACCCAGGGACAGAGCTAACAACTACAAAGAACAAGCAACAGTCAACAAAATTACCACAAGGTACAGAAACATGGTTAATATAGCTCCACCTAAACCTTACCTAATACGATGTTGCTGAGTGAATCCATGTGTCCTTTATACCAGGTTGGAGAGTTAGCTCAGAGCTTGGTAAAGGCTGGGAACATTAAGAAGGATTTCTGATGGTGCCTGCAAATTCTGCATTCACAACCTAAAATGAAATGCTGTGCAGGAACAGGAATAAGCCATTATGTCCATAAATTTGTTCTTGATTAATCTGGGATCCCGCCTATTGTTTTTTTTTATTTGAACCTTCAATCTCAAATGCAGATTTTCACTTTATCCTTCAATTTCATATTCCTCTAGGAGCAGCTCTCCTTGCCTCTTGACCACACACATATTGTCCACTTGAATATCCATTTCCAATAATTTCTGTTAGCCTTTTGGGAGACAAAGGGGGAACTCAAAGCTTTTCTGCTTTCTCTTCTTACTCCTGACTTCCTCCTTTCTAAGTTGTGCTCCCTGGAATTTGAACCTGCCCAGGAATGAATGACTTGTCTTAAGTGAATCCTTCACAGTGTTAAAATGCCTCCTTCAAAACAACCCAGCCTTTATAAGGAAAAGTTAAACCTGCCTCAGGAGTTGGTTTCCTGATTCCTAATACTTGATCTCCTCTAATGATTGTATTTAAACCCCAAGGTGCAGCCAGTAACTCGGTCTACACCTGCAGATAATGCATTACATATCTCATGTTATCAAAACCAAACCTAGAGAGAATCCACAAATGATAGTATTTCAGTTTATACCATACTGAGTGAGTTCTTTCAGTGCAAGCTCACAAAGTTTGGGTTTAATTTAGCTCACGTTGCACCTTAAAAAGTACAATATGATATGGAATAGGAATAGGAGTTAGAGATATGGACCATTCAAACCTGCTCTAGATGTCATTCAATATGATTATGGCTGATATTCTGTCTCAGTTCCATCTTGGGATCTGCCCCTGTGTGTAGGAGGCACTATAGGGCTTTTAAATGGCTACAAGTAGCGGTTTACCAGCATCATGGCAGGGTACATTTACTACAATTTAGGAATTAGCCAAAAACAAGTGATAAGCATGGCAGCCTCACTGCCAATCCACCTGGTTGGCCACTCATCAACCGTGTGATGGAATTGCACAGATCTGCCTGGATCAGGTACCAGATATTATAAAATATTGATTCATGAGTTTCTTGGACATTGCTGACAAGGCCAGTATTGACTGCCCATCCCTAATTGCCATTGAGAAGGGATCATGAGCTCATTTCTTAAACTGCTGAGGTCCATGTGATTTTGTTACATTTAGAGTGCCCTTAGAGGTCAGGGGTTCCAAATTGTAGACCCAGCAGCATATTCCCCAGTCAGAATGGTACGAGAGCTGGGGGCGAACTAAGGGTGATGGTCTTCTCATGAGTCTGCTGCTGTCCTCGTTTTTACAGGTGGTAGAGGCCATAGGTTTGAAAGATAAAGCAAAATGCACAAAGAGGTCATTTAATTTCACGTATTATTAGTGGTTGTGTTAGAAATAAGAAATTGCTGACACGGAGAGATAATCACTCAGTCAACACTTTGGAGAACTGGGAAGTGTGTGTTTGACCATTTTGAGGAGGCAATCAATATTTCAGGCAGAACTTTTCAATGATAGTAGGAACTGCAGATGCTGGAGAATGTGAGATAACAAGGTGTAGAGCTGGATGAACACAGCAGGCCAAGCAGCATCAGAGGAGCAGGAAGGCTGACGTTTCGGGCTTAGACCCTTCTTC
>JAHRHZ010000043.1:27905009-27924748 GCA_024137785.1 Ginglymostoma cirratum
CTGATGCTGCTTGGCCTGCTGTGTTCATCCAGCTCTACACCTTGGCAATCCAGTGGAGAGTTCTCACAGAAAGTAATCCAGGAAATTAAAAGCACTGATAACACAGTGTGGAGCTGGAGGAACACAGCAGGCCAGGCAGCATCAGAGGAACAGGAAAGCTGACATTTCGGGTTTCTGAAGAAGGGTCCCGACCCAAAATGTCAGCTTTCCTGCTCCTCTGATGCTGCTTGGCCTGCTGTGTTCATCCAGCTCTACACCTTGTTATCTCAGAACTTTTCAATGGCTGGGTTTCTTGCCTGCTACCCGAAAAATCAACAGGCAATGCTGCCTTGCCAATATCATCAGCCTTGCACCTATTTAACAAATGTTAATTGACTGGAGATAAGGCCTCACAAAGGGCTACGGAGGCTGGGTCATGAAGTTTAATGAGACAGGCAGATTTTTAATCAGTAAAGGATTCAACGGTTATGGGGAAAAGAAAGGAAAGTGGAATTGAGGATTGTCAGTTCAGCCATGATCTCATTGACGGTGGGCTGAATGGCCTGCTTCTGCTCTTTTGTCTTATGGTCTTATAGTCTTCTCCCCCTCACTCAGCAGAAAGTCTCATCTCAGACAGTACCAGCCAATCTAATTATTCAACATCTCAGTAATCCTAGCTAATGGCCCATTGGTCAGGACTGGAGTCCAGTTCTAGGTGAGTGTGGGAGAGAGTCATGGTGGGAACGTGAATGTAACAGAAGTAAGAAGTAGGTCCCTCAAGCCTACTCTGAATTCATTAAGATAATGGCTAATCAGTTTATGTTATGAATTCAGTATTCTCATCTACTTTTGATAACCTTGGATTCTTGTTAATTAAGGGTACCAATTTAACTCTACCTTCAAAATATTCAATGATCCCTACCTCCATTATCTTCTGAGGAAGAGAGTTCCAAAGTTGCACAATTCTCTGAGAGAAAAAAAATCCTTATCTCTTGTCCTAAAATGGTGACTCCTAATTTGAAAACAATGTTGAAGGGAAATGAACATAAAAGTAAATGAAAGCCGAAAGAACTGTGGATGCTGTAAATCAGGAACAAAAACAGAAGTTGCTGGAAAAGCTCAGCAGGTCTGGCAGCATCTGTGAAGAAAAAAAATCAGAGTTAATATTTTGGGTCCAGCAACCCTTTCTCAGAACCCTAACAGGCTGTGTTTCATTCCACTGGAGTTCAAAAGAGTGAAGGGTGTCTTAATTGAAGTTTGATCCTGGGTAGTCTTGGCAAAATGTACATGGAAAGGATGTTTCCTACTGTGGGTGAATCCAACCTCCCAATCATTTTTGTGTTCTTTCCTTAAATTTGATGTTTTCCTTGACTTCTTTAGTCAATCACAGATGGTCAGTCCTGCCCTTAGAAATTTTCTTTATAGGTAGAATATACTTAGTCTCAGTATTCTAAAATATCCCGTCTCTGGCTAAATCAGTATTTATTAGGGATCTGTCATTGTTGTCTTTCTGGAGTCATATGTAGGCCACACGGGCCAGGGATGGCAGATTGGATGACCTTATGGAGGTTTATAAAGGCATGAGGGGCATGGATAGGAGTGAATAGCCAAAGTCTTCTCCCCAGGATACGGGAGTCCAAAACTAGAGGGCATAGGTTTGAGGTGAGAGGGGAAAGATTTAAAAAGGACCTGAGGGGTAACTTTTTCATGCAGAGGGTGGTGGGTGTGGAAGTTGTGAAGCCTGGTACAAATACAATATTTAAAAAGCACCTGGATGCGTACATGAATAGGAAGAGTTTAGAGGCACTTGGGCCAAATGCTGGCTAATGGAACTAGATCAGATTGGGATGCGTGGTTGGCACAGATAGGTTGGACTGAAGGGTCTGCTTCCGCGCTGCATGAGTCTATGACTCTACTATGTCTCTATGACCTATTCTTTTATTTGTGGGATGTGGGCAGTGCTGGCTAGCATTCATTGCCCATCCCTAATTGTTCAGAGGGCAGTTAAGAGTCAGCCACATTATAGTGGGTCTGGAGTCACATGCAGGTCAGACCAGGTAAAGATGGCCGTTTCCTTTCCTAAACAGCATTAGTGAACCAGACGGGATTTTCAGGCAACCAACAATGATTCATAGTCATCATTAGATTCTTAATTCCAAAGTTTTATTGAATTCAAATTGTACCATCTGCCATGGTGGGATTTAAACCCAGATTCCCAGAACATTACCTTGGTCTCTGGATTTACAGTCTGACAATATTACCACAAGGCCACCTCTGCTGCTGGTCATATGACCCTTTCTGTATGATCTATCTCTGTGATCCATTCCTTAGCCTAGTATGCCAGTTCATTTCAATGAGCTCAGTTGAACTGCGTACACAGTTGCTCTCAATGAAGTATCATATACTAGTCATTAGCACAATCTTTGCCCTTTCAAACACAATGTAAAATTCAATCATATTGCAATTGCTGCTGTATTGGAATGCCTTTACTCCGAGATGATTATTTAATGCTGCCATGTTATGCAATTCCAAGTCTAGTATAACCTCGCCTCTTGATTATTGTCGTCTCTTTATTTCAAAACACTGCCACACACTGTTGTTGCTGTTGGGGGACAGACATGAGGGAAAGGAAACCCTTGAAGGGGGCGAACCACTTCCTGCCAGAAGCCTGAGTAGGGTAACTTTCCAGGCATCCCCTTGCCTTCTGCCTGTCTGAAAATGCACATCAAGAAGGGAAAGCCATTAAATGGTACTTAACTGCCCACAAGGGGCTGAATTGAGGTGGACGGGCCAATATAGTCCAGCACAGGTTAATCACTCGTCATGCTGTAAAATTTCAGCCAGCTCAGGGCAGACGAGAGAGAGAGAGAAGTGTGAAGGCTGCACTGGAAATTTTATAATTCCATGTGCCCACCTCCCCCAGTCACCTGAGGGAACTGATCATCAAATGGACATACACCAACAGCCCTGTAACCACAGCATGCAGCGTGTGCTGTGGAATAATGATCGCATTGGTTGTACATGCAGAACTTCAGGACGATTTATTCCTTGACATTAATACAACATATTGAAACTGCAGGCATTTGAAATCTGGCAGAAAACAAAGTGCAAAACCATGTGTTTGTAAAATTGAATCAGTGCCTGCAGTCTGCTTGAAATTTACTGTAAAATCAAGGTTGAGTCATAAATACAACTTTTAACGAAACCAGCCTGGGGGGAATTGACCAAGTGGTCAAGGGCCAGTGTCTAGCCCAGTGCCCACTCAGACGTCTAATGATTTCCTCTCCTAGCCACTATTAAAAAGCAAAGTGCAATCCCATCAATGAATATCTCTATAAGCAGGTGTATGCGGTAGAATGTGGAGCCTGGTCACTAAACAACGCTTCTATTTTTTGCAGGCTGCAAAGAATTCTCCAGCAGCTCTCCGGAAAGAGGCAGACAGCAGAATGAATCATGGATTTACATAAGTCGTTATAAAACACAAATTAGAGTGCCCCCTTCTGTTCTACAACTGTTGAGTTTTATTCAAACTCAGAGTTATTTTAATCAACTTCAAATCATCATTTCAACCTGAAATAAATGTTTTTTTTTCAATTCTTAAAGTTTCTCTTTGCTGAATTTCTTCCATCATCTCCTGAAGACGCTGGTTCTTGCTGGGTTACAGTTCCAGGAAAACTGACTCTTGCTGCACCACAGCTCCCTGGGGCTAGGATTGGATTGTAGCAATCTAAAGCCTTTAGCTATGTCAATCTGAAGTATTGCCACGGCATACCATAAAGGTAGATTATTCTAACGGAAATGACAATGAAAATAACGATATCACAGCTTTATATTTGCATATATAAAAGCAAAGGTGTAACAAAAATTTAAAAAGGTATCTAAAACAAGTAGTTTAGTATAGGCTTTATTTGCTTTGTTGTAGTCTGAGATGAAGTAGTACCTGATAAGTCAGATCTCAGAGTGAAATCTGGCTTGATAGATCACAATTTTCACTTTTGTAGTTGTGATTGCTTTTTTCTTCAAGTGGGGTTCAAATGCATCCACCATAGGCATTAAGGATTTTACTCAAAAGTTGTCTTTTGAAGAAAGCACTTCATCAGCATTCGGTGTTCCACCGTCAATATTTTTGTTTTCCCTCTATTCAGACACTTATAGTCAACATTACGCAGTTTTCCTTTTGCTTTACGTTCAACTTCATCTAAACATAATTTAGATTCCTTTCAAGAAGTGAGAAAGTGCCAAGTAAAACTGCATGTATATGACGGGCTATCTATGCATCGTGTCTAGCCTTGCCAGTTGGTGGAAGTGATCTAACAAATAATTCCAAAATGCTACCATGAATGCAAACACTAATTCCTCCCTTACTCAAAAACATCAACTGCAGTTTGTTTTCAAATAATTAGAAAACGGAAATTCAGTAAATGGCAGCAATGGAATTAATTAATTCATTTATTCTTTATACCCAGGTGTGTACAATGGATTTTAGCTGCCTTACGGTAACAGCAGAGTATTCAGTTACATTGTGAAGAAGAGTGACATCAGACTCAAAATGTTAGCTCTGTTTCTCTCTCCCCAGATGCCGCCAGTCCTGCTGAGTATCTGCGGCATTTTCTGTTTTTACTTCAGATTTCCAAGCTCTGCAGTAGTTTGCTTTTATTTGAGTACTCAGCCCTCACAGATCACAGTTGATGCTATCCACTGGTTATGTTCACACGCATGTATTTCTGGCAAGAGGTTGCTGGTTAACTTGTTCCTCTCAATTTCCCCCTCAACACTGACACCAAAAATTATGTCCTCAGTATCAGTCTAACAGAAATAAGGGCAGACCCTCTGTAACTTCTGCCTGTCACCAATATTTGTTTAAGAAATAGGTCTCAGTGAGTATGAGGTATTAACTTAGGTGAAACTGGCTGCTGTGTGTGTTGTGTTCATATTTTCTTTTTGTTTAGAACACAGTGGCAGTTTTTTACTAGCCGTCTTTCCATCCCATACAGGTCTCTTTGTTCTCTGAATGGGATTAGGTCTTGGTGTAACTACTCACATGGCGACCTGTGCAATCTTGGCGCCAGAAAAGCTACACTGTAGGAATCATGTCATGTGAAAACTCAATGCCTATTCAAAGTGTATTTTAATCAAACTCAATCTCAATTAATTCCGCTCGTTGCTCTATTATCTTTGCTCAGACATAGTTCCTTGTGAATTGGGCAGTTAATTTGAAGCCATTCCCATTAGTGGGACTCAGGGAATCGATTATGCGATTAATTACTAGTTAGAGACTTAATTGTCCCTAATGAATCAGCGGGTTCTGAACCACCTATAGGGGAGCAACAAGCGGAAAAAAAAGCAACTTCTCTTTACACTCTCTCTAATTAGAAAGAGGACTCTGAGCTTTTCAGGAGTTTGGAACAGAATGGGCTTTGTCCATAAAACAAATTTAGGAAGGGAATCAAAACAGATTGCAAACAAACATTTTGAAAGATGTCTGAGTAGCGAAGAGGATGCGACCAAAGATGAATAATTCCATTGATCAAATTTAAAATAACGAATTTTACGTTAGAACATGTATGTATGAGGATAAACAGATCGAGAGAAAAGTCACATTGAAATAATAAATACAGGCAGAATAACCTGAGATTTTATTTCATAAAGCAAAATAAAAAGCCAGAAGGAAATTAAGCAAAGAAATCGCTGTTCACAAGACAGCGGTATAGAGATACGGGAAAATAAATATGTACAGGGAGACAATACAACAGATCAGAACAAGTGGCAATAGAGATGAGAGTTTGTTTTAAGATCACTCATACTGCTGACTACTAAATATAATCCAGATGATGCCCCAGTGATACTTATGGACATAAATGCTTTGTGAATATTTTAGAGGAACAGAGCACATATTTCATACGGTTGAGTTTTGACACAGCACCATAATTTCTCTAACTCCTCTTAGATGGATTATTAACCCTTACCAGCCAAAATTACAAAAACAGATTATTTGGTAATTTACACTTTGCTGGCTGTGGGAGATGGCTGCTGTGTTTCTTACATTATCACAGTTTCACAAGTGTTACTGACTGTAAAGCGCTGTGTGATATCCAGGTTATGAAGGATTCTGTATCACTGTATGTTAACCTACAGCAATACAATCATCCTGAGTCCAGCATGTCAAACATGATTATAAGTCTTGAAAGTAAAGGAAGGTGTAAAAACTGTTTTAAAATGTGTTACTTTAAATTTACGCCTTTTGTCCCACAATTTCGTTACCACAACTGCTGATGTTGCAGGATTAAGGAAGTATGTTTTCTCTGCATGATGGAAATTCACACGATTTTAATGAAAATATTAGCAAGCGTTTTCAGAAGAATTTGTGATATAATGCTCACCGCTCAACCAGACTTTTTATATGAGGCCCAAGACCCAATGTTGGGACCAGACTTAGGCCTCCCAGTTCGACTACTGATGAATTTTCCTACCAACACATTGACCTAAGGGAGCAGGGACGGCACGGTGGCTCAGTGGTTAGCACTGCTGCCTCACAGCCCCAAGGACCCAGGTTTGATTCTGTCTGTCTGTGAGGAGATTGCAAGATTCCTCCTACAACTGCATGGGTTTCCTCCGGGTGCTCCAGTTTCCTCCCGCTGTCCAAAGATGTTTAAGTTAGCATTGGCCATGCTTAATTGCCTATAGTGTCCAGGGATGTGCTGGCGAGGTTGATTGGCCATAGGAATTGCAGGATTATTCGGTTTGGGTAGGGGATTTGGTCTGGGTAGGATTCTCTTTGGAGGTTCAGTGTGGTCTTGATGGGGCAAATGGCCTGCTTCCACGCTGTAGGGATTTTTCGACCGTGCTGGGTCCCCATGAGCACAGGCTATCCCCCGACAACTAGGTCCAGCTTCTTTCCTTTGTATCTGCGTGAAATAGCAGGGCAAGAAGTAATATCAGCCTGGTATCTCCAGCTGAGAAGGGCAAAGACAAGACAAGGATGTTGTGAGGATCTAGGCAGGCTGAGAGTAAGTATGCACAGGGATAGTGAGCAAACAGCATGGCGATATGGCCTGCTCCAGTCCAGGAGCTAAGTGTGTGTTCCTGGGTGCACAGTGTCCTTGCTACAGTGTTACAATGAGAGTTACTGGTGCAGCAAAGGACTGCAGAAGCATCCTGAAAATGGATTGGAGGGTTCCTAGAGGCTGGCACATATTGGATGCCATTGTCTGTGGATGTAGGCAGGGTGCATGAGGGTGGTGCCCCGAGACGTTGATGCCTGGTGTCCAACATGGAGGTCTTTTGGAGCAAGTGACAAGCCAAATTGGCCAGGTACCAGCTCTGATATACACGTCATATTTACTCAATGTCTAGTTCGTTTGGTACCTTTGCTACTAGTGGAAGCTGAATAATAATGAGGTGAATTGGGCAGTCAGCAAGGCATTTAACAAGCCCTAATCCCCCCCTAAGTGGTAACTTGCCCTGCTTAGTGTGAAAGATGGAGTGGGATGCTCTTGACATCGAGATCAGCCTTGATAGACTTCTCATTCAATTCTGGCATAAATCTTGCAACAAACTATGCTGCTTGGATCCCAACATATAGTCCAGAGGCCCAGACTAATGCTCTGTGAGCATTGGTTTAAATCCCATCAAGTGGAACTTGAATTCAATTAATAAATCTGGAATGTAAAGTTAGTTTCAGCAATGGTACCACAAAGCTACCATTAATTGTTCTGAAAACACAGCTGATTTGTGAATATCCTGGTCTGGTCTATAGGTGACTCCAGACCCACAGCAATGTGGTTGACTCTTAACTGCCCTCTGAAATGGCCTGGCAAGCCACTCAGTTCAAGGGCAGTTAAGGATGGACAACAAATACTGGTCTTGCAGGCAATGCCCACAGCCGATAAAAGGAAAAATCTTTATGTATTTCAACAATTCAACCCCTTTTTGGCTGTTTTGTCTCCTTTACAGATACAACCCAGTAAATCAGTTTCTATTTTTATTCCAGCTAATCTTAGTGCTAGTGCTTCAATGCCACCAACCACTAAATCTCCTAAGCCTTCTGCTAGATCACATTACCGCTTCAGTTATTTTAGCACATTTTATAACACTTCTGGGCCCCACACTGTCCTACTCTTCCTAATAACACGTACTTTCTAATGTATTTTTACTTTGCTTCCTGCTAATTATTTTGTATGCTTCTACGTCGGAACACACCTGCCATCTACTGACACAGTTAAATACAAACAAAATCTTGGTGCATCTGGCTGCACTTCTTTTTCTGTTGTCGTGCTATTGAATGTACAGTGAAATAGACCGAAAAGACTCAAATAGTAATGGGAGCCGTGTACGACATTGATTCACAATCTGACCTAGCACGCATCCACATAACGAGGAGGATAGCCTTAGATTACAAGAGGATGTAGTCAGGCTGGTCAGGTGGGCTGATCTGTTGCAAATGGAATGCAATCCGGATAAGTGTGATGCATGTGGGCAGAGCAAACAAGGCAAGGGAATACATGATAGATGGTAGGACCTTGGGAAACAGCCAGGATCAGAGGGGCCTTGGTATGCCCCATTGGTCCCTTAAGGTTAAAAGTAAAAAACAGTGAAAAACAATAAAATAGTTACAACTCACAATATACAGAAATACAAAGAAGCTTTGATCTATTTAGAACCCCTGTGTACATGATAGAACTCCAGTTATGTTTATGTCCAAGAAATTCAAGTGAGGGCAGTATTGATCTCTATAAATTTAGATTCTGCCGCTCTGAATTAAACTGAAGAGTCAAGGGGATTTTCGACATCTCAGCTGGATGTGAGACGTGCTCAAAGTACACATCTGTGCTATATAAGAACGTAAGAAGTAGGAGCAGGAGTAGGCCATCTGGCCAATCGAACCTGCGCTTCTATTCAATAAGATCATGGCTGATCTTTTTTTGACTCAGCTTCACTCACCTGCCTGTTCATCGTAAACCTTAATTCCTTTACTGTTCAAAAATCTATCTTTGCCTTAAAAACATTCAACAAAGTAGCTCCAACTGCTTCACCGGGCAGGGAATTCCACAGATTCACAACCCCTTGGGTGAAGATATTCCTCCTCAACTCAGTCCTAAATCTGCTTCCCCTTATTTTGAGGCTATGCCCCCTAGTTCTAGTTTCATCTGTTAGTGGAAACAACCTCCCTGCTTCCAAATTATCTAGGAGCTGAACAGTAGGTAAATGAGAGGTCAATTTGTTCGCAGCAAGGTCCAAAAAAAAACAGGTGGATCCAGTGGTTAAGAAAGAATGTGGTATACATGTCATTATTAGTCAAAGCATAGCGTTTAAGAGCAGGGAGGCAATGCTGGAACTGTATTAAATATTGGTTAGGCCACAGCTAGAGTATTGTGTGCACCACATTATGATAGGGAGCTGATAGGACGAGAGAGGGTGCAGAGGAAATTTGCCAGGATGTTGCCTGGGCTGGAGAGTTTTGGTTATGAAGAGAGATTGGACAGACTGGGGTTGTTTTCCTTAAAGCAGAAGAGATTGACATGGGACATGATTGAGATGTATAAAAGTATAAAGAGCACAAATAGGGTAGACAGGAAGAGACCTTTCCCCTTGATGAAGGAAACAGTGACAGGGGTATAGAATTAAAGTAACGGGCAGGAGGTTTAGTGGGGATGTGAGGAAAATCTTTTTCATCCAGTGGGTGGTGGGAATCTGGAACTAATTGTCTATAAGGGTGGTAGAGGTAAAAATGCTCATAATATTGAGGAGATATTTAGATGTGCACATACAATACTAGGGCAAACAGGCTATTGGTAAAATGTTGAAAGATGGGATTAGAATAATTAGGTGGTTGTTTTTAACCCTTGCTGATAAAATGGACCAAAGGGTTCTTTTTATTGTTGTAGACGTCTATGACTCTGCAACTTTATGGCCATTTAGAGTATTCTGCTTATGGCTTCTAGAAGCAAGTGAGCAACTAGCTGATGTACCCAAGAGATGCCCATGACCACAGCTAAAGAACGCACAATGGATTTTGACTACTCAGCGACTAGGAGCAGATAAGCAACAAATGAGAGTGAACAGCTTTCTCAATTGGTCATGTTCATATCCCTGAGTCAAAATCCCTATTCCAGAACTTAGTCATGTCACCTAAGCTAAAATGTTACATAGACCTGCAGTGCTGCATTGTCAGAGGTGCTGTTTCACGGATGAGTTATGAGTAATTCTGTTCAATCAGGTGCGTAGAAATTACCTTATGACAAACCACTCAAAATACAGTTGGGATGTGCCCTGACCAATATACTACTCAATAAAACTCAAAATGTCAGTTTATATATCTCATCGCTCTTTTTTTTCTTTTACATTGATAATTGTGAAATATTGCACACTGCTTAAAAATAGACATCATGAAAGGTTTTGAATTATCAAAGGCAAGTCAGCTTCAGTGCATCAGAGCATTAAGGAGAGGAACAAGGGGTTCCTGATCACACTTACTACCTGGTGACTCCAGCTGTTAAAATATATGTGAAAATATTAATGGGAAGATTGGGGATGCCTGTTAATGTTCTGGTTAAACTTTTGCCTGTGGTTCATGGTGTATCTCCCACCTCTTGGTGAAAAGGTTGTGAGTTCAAACCCCAGTTTGAAAACCTGAGAACAGAATGCAGGTGAAAACTCCAATTATGCATGACTAGTGGAATGCTGCACAACCAGAGGTGCATGGATTCAGAGGAGATGTTAAAATAAGATCCTATCTGCCATCTCAGGTGGATATAACAGCTTTTCACTTTTCACTTTTCACCCAGGAGACCTTACAATGAAGACCTGAGGTGTTCTTTCTAGTCTGCTGGCCAACCACACAACCAATACCCAAAAACATCATCTAGTCACTCTCACATTTGGACCTTGCCACAAACAAATTGACTCCCTCATTTCCTACATTACTATAATCTTCCCATTACTATATTCTTAATGAGAACTTTGCGTCAGTATTCACTGAGGAGAGGGACATGACGGATGTTGAGGTTAGGGATTGATGTTTGATTACTCTAGGTCAAGTCGGCATAAGGAGCAGGGGGAAGTATTGGGTATTCTAAAAGGCATTAGGGTGGACAAGTCCCCAGGTCCTGATGGGATCTATCCCAGGTTACCAAGGGAAGCTAGAGAGGAAATAGCTGGGGCCTTAACAGATATCTTTGCAGCATCCTTGAGCACGGGTGAGGTCACAGAGGACTGGAGAATTGCTAATGTTGTCCCCTTGTTCAAGAAGGGTAGCAAGGATAATCCAGGTAATTATAGACTGGTGAGCCTGACGTCAGTGGTGGGGAAGCTGCTGGAGAAGATACTGAGGGATAAGATCTATTTACATATGGAAGAAAATGGGCTTATTAGTGATAGGCAGCATGGTTTTGTGCAGGGAAGGTCATGTCTTACCAACTTGATAGAATTCTTTGAGGAAGTGACAAAGTTGATAGATGAGGGAAGGGCTGTAGATGTCATATACATGGACTTTAGTAAAGCATTTGATAATGTTCCCCATAGTTGGTTGATGGAGAAAGTGAAGTCGCATGGCGTCCAGGGTGTACTAGCTAGATGGATAGATAACTGGCTGGGGAACAGGAGACAGAGAGTTGTAGTGGAAGGGCAGTTCTCAAAATGGAGAGCAGTGACCAGTGGTGTTCCACAGGGATCCATGTTGGGACCACTGTTGTTTGTGATATACATAACTGATCTGGAGGAAGGTATAGATGGTTTCATTAGCAAGTTTGCAGATGACACTAAGATTGGTGGAGTAGCAGATAGTGAAGGGGACTGTCGGAGAAGGCAGCAGAATATAGACAGATTGGAGAGTTGGGTCGAGAAATGGCAGATGGAGTTCAATCCAGGCAAATGCGAGGTGATGCATTTTGGAAGATCCAATTCAAGAGCGAACTATAAGGTAAATGGAAAAGCCCTGGGGAAAATTGATGCACAGAGAGATCTGGGTGTTCAGGTCCATTGTACCCTGAAGGTGGCAACGCAGGTGGATAGAGTGGTCAAGAAGGCATATGGCATGCTTTCATTCATCGGACGGGATATTGAGTACAAGAGTTCGCAGGTCATGTTACAGTTGTATAGGACTTTGGTTCAACCAAAATTTGGAATACTGCATACAGTTCTGGTCACCACATTACCAAAAGGATGTGGATGCTTTGGAGAGGGAGCAGAGGAGGTTCACCAGGATGTTGCCTGGTATGGAGGGCACTAGCAATGAAGAGAGGTTGAGTAGATTAGGATTATTTACATTAGAAAGACAAAGGTTAAGGGAGGACCTGATTGAGGTCTATAAAATCATGAGAGGTATAGACAGGGTGGATAGCAAGAAGCTTTCTCCCCAGAGTGAGGGACTCAATTACTAGGGGTCACGATTTCAAGGTGGGAGGGGAAAAGTTTAAGGGAGATATGCGTGGAAAGTTATTTACCCAGAGGGTGGTGGGTGCCTGGAAAGCTTTGCCAGTGGAGGTGATAGAGGTGGGCACGATAACATCGTTTAAGATGTATCTAGACAGATACATGAATGGGTAGGGAGCAGGGGGATACAGATACCTCTGACAGGTTTAGATAGAGGATCTGGATTGGCGCAGGCTTGGAGGGCTGAAGGGCCTGTTCCTGTGCTGTAATTTTCTTTGTTTTTTGTTCTTATTGGCCATGTTTAAAAATGTACATCATAGACAGTAGATTCCTTTGGCTTGCCCTGAGATCGTGAAAGGCATGATGTAAAATTCTGAATAACCTGCTACTCTCCATTCTCTAAGTATGAATTTTGGTGCCATGTTACCATTGGGCAAGGTGCCTAAGGGTAACTAACTCCGGAGTGCCAAGGCTCAGCTTAACATAAGTGCCCTTGGAAAAGAAGAACAGAGAAGAAAATGGGAGCTTAAAAACCATTGACTCCTAGTTCTTAGATTTACCTCACTATTCCAGTGTGCACACAAACTGTTGAATGAAACTTTGAGAAGGTGTCTAATAAATCTAGCTATTTTAATTTCTTCAGTTTAACATGTGCCAGAGCTGGGAGACCATCCACAATTAAAGCAGCTCCGGCCAGTGAACTGCCAGACCCCTGCCATGCTGAGTAATTGGGGTCTGCCTGCTTCTGACAGCTGCGTGAAAACCCACATCATCAGTGTAAAAGTTTTCAATTCGACTCGATTCTGCTCTTGTGGTGAAGGGACAATGTTAAAAGGAAACAAAACACAAAGCATTGTGTACAACATGACGTGCTATTATTCCAATGCTTTAAACAGGAGGAATTACAGGAATGGAGTGGACGTACAATGATTATATCAAGCCAGACCACATAGTGGCCAGCAGTTTCCAGAGCAAATAGGAGTTAGTGTTTCTTAATGTTATTGCTAATAGTGGATGAATGAATGGAACACTGAGAATCGTGGCAATCTAAGATAACAACAGAAAGTGCTGGAAATGCACAGTGAGCAGTTCAGTGTCTTAATGAGAAAAGAACATGGATTTTTTTTATCAAATGCATCTGCATTGCTTCCCCCTCTCAAAAGGCTTCTCAGCTTCTACCTTAGGCTGGGCTTTCACTCATCTCAATTTTTGGTATTTGATTCATCATTACTATGTGGGGATATCTCTGTATTGAACTGCAATTATTGTTGTTCAAGTCATCTTACAACAACTTCAGGCAGCTTAGCTCCTTCCTTCCATCAACCCTACTGAGATAGACCATTATCGTCCTTTATCTGTTCACTTTCATTAATCCATAATATAGAATATGAATTCCCAAACCTGCTGTTTTAATGTGATTGTAATGGGGAAATAGCAGAGACTGAAATTTGATAAGGGGGAAGACGTTTATATCAAAACAGTCCTGAATGGTGAACAAATCCTATGTGGTAACTGCCAGGCGTGTCTCTTCAGGTTAAATTGGCAAATTTCCATTCTGGTGACATTGACCTATTTTGTATTGAAGAGCAATATGAAGTGTGTGATATTCAGAAGTATAATGAAGGGTAAGTGCATTTGAAGATTTACCTGTGTTTAGATTTTTTTTCCTTTATTCACCAGTGGGATGAGGACATTGCTGGCCAGGCAGCATTTATTGTCCAGAGTCAACCACATTGCTGTGGGTCTGGAGTCACATGTAAGCCAGACCAAGTCAGGATGGCAGGTTCCTCCCCTAAAGGACATTTGTGAGCCAGATGGGTTTTTCCTGATAATTGGCGACAGATTCATGGTCATCATTAGACTCTTAATTCCAGATATAGTTTACATAATTCAAATTCCACCATCTGCCGTGGCAGGATTTGAACCTGGGTCCTTAGAATGTTATTCTGGTCTCTGGATTAACAGTCCAGCGATAATACCACTAGGCCATTGCCTCCCCTTGTAGTTGAGGGCATACATATGTTGGGCAAAGTATATGCTTATATTTTTATTACCTATAAATGCAGAAGAGTTTATCACAAACACTCTGTTTCCAAGATTGCAAATATCTGTCAGAATTCTGAGCAATGCTGCCAGGAGTTGCCTTTGACAGAAGTTTCTGAGTTACATATGTGGGAGACAGCAGAAACAATGCTGCCAACTGGAGCAGTGTGGGTATCTTACTCCCTCTACAGTGCCCCTTTCAATTCTGGAAAATCTCCCTCTGGGTCAGGTAGGCCTACAACTTTTTGGATAATTTTTTAAGAATTTATTTGAAGGATGAGAGCATCACTGGCTAAGTCAGCACTTATTTCCCATCCCCTTCATGAGTCATTCATCCCAGGTGAGGATGGCACTTTCCTTCCCAAGGAACATTATTGAACCAGGTGGGCTTTTCCAACAATCAACAATGGATTCATGGTCATCATAAGGCTCTTTATTCCAGATTTTTATTGAATTAAAATTTCACCACCTTCCATGGCAGGTTTCAAATTCAGGTCCCCAGAACACTACCAGGGTCCCCAACGATAATACCACTTGGCCATTGCTATGCCTCCTCCTCAGCTCCAATTCAAGCAACTCTCTCCCTTCCCACAAGCATTGATGGCTTCCTCTTCATTCCAGTACCTCCAACACCACTGCACTTCTCGGAGTTATCTCCCACTTTCCAGTTCAGAATCTCTCACATCCCTCCCCCATGCACTTTTTCACTCATCCATGATTTCCCTGCCCACGCTGTTAGGTGCTCGCTGATTTAGGTGAGTTGACTATGGATTGATGTGACCAAAGAATATTGTTGTCCTTGTGAGACGTCAAGCTTCATTTACCATGACCAGCTTTTTCCTTTAACTTCCTATGACAATAAAGTCAATACCAACATCCTGATGGTTACCATTGACCAGAAACTCATCTGGACTAGCCATACAAGTACTGTGGCTACAAGACTGAATAAGGTGCTAGGAATCCTGCAGTGAATAACTCACTTCCTGACTTCCTAAAGCCTGTCCACCATCTACAAGTACACATCAGGAGTGTGATGGAATACTTGCCTGGATGAGTGCAGCTTCAAAAACATTCAACAAGGTTGACACCGTTCAGGACAAAGCAGCCTGCTTAATTGCTATCACAAATATACATACACCTCACTGCTAAAGCGAAAATGTTTCTGAAGGATGCATGCCTAATGTTATTGTTTTTATTTTTTTCTTCTATTAATTCATGGGACATAGGCATTTCTGGCTGAGCCAAAATTTATTTCCTGTCCCTAGTTGCTCTTGTGAAGGTGGCAATGAGCTGCCTTCTTGAACTGCTGCGGACCCACAATGCCATTAGAATTTGACCCAGTGACACTGAAGGAATGGCAATACATTTCCAAGTCAGGATAGTCAGTGGCTTGGAGGGAAACTTGCAGCTAGTGGTATTCCTATACATTTGCAATTCTTGTTATTGCAGATGCTAATGATTTCAAAGACGCTGTCTAGGGAACTTTGGTGAATTTCTGCTCTGCATCCTGTTAACACTGCTGTTACTGAGTATCAGAAGTGAATGGATTGAATTTTTGAGCATGCTGTGCCAATCAAGCATTGTTCTGGATGGTCTTGAGCTTCTTGCATTTTGTTGGAGCGGCACTCATCCAGGAAAGTAAGGAGTATTCCTTCACAGTCTGGACTTGTGCCTTGTAGATGATGGAAAGGATTTGGCAAGGCAGAAGTTGAGTTATTTGCTGCAAGGTTCCCAGCCTCTGACCTGCTTTTGCAGCCACAATAGTTACATGGTGAGTCCAGTTCAGTTTTTAGTCAATAGTAACCTCCAGGGTGTTGATAGTGAGGGATTTAGTGGTGGAAATGCCATTGATTGTCAAGGAACATTCTCTCTCGTTAAAGATAGTCATTGCTGACAGTTGTATAGCGTGAGGGATACAATATCACGGGACTCATTGTCTGATACCCCTATTGGTTTGTGTGCTGTGAAGTCTTTCCTTGTTTCAGTGAATACCCTTCAAATATACCGCACTGGCTGTATATCACTTTGAGATATCTGCTGGTCATGAAAAGTGCTTCATCAATGCAAGTGACTCTTCCTTTCTTCATGTAACAAAGCTAGTTTCTGTTGCAGATTCTCTATCTTGTGATTGTATATAAGAATTCCTAGAGGGTCAGAACAGAGACCTTACCTCTGCACTCAGCTATCCCTGGTGGATATCACCAGCCAGCACTTCTGTTGGAAGTCACAGACCTAATATCCTACTAATACAAATTAAGAAATCCCACCTCATACCTTCAGTTCAAATGGTAACTACTGAAGGTTATGATGATCAGTAAAAGTGCAATCCCATTTGCCAGTTGGGTCCATTATATTGGGGAATCGGGACTGGATATCCATTCCTGCTTCTATTTATTATATCCTTATAACACTTTGTACATTCCTAATACAAAGGTCCTGAATTTGGGTTGTGAATTCCGCTTGGATGTATTCCTGGAGGTTTCATCATGTATCCTGTCCCATCCACTTTCTCCCCATCTCCAGTACTGTTTGTGATTAATGAAGTAAAGTGTTCAAAGAACATTCCAACACGTCATTTTTTAAAATTTCAAAGTCTGCAATTTTTTTCCTCTGAGATTTTTGGAAAGACCGCAAACAATTTTCCATTGCTGGTGACTTCAGGATAATCCTGGAGGATTGGTAACTCTAGCCTGAGCATCCATATACTTCCTCACTTTCCCAGATGCTGCGTGTAGCAATCCACACTTGCCTTAGAATGTTTCTGACACATTTCATTTAAACATGGATTAAACATTGGTTACCTGAATATTCTGGGCCCATACCACATTTGTTTCTCTTTGCTCCATAAAGAACTTTGGAAAAATTTATTCTGAACATCTTATTTAATAAAATGATTTTTGTAGGAATATTACATCAGATACTAACACAAAAAACACCCAAAAACACAAGAAAGAGCTGGCAACAAGTGCATCTGATGAATGAATGTAAAATTTGCATTCTCATAGCATATTTTTATATGTCCAGGATGTTCCAGAGCACCTTCCATTCAATGAATGCATCAAAGAATATGATGGAGTTAACACATAGATCAGACATGGTTATTTGATTGGCAGCACAGTGATAAGAGGTTGAATGACTCACTCCTGGATCTACATTCCTAATGTAGACGATGCTTTACTCCATGGATGTATGCTAACTTGAATGTTTGAATCTGCAAAACAGTAAGAATATATTTGTAGCTAACTGTGCTGTATCTGAGCTGATGATGATTGACACTGACACTGGGTGCTCACATGGGCAAGTCCATTTCCCACAAATAATACACGTCACTTTAATGAAAACAAGTACTCAAACTCTTAAAAAAAGTTTTAGAAGTATATCAGAAGTACCAACACATACAGAACAGATTCAATTGACATATTTTTATTGGAGCAATGTTCAATTAAATTGGACTCTGGCTGATTGGTGACTTGGCAGTGTTGATATGTAATTTTCTGTAATATCATTAACCAATATTCCAGAACATTACACTCATGAGATTCAAATTAAATTTATTCACAAAAGTCAAATGTTAGACCCAATGAGAAAGCACTGCACATCTTTGTTTGCATGCTAAGGATGACAGTCTCTTTCAAATAGCTAGTTAACAACAATATTATTTATTTTTAAAGAAGATATTCTGTAAGACAACAAGAAGTGAAAGACCACTTTGATCCTGTCAATATTCTCACTCTGTTGAGAACCAGATTCATCACAACATCTTCTACTGCTAATCATTTTCTTCAAGGATCTGAAAACTGTGGAAATCCTCACCTTCCTTGCACCATGTATTCTACAAACTTGGGGTTACCTAAGTACTATTTCTCTCTTTCCTTCTACTCTTTACAACCTTGGTGGTGTCCTGCACTGTGGGCCTTGCCCCTTCACCCAGGTTTCCCAATGGTATAAAAAAAATTGCACATTATCTACAGGATCCAATAGACCTACATTGGGACGGTAATGAAAGACAGCATTTTGCTACAGTGTTGTGATAATGGAAAAGCATAGAAAGCAGTGGTGCCTTTATATTCTCCCCAATAACACCGGAGTGTCACCTCAGTGATCAAAAGATAAAATTTATCTTTTGGTGTATAACCAAGGCCAGTTCCATCTGCAGTTTGCTTATATCCAGGTCACATTGGTAGCGTTTAAGATCCAGGCATTTTTATCATGACTATTGACTCATGATGGATTAAGTTATTTTGGAGCTGGAGGCTGCCATCACATTGTCACTTCAACCAAGGTACTGTTTAACAGTTTTTCTAAAATATCCATCGTTTTCCATCAGATATTTTGCCAGCTTTTGTCAATGGACTGGATGTGTTCCTTGGCTTTCATCCTTAAGGAGGCAATGCTGGAACTTCTCTGGTCTACATCTTCCAAAGGATATTTGTCCACAAATGTTGTTGCGCATTGGTAGGTTGGAGATCCCATCGACTGCATTGTCTGGACCATCGGTGGTGGAGAATTTAAGAATGAGTGGCTTGAGTAGTTGGTCTGTAAGCCTTGCGGTGCCGCCATGAAGCTGGGTATGCTGTGGATGGAAGTTGCACTAGAGATGGGAGATGTCAGCCAAGGGTCCAGTGGAAGGGAATTGCTCAAGGGTCCAACACTGGAGGACATCGGTGGCCTATTAAAGGATAGCATGGGAGAATCGTGCAATTTCATTGCGCTAGCCTCTATCTTCTCTTGTCTCCTCCACTTTGCCCTCCTATTTTGAAACCATACCTGTGATTTTTAAAAGAAAGACATTTTGAATAGATGGTATGTGCAGATTACATAATGTCTGTGCAAGCTTAAATTGCCTTCCATGCATAATGTTTCCCACCATCCCATCAATTTTCCATTCTTGTCCCCTGACTGCTCTGACTCAAGGTATATGGACACTATCTGCCCTCACAGGGCTACCCCAATACTCAGTTTACATAAAGGCTTTATAACAGCTAATCTTCAGTGGCCAGCATGCATTTCTGTCAGAAAGTGACTTATTAAAGTAAATAGAGATTGGTTTTCTGGATGCAACTAATGGAGAGCGGCTGAGGGACATGCCTAAACAAAGAGATCTAGGGGTTGAAATATATAACTGAATGAAAAGGCAAATGCTGCTAAGCAACACCACAAAGGAGGCCAACAGAATTTTGGATTTCATACACAGAGTACCAGTGTGAAGCAGTAATGATGGATTTGTACATAATACTAGTTAGATTACAATAAGAATATCATGTAGATTTCAGTGCCTGTTATAAAAAAAGCATTAAAAACATGAAGTGTGGGGCTGGATGAACACAGCAGGCCAAGCAGCATCATAG